>JAEAOA010001418.1:642500-1242500 GCA_016746295.1 Potamilus streckersoni
TCATTTATATTGCCATGTTGTTTTCATTCAGTTAACTTTTGCTTATCGAAATTTATATAAAGAAAAATTAAATCGTTCTTGTGTAGTTTGAAATAAAATCCAAACAGGCTGCAAGCTTGATGGATAGCGTAAATTATTGGTGACTCGAGTTAATGTCCGTCCTCTTTGTTGCTTAGAACATAACAACCAAGCTACATGACTGGCGCTAAGACTAGTGACATTAAAAGTGTTTTATTAAAAACAAAATTACCAATGAATGAAGTGAATAATATTTTAAAACCACTGTAGGCCATTGTGGGTGTTCCGCTGTAGTCAAGCTTCAATCTATTCGACGATGACATGAGATCCTTGATCACTTGACCTCCACCTGCGTAGTAGTAATCATATACACCAAAGAGTCCCTGGTCGGGTGTAATTCGAACAGCACTGCCATCTGGCTTGTAGTCATATATATGCAGCCTGGAAAACAAAACGGTTTGCTATGTTTGTATACAAGATTTTTGGTCAGAAATTTATGGGTGAGTACCAATCAAGAATCTGATTATAATTATAATTAATTATAAACCGGTTTCAAATTCCCAATATGGTCACATGTCAATGGTATTTGCTACATTTTGTTTCATTTACTCAAATCAAAGATAAGCAATATGTTTTTGTAATTACTGAGGCTCAGCTGTATTTTTTGCCATTGTTTTACATGTATCATCTAAATCCATCTAATCAGAGGCTTTTGTACGTGTCTGCCAAGTAGTAAAAGATATAAATATTAATGTATATGTGTGGATATCTTGTTTATACTTTGAAATAAATGCGTTACAATGACTTTCAAAAGATCTCGTGCAACGTAATAGTCTGGCTATATACAAAGACGAAATACTGACAGATATCGTAGGATCTTGCGCAATAGTAACGGTATCACATTTTATACCGGGTCAATTCAAGCTTGACACGGTTTACAAGCCCTGACTCTTTGCTGAGGTAAAGCGAGACAAACATAAGGCGCGAGTGGCAGGATTATTACAAAATTAATATAAAGAATTCATCCGGTACATTTTTATAAATACGTTGCTATGCAATAAGGCAGTTTATCCAACGATCTGATGATATGATAATCAGTGTTACATTTTATAAACACACCATACATTAGTGTACAAATCAATTAAGATAATATTGGATTCATAGATATGAATTTCATTATAGTTTAAAGAGTTTTACCCGAGGGGTTCCATTACAGTTTAAAGTATTTTATTTGAGGGATTTCACAACAGCTTGAAGTGTTTTCATCGGGTGATTTTATTACAGTTTAAAATATTTTATTTGAGGGATTTCATTACAGTTTGAAGTGTTTTACCTGAGGGATTTCTTTATAATTTGGAGAGTTATACCTCTGGGATTTCATTATAGTTTTAAATGTTGTACATTAGGGATTTCAAAATATTCATGTTAATAGACGAAAAATGTTATTTAAAAATTTTAATGTGTTGGTCGAAGATAATGTTACTTTGTTTAGTCAATTAAATTGAAAAAAAATCGGAATTCACATTACCATAATGTCGTTGGATAACTTTTGTTTCCAACTTCCAAGTACGTTCCAGAATGGAGGAAGAATCCGGGTAAGCCCTAGTACTAATCGCTGACTCACACGAAGCTACTGGCAAGCTTTCTCACATGCCCTCAATTGGCCGAGGGTGAGACTCCAACCCACGCGGAGTGAGTTGAGATAGCAGTGATCAGTAAATGCGAGCACTTTAAACCACCCGGCAATCCGGGTCCTTCATTCAAATTGTGTCATCGTTTCTATGGTAATATTCTTGATAAATGCATGATTTTTTAGAAATCGAATATATATATATATATATATATATATATATATATATATATATATATATATATATATATATATATATGTGTGTGTGTGTGTGTGTGTGTGTGTGTGTGTGTGTGTGTGTGTGTGTGTGTGTGTGTGTGTAGAAATGGAACAGTGGACATAAGTACCCTGAGTGTAACAGGTACAAAACCTTTCTGCTTAATACTTAAGATAGTCAACCATATTATTAGAAGGGTCGGAGTTTGGATTAAGTATTCCAAGTGTAATTCGATTCGTCCGAAGAACACATGGACAACCTTGCAGATAAAAACTTTCATTCAAAATGTCAAAATTTCATACTAAACAATGAATGACAGATTGTAAAGTGAACTAAGATCGAATTCATCCGAAGAATCTAATTGAGGCTGTTAAAGTTCTTTATTATCTAATGTTTACATTCCGGAATATTTATCAGCTGCAAAATAAATTCTATTGTCCTTATACTTCTTTTTGTATTTGTTGTAGAAGTGTCTCAAATAGCAATTATATTGAATTATGGAATTGACTCACACATGGTGGAGATTTGTTTAAGACCTCCCATAGATAATTAATCCTTTTCACGAGCTGTCTGCGATAAATAAGCATTGCAACCTGATAATGTCGTGTTGATTTGATCGTGGGACGAATGAAAGTCAAGAAAGATGTAGATGATCGATTAAAGCTTTAAATAGCATTAAGTTATCTTTCACATTTCTTTATGTCAAACATTGGACGAAAAATCCACTAAAGAGTGTTTAGAGTTTTAACACGATAGAAGCGTTAATGCAATAATCCGCTTTTAATGCGGTGGTTATATGAGCTGTAGTTTCCAATTATATGCAATATTAAAACGATTATAGCCAACAGGTTACTCTTGGGACGGTAAAGCAGGTCTTGTGAAAGCAGATATTTCATTTTATATGTGACTCTATCTCCCTTGGGTTCCATGCCTGCCAGAATCAAAAAAGGCACTTAGCCCCCATTTTCTTTGTGCGATTGAGTCTAATGACGTGTCAAATGTTCCAGTAATACAAAACAAAATATTTTTAAAAATACAACCAACTAAAGAAGCAACAGCCCCTTTGATGATTTCCCGACTAAATGATCACATTCGTGTGCTGGTTCATCACCACTTAAAACGGGCTAGTCATCAATTTGTTTTATGAAAGCCTAATAAGTTAAGCATACTAACGGGGTAAGGGGGCGAACGATGCGGTTTTCCCGAGCGCCAGATGTCTTGGGTGCCAAAATTACGGGTGCTAAAGGTCTTTGGGCACCAAAACCCCTTTGGGCCTTCATCGTCGCCCCGGGCGCCATTTACCCTAAGTTCGCTACTGTATCTCGAGCCCGTCTTTGAAACTTCATTGTCCTTATAAATATTTGCAAGTATGGTGAAAATTCAAATAAATAATATCTACTGGCATGGGATACTTGAAAATTCTAATCAATGATATCCTACTGGTATCTGTATTAAGATACTTGAAAATTCTAATTAATAATATCCTACTGGCATGGGACACTTGAACATTCCAATCAACGATATCCTACTGGTATCTGTATTAGGATACTTGAACATTCTAATAAATAATATCCTACTGACTTTGGATATTTACAATTCTAATCAATAAATATCCTACTGGCATCTGTATTAGGATACATTAAATTTCTAATCAATATCTTTCTGGCATCTTATTAGAATACCTGAAAATTTTAATAAATAATATTGTAAAAGGATTTGACCTGAATGGATGCTTGGATTAAATGACAACACAACACTGATGAAAGATGGAATTTTATAAAATGAATTAATAAAAATAAGAATATCCTCGACAATATACAGTGTGATTCTTTCACGCTCTAAACATAAAACTCATTCTGTTTCTTTATACAAGCATTCACAAATGGGAAAGCACAAAAGTGATTCATATATTCAAAAATGAAGGTAAGATTCATATAATCTCATTTAATAAAGGTAAGATTCACACAATCTCATGAATGATGGTAAGAGTCACATAATCTCATGTAATTAAAGTAAGACAATTGTAAAAGATTGAACCACACCATATGTTCTATGTACTCAACTGAAACAACATAATCAATTGAAATAAATATGATCAATTGTAATCAACATAACAATTGTAACAAGTATGACTCGTGGTTCAGTCATTTGTACAGCCCGTACGATTGGTAACCACGTATGACTCATATAAATAGTTGTAAAAACTTGCAAACAAAATATTTTGACCTGGTTCAAGTGTCCATTGTCAAACCACGCAGTTCTGCTGAATTTTGGGTTGGCCCACTCTAGTTTTGGACACACACACACACACACGCTTCATGGATTCACCATGCACACAAGTTTACAAATCAGCAATTTCGTCCTTGTGTGGCCTTGATGGTCACACCAGCTTCCATCCCCATACATACATACAGACGGACAGACCGACAGCCTGATATATCCACACACACGCACACGCACACGTACAGCTAAAATAAAACCAAACTGGTCATAATAGCATGTACAGAATTACAATATATAGATACATGCTACTCAATTCAATTCTTAATAGCGATATAGTTCGTTCAAAAGTTCACAACGTTTCAAATCAGCGTAGTGGTAAAGGCGACATTTCATGCTACGATATTAAAACAGAATATGCTTCACATATCAAATAAAATAAAAATGTAATACTTACCCATATAGCTGTAGAACAAAAATGGAGTCCACCTGGAAAATTTGTCAGTGGACAGTTGTTCACACTGTGTGACATGGTCTGTAGAGCTCCACAGCTACAGGAAAAGTGAGTAGCCGGGGACCATCAGAGAAGGTTGAACAGACAACGATCCTGTCCTATCCGGAAACGATTCAACATGGTCCACAGATGTCGGGGAAGGTTGAATCCAGGAGGGCAGATAGATGGCTCAGCTACGAGTGAGCGGTGTACAACATCTGTTGAAGACCACTCATTACTCCATGACGAAATAACTGTCATATCATCCAAGAATGGTTCTGACCAGATTTGATTCTCAAAACCATGCGCACTGTTGGATGTGAACTGATGTCTATGTACAGTGGAAGTTTCTCACTGGCATAAACCTTATCCAGCAGTTTTGTGGTTGCTTCCTGGCGACAGAGATGTGGAGGAGGAATGTTCCTGAGTACCGGCAGTCATGGTAAAGGAGTAGGACGTAGTGGTACAGAGATTACGCTTATCGTTGTGTTGAGCTGGACATCAATTAGCTTAATATGGAACGATCGAGCCCAGACAGGAGCGCAACACTCGGCTGTAGAGTAACAGACGGCCAGTGCTGATGTATTGAGTGCATGAGAACTAGCGCCCCGAGTTGAGTCAGGGAATTTACGGACTAGGTTGTTTCGAATGCTCAGTTTAATGCAATTTTCAATTTTCTTCAGGTGGTTGTCGAATGTCAGTAATCTGCCCAAAGTCACACCAAGGTATGTTGATGTAGGGTCGTGTTTTATGTGCTGCCAAATGAGGGGGATGCAAAAGTTCAATGATTATATTTGCGTTGTTAAGGTGGAAAACGCTGGATACTCTTTGTTGTGATTTTCTGTAGGCGCCATTTCTTGAACACGAACGCCATTTCCTCCATATAATTATTCCATACCTGCTCAAGCTCAGTAAACGAGCGACTTTGGGTCCCAGTAACAATGTCATCTGCAAACATGAAATTGTGCTACAGTGTTCCAGGCAAGTCATTATACACATTGAACCATTGAACAGACTTGGCGAAAGAACAGACCCCTGTCTGAATACATTAGTCTGACGTCTCCACGAGCTGCAGCTGTATGGGATGTACACTCTGAAGAGCCTGTCGCAAAGGAACAGTTCTATAGTCTCAACTATCCAACAAGGCAATACTCTGGAAGTTTTCAACAACAGCCCTGATTGCCAGACCGTGTCATATGCCACTGTTAGATCAAAGAAAGCAACTCCAGTTTTAAGGTTCCTCTGAAAACTGTTTTCATCAAATGTAGTTATGGCAATTACTTGATCACATGTGCTGAGTTCATGCCTGAAACCTGCCTGCTCAACAGTTTTGATATTTTCCAAGTCCGGGCCGACTGTTTTGGAGAATCAGGCCTTCGAGTACTTTAAAACAGACTGAAAGTAAACAGATTAGCCGGTAGCTCGTCGCATTATGCTTAGGAATCGCAATATACTTTGCCTGGCACCACAACGTCGGCATGCACTTTCCTTTAACAACCCGGTTGTATAAAGCGGAGAGCAATATCTTTGCATTTGGGTCAAGATGCTTCAGGAACTCAGGCAAGACATTTACTTTTCCTGCTGCTTTGCCTGATTTCATGATGTGTATCATCTTTTCAAGCTTTGTTTTTTTTTTAAATGCCCCTGAAGTATTTTAATTTTTCGTCTGAATTCCGGTGGGAGTATTGTCGCCACTCATCTCGTACTTGACCTCGGTACGTTTTCTCGAAATGTGCTTTTACCACTTGTAGTAAGTGACTAGCAACAGCATTTCGTTTGACTGGACTTGAAATGGTGGTTGCTGAGCGGTGTCAAGTTGGCGAATCAAGCTCCAGCAATTCCGGCTAGAGCGCGGGATATTGAATGACACTGTAGTTTCCTCACAGCGAGTACGTCTGGTCGTGTCCAAGGATTCAATCAGGTGATCTGTTGTCTGTTATTTAAATAATGAGTGTTCCAACTAAAGATTGTTAAATGACTGAAATTTCATCAATAAAACAATGTCTCTGGGTTTTTCGGTTACAACTAGGACAAGATCTCAAAAGTTTCTGTTTACTAAAATCTAACTTTTATTATCAACCAGTCTTGGCCAGCCAAACTCATATATACTCTAGTTTATCTTCACCAATTTTCAAACTGGTTCCCATTTTTCCATACCATTAGTACGGTGTGTTGTGTAGTCTGCTCATCGATGAGAATGCTTATGTGTCGGAGAAATTAAAAAAAAATCATTCGCAAAGAACGATCAAACAAAGAAGAGAAGCGCAAAACACAAAACCCCGAATACTTTACACAGTCTATATGACCTCTGCCCTTAGTTATTTGCATGAACAATGCAACAAGAACAACAAAAATCAATGGAAAAAAAGTTGGTATATTGCTTGTTGTTTCTATAAGTCTGCACAGGCCGCCCACAAGTCAGAAAATGACTCACAAAGGAATATATTTGATGACACAAGTATATTTATTGGTCAGTAATTTAAAGTAGATTGTTCACCTTGCCATTCCTTCAGTTTAGTATATTTTGTTTTATATTTGTCTACTTTGGCTGTAGTTCCGATTGATTGATATTTTTCAGGAAACTTGACTGTCAGGATCGTGTCAAAGATGTTAAATACAGTTCTTTGTCAGCCATTTAAATAAAATAAAAACATCAGAGATTACTTTGTTCCTGATAAATTGTTATGACTCTAGGGCTTAAACTATGTAACAGAAACTAGTGAAACCAGCTGGTTTAGTAAAATCAACAAATAATTTATTTCCTTAGAATAAAATAAACATGAAAATTAAAGGAGAATTAGGCACAACAAGATAAAATATCAAAAGCAGGTAAAAGATGCTAAATTTCTGTACAACGTATGCAAAATTCTTTACAACGCATGCAAAATAACAAATACTTGTAAAATATTTATTTTAAAAAAAATTAAAATTTGATGTATAAATATCTTTCCCTTAAAACTATTGGAATGTCTTGGGCGTTGCGTCCTCATACAGTTTCTTCAAGCAGGTCACGTGAAAACAGTTCTGTCTCACATTTCCACCAGAACGTGTTCCACTGTCCGTGTAAACTGGTATGGTACGCATTCCGGCTTATGGTTACCCTTCAAGAATGTATACACGAATCGCGTATTTTTCTGTATCCAGAGCACGATCAATTCAAAATAATATCTTTAATTATTGCAGGATCGTATATAAAGTTCTACATTTGCGAGCATTTATAACATATTCGTAATAAATAATACATGTCGGACATTTCAACATATTGACTAAGCTTCTGTAGCATTCTTATATTACCATTTAGAAGCATTTGTCTATCATTTGATATTTTCTATGCAATGGTACCAGATAAGTACTATGCCTGACTATAATATCAATACCTGATTAAAATAAGAAATTACTCCGCTCATTGAAAGTGAGTAAGAAAGCATAGTACAAATGGTTGCTCCTCCAAGAATCAAGGTCACACTGGTCGTATTCCTTTGCGCAATAGAAAAAACAATTCTCTTCGCAATGAATATACAAATGGTATTCAAGCTTCTTGCAGTTGGCACCGGTATGTAATATGTATTTTACACGGGGGACAATAATCTTGTCTAAAACATGCATGTTGTGGGATTACTTTAGGTTCATACAATAATGTTTCAGTGCGTTGGTCTATTATTCTGCTGGTGTAGTTCATCTAGTATCTAGTGTTCTCAATAAAATGTAATGGTCACTATAACTATATTTCTATTAATTCTCAAGGTTATATTTGTTGTTGTTCTTATACATGCTTTTGAGACTGACTTATCCATTTCTGTTAGTGTTGTTTTGCAAAGGATCGCAGATATCCTGTAACGTCTTTTTAGAGCACTGTAATCTATTCTATTTGATCCGAAGAAATCCCATAAATAAGATCTCCTTATTCTGGTATCTATTATTTTATACAGCAACTGATTTACATTACCTTACATATATGTTTCGTGGTAATATTGAAATATATAACTTATATTTACACATTTTCCCCCGAAAACTTACCCACCTTACTAGGGTTTTTAATTACAATATTACTTCATACCTATCCAGATTGTCTTACCTATCCGGCTTTTTTCTGTCGAAAGAGATTTCCAGCGACAGGAAGTGAACCAGGAGCCTGCGCCCTGTCTCCGTGACGACATTCACCTGACAATTTAGGAATGACTCAGACTTCAGGTCATCACTGAGAAAGCCGCCCTTTAGCTCCAAAATCAAGCTGTCATTTACATATACAGGCAAATGGGCCCTGTCGTAGTTGACCATATACCGCTTGGGGGTCAAGCAATGAGTCGCATCTGCAAATAAAATGACCTTTAAATAAGTAAACACACTAAACAACTTAGATGTCGAAGAGATGGCTATTATCGGGTGCGCGTGTTTCTCAGGATATTGCTTACCCAGTGATCAACAGAGGATTTTCAAGAAATCTTTGTTCGACACTTCTGCTTTACAAATGCCAGATCTAGGTCTTATGATCGGACTTATGAGCCAGTATATACGGTAATAAACTGTTGTGCAGATTCTTTCGGAAAGCATATATATTGCATACAACACGAATTCTGACTACATAAGTGTTTCTTTCTTTCGCTTTGGTGGATACTGCTACAGATTGCTAGGATTGAAAACATTATTCAAACTTTTCTTGATGTGCCCAGGTTCTCCTACGAATCAATCCTGTGCTTTATCTTGAAATTCTTGCCTCCTTTTCACATAAAAAAAAAAATCAGTTATGATATAACAGTGGAATATCGTCTCTCATAAAATTTTCAAATACTGAATACATTTGGACTTCTCTTATCATTAAGTTTCATGCTTTTCTCATTTATAATTTATCACTTTGAGTCTAAACAGTGTTTGTTTATAGTTTTGTTACTTTAATTCTTTCATATTTTGCGCTGATAAAGTGCATTCCATTGTGATGTTTCTTTGTCAATTTGTGTAATATTTTGATCGTCTTCTATATATCTGATTGTTTCAGATTATCTCTGAGCTTTTATTTCTTCATCTACTAAATGATCCAGATTCGATTATTTGAAAAAGGTATTTTTGTCATATCACCTTTACTGTGATGTAAAAATTAGCATGCCATTCTCCATGAAATTAACGTCATAAAATATATTCTTACTAAGCAGAAAGAGAAAGAAACAGAGAGAGAGAGAGAGAGAGAGAGAGAGAGAGAGAGAGAGAGAGAGAGAGAGAGAGAGAGAGAGAGAGAGAGAGAGAGAGAGAGAGAGAGAGAGAGAGTAAAAAAAAAACAGTTGATGCGAACTTTTGGGTATTGCTGGATATTATCCGAAATTTGCTTATTTAAATAATCGTTGAACCTCTGACCAATTTGATGCGTAAGAAAAACAAGTTTCATTGGTCCGCAAAATGTCAGGAGGCTTTTGATAAGTTAACAACCATAATTAAATTCATTCAGCTAGAAATTTTAGTCAATCACTTAAAATATCTTTCGATGCAGGTGAGATTGGGATTGGTGGAGTATTTATTCTGGAACACAGAAATGGTGTAGATCATCCAGTGTGCAATTTGTTGTTACAAAATTAAACACGATTAAATATTTAGATCTTTATTAATTGTAATTATGTTTACTTCAGACTGGGTTCAAGGTACGATCTCGATGCTGAGCTTAGAAAGCTCAAAAAAATAATTTTCGATTAAGTTGACAGAGCATTTCCAGAACACGATAATTGCAACCTGGGTCAAGTGCAGGGATATATAAAGTTGTTTATTTAAGATATATTTATTCTTCCCTTAACATCCAACGCAGAATCAGTCTTATTGTTGTATTCAGTTTTTGTTCACTGGTATTACAAAGTGCTCAAGGATATTTTTGATTATATCATTGTAATATATAAAAGACTCTTAGCACATCACCACAATCCGAGAAATTGGCACATTCAAGACCATAGCCATATAGACACATTCAATATTGGAGTTTATTTCGAACACGACTGTAATTCGATTAGAACTGTATACATTTGGACGTAACTATTAGAGCCATTTGGGATATAATTTTACAATACTGTAAGTTATATAATTAGATATTAATCATCATTACTTTACATACTGACTTTAAATCCTACCATTACAGAACTGTTTGTAGGTATGGGTGCTGGTCAGTAACATTATATTGGTTAGTAAGCGTGTGTTTTGGTTTACATATATCAGTGTTAGTCAGTAGGTGTAGGCGTTGGTCAGTCGATGTGTTGTTAGTAACATTGTTTTGGTTAGTAGATGTGAGTGCTAGTCACTAAAACAAACTTCGTCAGTGGATGTTTGTGCTGGCTAGTATATGTATATACTGGTCAGTTGATTTGGGTGTAAATCAATAACTCTGTGTATTGGTTAGTAAGCTGGTAAGTATGTGTGGGTGATGGTCAGTTAAAGTATTTATTTCTCCTATTGAAAGCTGCAGATTTACATTTTCCCTTAACCCCATACATTTGTCCTTTCAACCTACACCCGTGTTCCTCTTATGGACATATTTAACAGTACAGTTCCTCTTGACCTCTTAACGGCACATAATGTTTATCATATCTGGACTGGTGTTAAATTCACATTGACCCCAAACTCCAATATGTGTAAGATGATGGCCTAATTGGCATTGACCCCTATTACAATATCATACATTAGTACATGAATACATGCATACATACATGCGTGCGTGCGTGCGTGCGTAAGTGCATACATACATACATACATACATACATACATACATACATACATACATACATACATACATACATACATACATACATACATACATACATACATACATACATACATACATACATACATACATACATACATACATACATACATACATACATACTTCACAAGCAAGTGTTGTTTTTAAAATCATTGGCATAAAAATCACAAGACATAAATACCAGATACTACTTTATTGCATTTTAAAACAACGAACAGAATGGAATATACCACAAAGCATGATCTATTCTAAAAGGAGACTGTAATTTTCTTCCATTATTGAATTTTAACAAAAGAACATATCGATTTTCTATAATTAGCATTTCAATTACATTGTAATTTAAATTTCGGTCGTGATTCTGAAGGAATGCTTTTATATAAAATAAGAGATCAAATAGATAGGCCATTTTTATGTTGGTTTGGTGTTGATTATACCTTGATTCATAAGTTCGACAATCATTTTTAAAGACATTCCGCATTCGGCATACTCAAAGGTAAATCACGACTATCAATGAGTTTACTTATCTGATTGTGACCAGTGTCATCTGAGATGTTCATATGATTAGATGTACTCAAAGCAAATCATCGTAACCCTTAACGCATGCGTCAAGAGTCAAACAAGTCTATTCAATAAAGGTTTACAAAATACTTGCTACAAAATTTGATTTAATTACCATACATTTTATGGTAAGCTATTTGGTCAAGGCTAGTAGCATATATGTTATGTTCAAACATACCGATATGTATGTTCTCTCTCTCTCTCTCTCTCTCTCTCTCTCTCTCTCTCTCTCTCTCTCTCTCTCTCTCTCTCTCTCTCTCTCTCTCTCTCTCTCTCTCTCTCTCTCTCTCTCTCTCTCATATATATATATATATATATATATATATATATATATATATATATATATATATATATATATATATATATATATATATATATATAGTCATGTATGTGTGGATGTAAGAAGGAGTAGGGATTTCATTAAAATATGTAATTTATTAAGAACAGAATAACAATAACACACACACACACACACACACACACACACACACACACACACACACAATAAAAACTGCAACACACTCTCAATCCTAAAACAATGATGGTAGACAGCCTGCATTTGACTTTGACACAGTACGGGATGTGAGGATTTTGATTTTAACGTGGATAAATTCTTCTGACTATCCATTCAACAGTATCACTCGTAGCCATTTCTATTGGATTATCTATTCCAATCTGTATGGTGTTAAAAGCTCGCTTTGCATTTCCTTTTATTTCAACTAGTGCATATGTAAATTAGAATCTCCTTGCGCCTAAAATTACATTGTATTTTATTTTATTTTCCTTTATTTTTCCTGTTTATTTTATATTTTTGTGACACCTCAGATACATCCTATTCTAAATCCGACTTTTAGTAATTAATTTCCTCTTTATTTTTTTTTCTATGATATATATTATATTTGGTACACTACTATTAAAAGCAGTGTCGCTTTAAGAACATGTCATTTCATTTAGGTAAATAGTTCGCTAAAAATTTGCTCACTTTTTATTCACTGTCTTGAAAATTGAAAAATATAACACCAAATTTTTCTTTCATTTCTCGTGGCACTTCGAAGTTTGACTTTTTGATGAAATATCGTGCTCTAAACGATATATTGATGGTGTTTGCATGCAAACGAACAATTTTGGTCTCGGAACAATCCATCGGAAATGGAGTCCAATTTCGTGTGCATCCTGTATGGATAAACCGGTTACTATAGAAACCTTTTTTCTAGGTGCCTGCAAAAGTTATCTTTCGGGAAATGGCTGCATTACGACTCGGCCGTGTATGACAAGCGAGACAAAAATGGTCTAATCTATGTTCACTTTCAGAATGCAATCAATAATACAGCAGTTTGTTTCTGGAGTGACTTCAAAATAAAAGGAAAAACAACGAAAGCAGTTAAGAATCATCCATAAAAGCTCTCAGGTACATTTGTGGAATACAGATTTTCTGTGTCGGAATGGGATAGCCAGCCAATACTGAATACAGTCTGTATGCCAGAAAAGGATATGTGTATTGTTGGATTTCATTAAGGACGCTTACACCCCATAGTACTTCTACTTTCAACCATGTTTCCCCGTTGTTTTTGTTTTTGGATTTTTTTTTGTTTGTTTGTTTTGTTTTGTTGAGAGGAGGTGGGGGTATTTTTTTTAAAACAAATCTTATAATCATAAAGTTTGTTTTATATCAAGCTTAGCATACTAGATCTTGATTATCAGATATATTCAAACTTGTGTCAACTGTCCACCTCCTCGGAAGTGAGAAAAATGTCCTCTAAAGACAAGTGGTTCTTCAATATATGCTCATTTCGTTATAATGTCTAGTTTTAGGACTTTGAATTCGTGGCAAATGAGTAACTTGCAATAAACAGTATTCCCTCTCTCTCTCTCCCCCATTTTCCTTATTATCCATAACAAACTTGAGTCACACCCATTCCATTAAGCTGGAACTTCCCCCAAGGAAAGGATGAAGAAGCCGAAAATGTGGACATGTATCATTGTATACAAGCTTCATAGCTACCTCTGGGTAATTATTTTAATCAGAGTAGAAAGAGAGTGTCTAACAGAAAAAAAGAGCAACAAAAACAACAACAATAACGACAACAAACCAACTCCCACCAAAAAGAAACAGCCAAAAAAAAAGTGTACATTAGTATAGGTGCACACACACGACAGGTGACACATGCTAAAATTTACTTTTTCAACAATGTGCGCAAGGAAAACCTGTCCTTTATGATCGAATATTTACAACTCGGTTATATCTTCTTTTTTTGATAAAAATGCAGCGTGTTCTATATTATATTAAAAATTTTGAAGAAAAATATTACTTTAGTCTGAGCCTCAAAAACGTAATCAGGGCTGTAGCATCTGTGAAAATTGGATAGACCTATGCCAGAGACTTATCTATTGGAGGGGGTTGGGTAGCGTGGATAGAAGATAAGTGACTGACGATAAGAGTTTAGTCTCAGACAAGAAAAGTGTTTCAGAAATGAAACGCCTTAATTTCATTCGCAAAAACAGCATAAGGTTTCGGTAAAAACTCTTAATTGAATATAATAGTAACATTGTTTCATTAGCGACTTGAACTCTCGTCCCACTCTAAATCATGTCTGAAAAGGATGGAAAAGTTCTGAATAGATGAGTTGTGATTTGCAGACCGACATTAGGTGACTATCGAACCTGTGGTCATGCGTCTGTTACTGAAATAGTCTGAAGATTGCCAGGGTCACATAATTCGAGTATGAAATGTAGCAATAACAAAATAAAGTATCCAAT
This sequence comes from Potamilus streckersoni, assembly GCA_016746295.1. Taxonomy (NCBI): domain Eukaryota; kingdom Metazoa; phylum Mollusca; class Bivalvia; order Unionida; family Unionidae; genus Potamilus; species Potamilus streckersoni. The sequence continues at coordinate 657,124 of JAEAOA010001418.1, forward strand.
CTGTAATCATTAAAATCTTCTGTTTAAAGATATTACTTTCTGAAGTCAGTCTGATAGACTGCTCTGTGATGGTACTACAGCACCCTTCCACAACGATATTCACTATAGAAATCCGCGTAGGAAATGTCAAAACGAAAATAAAAATCTCTTCATTTCTATACGAAAACTATCATTACTTTGTCAAAACACAAAATTAATTTACTTGTAGGTAGGAGCTAAATTTGTTAAAAGCCATTATTCTAAATTATTGGAAAGTTTGTGAACTTCGTTTTATCGATGTAGTAATTCAGTCGTTAATCACATTGGCACTGAATGAGGAAAACGTCCGTGAAAATAGACTGTCTTTGCTTTTAAAAAGTATGCAATGAAAAAAAAAATATTTATTATTTCATAGATATAAGGAATATTTCACGACTGAAGTGAAAAAAAAATTATATTGTGACTTGTGGTGATGCAATATTTCCACTTCACTCTTAAAATATTTTATTAAATCCACTCAAACAAGTGTCACTGTCCTCGAAATATAATTTCCTGTAATTTGAGGCAAAATGAAGTAATTTTACAACTTCCCAGCATTCCTAGTCAAGACCGGAAGCACCAGGAGAATGAATACTGCTCAAAGTGGCCTACAGGAAAGCAGGGTCTCTCTATCAGAAGATATCACATATTTTTTTCTTTTTTTAAAAAAACAAACATCTGATGCAAATTAAGAATCTATTTGGAAAAATATCTTAGAATGGCATGTCGACAGGAACATTTTTTTTTGTACTTGAATGAACGGGGACAAAATGGCGGTCACCATATTTCCAATGTAATAATTGAAGATAAAACGAACGTGTTGAATATGATGCAAACGATATTGACGGCATATGATTATAAAGTTATCACGCAGATATGTTTTGTAAATAATATTAATACAGTAGATATACAAATTGAACTGTTTACAAAATGAAGATCGTAATATACGTAGCAGTTAAACTTGCACAGCCATAGATAAAGAAAAGTAGGCAGATGTATGGAAATCTCTGAAAGGTTCAAAGAGGGTCAATGAACAACATACAACGACAGTGTAAACACTAGGGGCGGGGGGGGGGGGCTTAACAAAATGAAATGTTCGATACGAAGAAAACTATTGTCCAGCTAGAGGTTAAAGCTAGTACAAAAAAGCGATGCTGATACGTTGGATAATGAGTGCACATTTCAAGGAATAAAAAAAAATATTTGATGTTTACACTCGAAATATTCAGGCACCAGTCATCCAAGATGGGAAAATAAATATATCGGATAAAATAGAGTAATTTCTGGTCAATTGTTTTCGTTTGCAAGAGGAAAATAGACTAATAAAACAGGCATTTATATGTGTGAATATATATCTAATTTGAATGAAATGTTCACATCACACAAAATTCGATCTAGTACATACATACATACATACATACATACATACATACATACATACATACATACATACATACATACATACATACATACATACATACATACATACATACATACATACATACATACATACATACATACATACATACATACATACATACATACATACATACATACATACATACATACATACATACTCAAGAAGCCAGCTGGTGTGTGAGCTTGCATACCTATAGTATCAATGAGAAATTTTCTTTAATGAAGGTAATTGCTACCCTGTGTCAGAGAATGTAAAATATTTTGTATATCACCTATTGAACCGAATACGAAAAGGTAAGATGAGTTTTCTATGCCGCACCTAAAAATCCTACTGTATATATTATCACCACAAAGAACTCAGTGGTTTAATGGATTGATATTATATCGATGACGTAAACTCCCATACATATCTAGCGCACTTTAATATTGTATGGAGAAACAAACTTAAATGATGTATATACACGTTTATATGTCTATTCCAAAGGCAAACAACATAGACCATGATCTGATGTTACATAACGCGTCGACAGATCAGGATCTATCTTGTTTGTTTTACCAGTTTCTCCTTTTAAACTGCATAGATCCAGATATGCAGACGTATTATGCGATGAGTACATACTGTAGATGGATGAATTTAGCTCTGTGTGTGTGTGCGTGTGTGTGTGTGTGGTGTGTGTGTGTGTGTGTGTGTGTGTGTGTGTGTGTGTGTTAACCATCTTGGATTCCAATATGATACAGAGGAAGATGTCTGTTAAAGTACTTCTTTGGTTTACATATAGTGTCAAATTAAGCAGACTCTTTGATCCAATGACATACATAATCTTACATCAGAGTACAATTCAAATGAAATGCACGAAACTGTTTTAACAATTTTAATCTTTTGCAAGTCTTGATGAACAAAAAAGTGAAATTATTTAACTAGTTTAGTAATTTCATTTGAGCAGTATATTAAATTCCAAATTTAAAAAAAAACAAATATGTTAGTCAACAAAAGCTGATACACGTGCTATGAACTTACTCAGAAGCCCCGTCTAAAAAATATTCGGATGCCTTGGACATTACGTTTTGGCCCAATATAATGTTTGTATGTAGTTTTGACTTCATTTTTATTACGTGTGTGTGTATATGGAAAAATGTTATATGGGTTTATAAACCGGCATTCAAATGAGGAAATAATCCATAATTTTGTATATATTAAATAACAAAACTTGTCATTCGTGTTATCATTTAGAACATGAAATCAAATTAAAATTCAATTCTTCAAATTCAATCTAAATACAACTTTTTTGTGCTCGCAGATTACTTAATTAAGCCTTTTGGTAGTGGAAAAGAAAACTAAAATATCAGATGGATTAAAGATATTGTCCCATTACACTCAAACCTTATTTTTAAACAGCAATTTCTTAATTTACTATTATTATCCACAATAACAGTCAGTGGATATATTTAGACTATCGTTTCCCTACTTTTTGTGTGTTTGAAAAGGACAACGATGTAATTTGTCTTTTCGACTGTTTCGATGGAAGAAAGTTGCAGGAACATGTTGCTTATTTCAGCTGCAAACTTAAATCAAATTGTGCACCCTCTATCCATGTTCAAGTATAAAAACCTTTTTATACAGACACTCCCTTTAGCACTTTCTATACTTTTATACAACGACTCTTATTGTACATATGTGCAGAACTGTGCAATGTTTGTTAGATTATGTTGTACAGTATCTGCAGAATTATGCGGGGCTTGTTAACATTGATGCAAATTTTAATGTAATCGGAATTTTTGCAATATGTTATTTAACTACCTACTATAAAGGACTGTGTGTAAGAAATCGTGATCGTGAAGCATGTATTTGCATGTCTCTTAGGGATGGTTTGGTGCCTATGTGATGTGATATAGGACAAATACTACCTAGACGTCGTCTACATGACATTCGATGCTTAGAAGTACAAACAGGTGTATAAATCAGATGCACACACTTCACCACGTCAACAGTCATACACACATATGTAAAATAAAATTAAACAGACACATAGTTAAAAACATGTATGTCACTGACTTCTTTTGACATGTCAAGTGAAAGGCAGGTGAGACACCTATGTGCTGTTTCCAAAGACGTATATGTCGTACCCCATAGGTTTATGTGTAATAATAAATGTTTGATAGACTAATACCATTGAGAACAAAATAGACTTACATAGGTACGAACAAGGAAAAATGGAAAGAAACCACAAGGTAATGCTTGACATTATTCTAATTTTCATTTCCACAAAAAGCAGTTGAACATGCTTGCTTTTTTAAATGGAAAACAACGAGATAATTTATTTAAACGTCTTTATGAAATTTTAAAATATATCTGTATGCCTTCTGATTAATACGTGTATGCTTTCTGATTAACTCGTGTATCTGTTCTGATTAACACGTGTATGCCTTCTGACTAATATGTTTCTGCTTTCTGATTAACATGTATATATGCCTTCTACATGTTTGCGGCTTGATGCCCCAGTGCTAGACATCACTATAAACTGCCACACTGCCGACATCGTAGAGATGAGATATGACTGAGAATTTGTTAAAAGCTACATTAAAAATCCAAATCTCTCTCTCTCTCTCTCTCTCTCTCTCTCTCTCTCTCTCTCTCTCTCTCTCTCTCTCTCTCTCTCTCTCTCTCTCTCTCTCTCTCTCTCTCTCTCTCTCTCTCTCTCTCTCTCACACACACACATACACATGCACTTCTGATTAACACGTGTATGCCTTCTGAGTATGCCTTCCGATATATATATAATATATATATATATATATATATATATATATATATATATATATATATATATATATATATATATATATATATATATATATATATATATATATACACATATAAAGAGAGAGAGAGAGAAAACACTAGTAGTAGTAGTAGTAGTAGTAGTAGTACTAGTAGTACTAGTAGTACTAGTAGTATCATATGTAATAGTTATATATTCTGTCTTGTGTTTTGAAAATATGTCTAGAATATTATAGTGTCTCCACTGGCTATTTGATGCAATATACAGTTATTATACGTATGTTACCTAGTACATTATACTTTTATCATACGTGTACTAGGTAATAGAATATATACTTGTCATACGCGTACTACTTGATACAATATACATTTATCATAAGTGGGCTACCTGATACATATACATTTAGCATGCGTGTACTGGTGCAATATACATGTACTACTTGATGCAACATATATCTATCATACTTTCACTTCCTGATGAATATGCATATATCATATTTGTATTACCTGATAATCATATTTGTATTACCTGATAAATATAAATTTATCACACGTATACTACCTGATACAATATACTATTCTGTAGTCATTATAGTGGAAGGACATTCTGGAAACAATCTTGCGCGATTATGTGAGATTTTAGCCTTTATGATAGCAAAATGTAAAAATATTATTGGAATAAAAATAATTGCTGTAATCCTTATTCTTTCTCAAGAAGAAGAAGAAGAAGAAGAAGAAGAAGAAGAAGAAGAAGAAGAAGAAGAAGAAGAAGAAGATGATGATGATGATGATGATGATGATGATGATGATGATGATGATGATGATGATGATGATGATTGTAATGTTCTTTCAAGCTAGGTAGCTGGATGTATAAACGTGGGGCTTTTTTCAACGCGTTTGATGTAAACATCGCCGCCGGCCAGTGTCAAGCGATTATGTAAGTCGCTAGAAACTCAGCTTTCGGGTCCAAACCTATAACTTGCACCCATGTGTTATACATTGGTCTGAGATCAAAATGAAACCCGCAGGGATCACGGGGCGCATTCAACCCACCACGTAGAAAGACAAACAAGAACCCTGACAGTTCAGCTGATTGGATCAGTCCCACAATATCCAATCGCAATTCAGCCAGGGGGTGGGCATAAATCCTAGATTTAAAAATATTAACTGACCTCTGTCCAAGAATTAGTTGGTATATACCTGGGCAGTTGTGAGGAGACATCGCCTCGTAAGAATTATACTCCGTAACACGCCAACCGGGAATTGGCGGGAGAGGTAAGAAAAAAGAATTGTGAACAAGGAAAGAAGCTTCGGAAGGTAATTATTTGCTCGATTTTTGCAAAACATTACAGAGTTGTAATTGTAAGTATTAATATTATGTTTACTCCATTGCTGAATTTGTTTTAGTACGTAGAATTACTTTGTAGTATTCTATTTATAAGCTTATTTGAGACATGAATTTGAGTTACGTAGAATTATGTAGATTGCTAGTTCAGCAGAACTAATATTATGAGTCGTTGATAGGTTACTCCGTAGTAACCAGTACCTTTAGTAATGCTTATGTTGGTATTCACTAGTTAAAATAGATGTTTGAATATATCAGAGCATAGACATTTGAATATTTGTAATTTTGATATGAGTTGTGATATAAAGATAGGCGTCTGATTATTGTGATTGTCAGTATAATCGCATTATGAGTATGTACTGATGTGAATCAATTATCGTTGTATGTATTCGAGTAATTCATACCGTGCTTTTATGATGTTGTTTTAATAAGTTGTATTAATATATTGTGCTTAACCATGCAAGAGTGTATGCGCATTCGGTGTGAATGGATGCGTGACAGATGAAATTTGATAGCTTTATCTGATGATAAGCTTTATGTGTAATGTGAGGTGTGAAAGCCTAGAAAAAAAGTGTTATATCCTTGTGTTTTACATGAAGCTTTCGATAGACAACTTCCAGTTAGAGGTAGAGTCCTGAGTATGTGTGTGTGTGTGTGTGTGTGTGTGTGTGTGTGTGTGTGTGTGTGTGTGTGAGAGAGAGAGAGAGAGAGAGAGAGAGAGAGAGACTGACTGTACAGTCAGAGTCGGCAAGTTGGAGTTGACGGATAGACGTGGAAAGTAGAGGAGGAGAAATAGATGAGAAGAGCGGAAAGAACAGAAGGGGAATAAACCTATAGGAAATTACGAGAGACCTAGAGGACCCCCACGAGATGAGAAAAAACAAAGAACAGGGCGAAAAATCTTACACTAGAATCATATGATGAAATAAATTAAAAGGGTCGAGCGAAAGCACGTGAGAAATTCGAGTGATTGACTATTATTTGTTAATTAAATTGTTGTTATTGAATTTCACCCTTTTTATATCTTATTTTATTTAACCGTCGGCATTGCTGACTGGGGGCTCAGAGCTATACGCCAACATTCACTAACCCAACTTCTGAACCATAATCGAGCCTGGGTGGGTGCCATATCTAAATAAATATTGGAAGCACCCCACCCCAATGTCTTACAACCAAAACCATACAGGGGAATAACAAACTCGTGACGACGACAACAACAACGATGACGATAATGATGATGACGACGACGATGATGATGATACGTGACTTACTTTTGATGATATTCAAAACCTTTTGGACTTCGTATATATTTTCAAAATAAAAATAGTTTCAAGTGAAAGTAGACCAGTTGCAACATATACTGGCCACAATAGAAACTTAATTGGTGTTATATATGTATGTCTTTGCTGTATTTGGTGCATGGTGTTGTACTAACTATCTGTCTTTGGTGGATGGTGTTTTACTATGTTTGTACATGGTGTTGTACTATGTTTGCTATCCTTAACGAATGGTGTTGTACTACGCTTTTTTTTCTTTGGTGCATGGTATTGTACTATGCTGTCTTCGTCGTATGATGTGCTGTGTTTGCTGTCTTTGGTGCATGGTGTTGTTGAACAGTGGATGCTGTATTTGGTTCAAAGCTTTCAACTAAATTAGAAAAAAAAGTTACAACTTTCAGTTATTCGGGATATTAAGAACCTGCTAATTCAGTTGAAAGAGTTATTTTTAACTGTTTGGAAGGACAAAGTCATAGAACGTTTAGCTATCTCTAAAATGAAATATCTTGTATCATCGCTACCAAATAAGTCTAAGCAGGTTCTTAGTGAAGTAAATATACACTGCAGTAGTTTGTATAACAAAGGTCAAAAACATATTCAACAGAAACGTTACTATGAAAGATGTTCGTGGGGAAGGAGGAAAGGCGAATAAAGATAATTAATATATTTCATTTAATAACTGAAACTAACATGGCTCAAAAGAATCGTGAAATGGAAAAGCCTTTTACAATTTTCAATATTAAAAAGTAAGGATTTATTTTTATTATTTATTATTTTTATATTTTTATTTTATTATTTATTTTTTATATTTTATGAACTCATGAAAAAAGAAATCTTAGTCTATTTTAGATAGACGGTTCTGAAGCATACTTAGACTGAAAATGGTTAGAGCTGAAGAGTTGATAAACATAATACAGTTTAACCATATTCTTACAACAGATGGACAAAATGTGCATTACAAAACAGTTTCACAAAGGCATTATATGTGAATGATTCTATTAAGGAAGATAGTTCCTGGATAAGTTTGATAACTTTAAAAATAGATTTTCTGTTAAAATTAATTTAACTGATTTTCAAAGCATACTAGCAGATACAAATGCATACAAATATACATTTTATATATATATATATATATATATATATATATATATATATATATATATATATATATATATATATATATATATATATATATATATATATATATATATAATGTGTCCCTGATCTAAAACACTTTATAATAAAAAGTATTATGTCTGTCATTATAAGAAATGAAAAAGGATGCAAAGGAATAGATAAAAAATATGATGTGAAACAATAAAATACCAGCGTCAAGTGGAAATGGAATTCTATTTCAACAAACTGTTTCTTTTAATGCTACACTCAGAGACAATATCTTCTATTTTGGGGGACTATCGTATATCTAAATATTATTGAAATGGTTACAAGGTAAGTGTAGAGACACAGATCATCTGGAATTGACAAAAATAATTATCTATGCAATTTCAGACAAATCTCTGGCTCATTATGCAACTAGTTTAATAATTCTGTATGCAAAACAATATACTTATCAATGTAGATTTAATAGAAATATACTGTATCGAATTCAAAGTATTAGACTCTACCTTTTTAGCAATTAGCTTTAGAAGTCATTGACAACATTGAAATAGGAAGTCTTTTAATCAATCATTTACCAATGATGCTACAAAATATTTTAAAATATATAGCAATCACATTGATTCTATTACAAAGAAATTCAGGGATTTTGTATCTATCGATTTTTCAGAAGTCACCGAGTTTGAAACTTCACTAATTCAAAATTTACGTTTATTTATATTGGTTAAATTCTATCATGAACTATGCTGTAAAAACTGTTTCCATATCAACTGAAATCTGCTTAAGTCAAGTTTCTTCACCAAAAAAAAAAAGAACCCGAGACGATACATTACGCTACAGGCAAATTTATTGTTTTCACGTACTACGAAATGTACTCGAATCACATGTCTATGCATATTTGTTTTTCTCTTTGTCAACGCATAAGTTGTTAACAAAAGTCTTTGAGGCTTAGAAAAAATCCACTCCTGTCAAACAACTTTAAGACGTTAGTTCTTAATACTGGAAAATAGATAACGGGACCTTCAAGGGGTATTTGAATTTGGCCAGTTAATCCCAATATTCTACTACATAAATTATGAAATAGTAGATATTCAAATTTAACACTATTGTTATTAAAGACTTTTTCAACAGTATATCTCAAACAGATTGTTTTAATAGCGTTTAAAGTAACACATCCCATGTTGCTGATGCAGTTTTTCTCAAGGTTAATTTTAGGATACCTTTTCTTGTTACTTCTCAGCTATCACCCCTTTTCTTATCTGAAAAATACTGATATGCTTACCTATGTGAAAAACACGACTGCACATACTGGAATATTTACGAAATTGAGAGTAAATTAAATTTTGATCATGTCAAACGCTTTAAATGGGTGTACTCGCATTGCTAAATTTATTAATATAGTACTAAACTTCTAACAACCGACACCAAAAGTTTGTTTTGGGGCCGCTGCGGGTCACCCCCCCCCCTGCTGCACGTGGCTCTAGGCACGTGCCTCGCGTGCCCATGCCTTTTAAACAACACTGTATCTACCACGTAATCAGCCAGTGACTGTCACATAGTGAGCAGTACTCCGTAAAGGGTATTGATGTGTCATATTTCAATAAATCTACTAGCGCTGGGCATATCCATGATTAATTAGTCGTTTTAAATGCCACCTCGTTCATTTCCCAACGGACTAAGTACATAGAGAAAATTAAGAAAATAGTAAAGTTACTAATCAAAATAATACACAACAAACACGTACATCGTTCCATATCCGAATCATGAATCCTCTATTCCAATGCAGGTAACGTTTCTTATACGTATTATTTATTCTATACGAGTCCTAAAAATGAATCATCAGCCAAAAAAGATGAAAGCAACTAACTCAAAACCTTCGACATCACAAAGAAACAAAGGCCAAAAGCAGATATGAGATATACAGGATGTACAAAATATACGAAGTTTAGACAAAAAAAAAAACAGTATGTGCCAGTAAGAGTCAATGTCCTTACGATGGAGACAAATTCAGTCGATTTGTTGAATGAAAGAGACTACGACCCTAAATATTTATTGCATGTTTTGTATCCAAAGTTAAAACATCAAATGAAACAGAAATCCCACAAATCTACTACTAACATTAGCCCTCGTTTTGGTAATTTTCTGACATTTTGATGTGTTATGTATTTGGGACATAACACAGGGTACACTTGCTACAATACCTGTGTTGATTACCTAAAAGTTTTTAACAACAGACAAAAAATAAGAAAAGGTAGGAAGGAGTTAATGCCCTTGATACATAATAAATTACTAATGTATTGTCCAAAAAAAGGAACACAAAAGCTAGGAGATCAAATAATTTATTAGAATTTTCCCCGGGCACTCATTTACTGCGTTAGTAAAAGAGCATGTTCTAGTCTGGTCTATCTGGTTATATTGGTGAGGGTAGTAAAATATTCCAAATATCCGAGTTAAACCAATTGGATTTGTTAGGGTATCGTCCTGAAACTTAATCTGCTTTAAAAACCTAAATAGCTATTTATGTAAACTTTAATTTAACTTATTCATTACATGGTTTGGTACGTTGCGCAGAACGACACGCTGTATAATTTTCAAAACTAAAACTTTTCAAAAGACACAACAATGCCATACTATGTTCAGACGGAAGCAAATATGTCTCTCAAAGTCAAAACTATGTATTATTGTACAGTAATAAAAACGTGATCTTAACAGTAGTGGCGATATGGTTGCAAATTGCTTAAATGTATGGCACAATGCCAACATGAACAAAGTTGCATTGACAGTAACACAAATTTCCAAATTAAAAGTATCTTGGGTTAATAACAGTATCAAAATATACATACATGTTATTGCAAACCTCTAACAACTTAGAAGTCAATGTACAAATTTGTTTAATTGCAGACGAAAACAATAAAAATGGATGTTTTTTTTAGACTTGGATAAGTCAAATTAATCGTTAGTCACAAACTGACTTCATTTCTAGGATTGTACTTGCTTGATAACATTTAAAACTCAAATACAGCTTGTCACAACAAGACTAAGGTCATAACAGTAGAGTATAATAATAATAGTGGCTGAAAACGTCATCTTTGGTTTTGAACGAACGATTTTTTGGAGTGTGTATGACTGTTCAAAAACTTACTTATTAAAAGAAAGATGAAAGTAAGTTCCGTTACTAAAATTACAAGCTTGTTCATCGATAGAACCTTGCTAAGCATTTTATTATAAACATGTTGTCAATAATATTTCAGGAAAATATTACTCATTTTCTAAAATAACATATAAATCGTGTCATTGTACTATAATATATTTTCTATCCTTATATATCAAAATATCACAAATTAGTTCAAATTAATGTACTGGATGAAGAATCACCAATATATATATATATATATATATATATATATATATATATATATATATATATATATATATATATATATATATATATATATATATATATATATATATATATATATATATATGCCTCTGCATATAAAATAAGCATTATCATCTAACTACTCACCTGTTGTGACAGGTACTTCTAAGTAAAGTAATATATGTACGTGAGTTATGTGTACCTAAATACACTAACTGCACAAATTGAAGAAGCCCTTGTTTACCGTAACTAATAAGATCACATACATTTTCCGCACGATCTACCGGTACTTTTCAGTTTAATGGAATAGAATAATGTTGAGGTAGTTGATGACCCATTTTTGTATCATATGCTGGAGTACACCGTTTGCACTCGATTATAACTCCAGTCAAACTGTGAACAACTTAAACCATAATCTGCTGTCGTTTAATGCCTCGATATATCAAGGTGTGTTTCTTAGTTCTACAGATTATTCCTAATAAATTCCATAAACCAAGCTATTTCGATGGATTGTGCGAAGGCAGATCTGGGTCGGTACAGTTTACTGTTGGACGATTTATAAGCGTGTATCGAGGCTTTATGACTAAGAAATGGTCCCAATTTTATCAAGTTCTATGTTTTATACATATTTTCAAGATTTAAAAAAATGAACATTTTTATTGGATGCTCTGAACTCTTGTCATCTATACGTCACATTCATGAGCGAAAAAGATCTCGCTTTTCTTTCATGTTTTTTAGTTGCTGCATGGAAAGAACTAATAATAATTAAAAGTTTTCCTATCCCGTTATGCATGAATTAATTATAAGTGTTTTTGAAGTAATATTATCTAGCGGCATTTCAATTAAATTATGAACGTTTTGAAATTATGATGCCTTATCAGTACAGACCAAATTGTAACCTCATTCTTATCATGCAAAAACCTTTTCACAAAACAAAAGATCAAGCAATATATAAATGCCATATCAACGCAGTTTAAAATTGACAACAATGTGAATTTATAAAAACCCGACAAAACTTGAATTCAATCAATCAACATGATAGTTGCCAGACAGAGACATTGTCGGTTGTAAATTTAATGGACAAGGAGCAACCTCGAAGATATTAGTAGCTCAAATACATTGTCCGGTGGACCTCAGTATAATATGAATAGCGTTTATTTTGATTTGGAGTTACAAGCTGCAGGTCCGGCCCTAGGAAGTGCGGGGCCCAAGGCAGCATGCGGGGCCCAAGGCAGCAAGTGTTGAGCGCGGGGCCCCAAGCAAAAAAAAAATGAAAATAAATCCCCTCTTAATCGATTCAGGGTCTTTGATCTGGGAAGTTCAGAGAAAAGCATGTGCAGCTTTATATTATCTGAACGAAGTATACAAAGATAATAATTTCAGAATACTTGCGGTTTTATACAGAATTCCTATCGATAAAATCAATGTTCATTCGTTTATTCTGCACAGTCCAAATCACACCTTTTATTATATATTTACTTTTTTGTTTCTGCATGCAATAATTATTTACAAGAAAGTTTTCTGTTCATGGGTTATGAAATTCCATTTCAAAATAAATAACAAGGTATTCAAACCGCCACTGTCTAGTGAAAGCTTAACTTTAAGGTCAGTTTGACAGCGACATAGGGACAAATTAATTGCAAACATTGCTTTAATATGAATTCTTCGTCTGATTGTATTTTTACGTGCAATACAGTATATAAACTAATTTAGACAAACTTATACTGTCTGCAGTGGATAAACACTAATAACATTAAGTTCAAGTATTTATGATGGATCTAAAATTTATCAGAACTAGATATTCACATCGTCAATTTGCAATCGATATTAGCTGTTAATGAACAACCACCATAGATTGTAAAGTTATAAAATAAAAATTATAACAGGCAGGTCTGATCGATGCTTTGGCTCACAAATTACGCGCCTTTTTAACCGATGACATGGGATCGCCAATGCCGTTAACAGCAATTATAATGAAGCGTGCTTCATCATTATCCGATCGTTTTTCGCAGAAACTACAAGTTCTTTCCATTAGCCAACTTTTCATATTCTTAATGTACACAAACCATTATCGCCCTCATAAATAAAAGTCAGTAAAAATCGATAAATTTCTTAACTAGCTACTCATGAGCGGAGAATGATCTAAATACAATTTGTTTGATGATAAAGGACAATAATAAAGCCATTCTACTCGCAATTTCGATTTAAAAAAAAAAAAAAAAAAAACATTAGTCCTTCATAAGCAAATGCAGTTTCTTCGCGAGTATTGTAAAGAAGTTATTAATTTTATTCCTAAATATTAAATCCTCATAAAGTAATAAAAGTAAATTATTGACCGAAATCATACGGAAATAAATGAATCACCTTGATAAAAAAAATCATAAACTTTGTCAACACACATCATGAGAGAAAAATCAAGACTAAAGAGGTAAATTTTCAAATTACAGGTGCTTGGTAATATTTATCAAATTAGATTTTTCTTTCAGGCAAGTAGATAAAACAAAACCATTATAATTAATGCTTATAAAGTGAGCAATGGGTTATAATGCAAATTGAAGCTTTCGCGACAGTTTATTTTTGTATATTATTTAACACATCCTAAAACGTGAAATTAATAAACAAGATTTACTGTTTTCAAACAAGAGCACTTAGAACTATATGTTGTGAGAAGTTTTCTTTCCCGTTCAAATTATTTTTTAAAAATTAAACATAAACTAGCTCTAGTAATGGGAAAGTTTATTAAGCAAAGTAACACTGATGAAGTACATTTATCTCTGTAGACTTGTTTATTTATCATATGAACTCATCAGCCTTTAAAGTCACACCATTATAAACACGACGGTTTTTAAAAATAATAAAATGATACAGCGCATTTTATAATGATACCCCGTTTTATAAGGAGCATCAGGACACATTATCACACGGCAGCTGTGGTTGTGAGTTATATTATTATTTTTGTCCGCAAACCTTTTTATTACATAACTCCGTGTTACTTGGGTTAATATACTATTATCAGTTTTGTTCTCTGTCTATAAAACATATCGTGAAATCCCGAATGAAGTCATAGCGTCACCTGAAATAAAAGCAAATAATGGTCGAAGCATCACAATGCAGTTAAGTGGTCTCATAACATAAAATGTCTTTTTTTTTCATCATGTGATTAAAAGATTCTTAAAATTGCACTAATTTTTTTAAAAAATGAATGAAATTCGACCAATAAATGTAAACTGCTGCTTGGATAACACAGAATTATGAATACATACACAAGTCTCATCTTTTTCATAAACTTCCTTATATTCTGTGATATATTTATTAGTTTTCGTAATAAAGACAGATTTTAAAAAAATATGATTAAAATTGAAAGGAATTGGAGAAGATATAGAGGGCATTATCATTAAAATCCCGTAGATTGCTCAGTTATTGCATGCTATGTCTCAAGGCTCCATTCAGATGCACTGAGTCTATCAACTCTGTATTACTTCAGTAAAAAACACCATGACGTTACATTTCTATTTGAGAAACAAAGTAATATTTTCCGTAGCTAAAGTACTATAACAATTCACTTTAATCTTCTAGGGAAAGGTAAATCTGTTTTTTTTCTCTCATTATATATGCGAAAGTACATCTAAAAATCGATATATATATATATATATATATATATATATATATATATATATATATATATATATATATATATATATATATATATATATATATATATATATATATATATATATATATATATAGTTTAAGTGTGTATATGTTAAGGAATAAATTCTGTATAAATCTTTTTATTTCATTATTATTTCATTACATATAATTATTAAGAATATATTAACATCAGTCTAATATGTTGTTAAAAAACATTGTGTTTACTTGAGTCGTAAATGTGACTCATGTGAGCACGTGCATTGTATGATGGCAAACTCATTACACATTCAAGAATAGCTATGAAAACGATTGGGTGATACTTGGTCAGGCTTTCCTAATGTCCAGAGGTATTGTGAAATCGCACGTGTCTTCCATGCGCGTGCAGTTTAAACGGCGTATTAGCTTTGTTTCTATGCTGAGGTATCTTGAAACAGATTCATTCACAATCTTAGAGTCAGAGTCGGAGTTTATCGTAATATCTTAGAGCTACACAACTTCTATTGCCTAACAAAAGGTATTTTTTTGTGTTAGAAGAAGTTATCTTTTCATATGTCTACATAAAACAACATTTGTTTTGTTACTGGAGCTACTTTTACTTCGTTTTTCTGAATAATTGTTTTCCTGGAGAACAACATTACTGATTTGGATAAAGACATTTTCCAAAATATTTTAAATTGGAACGGAATAGTACAAACTGCTTGACTGTGTAAATTCTGGATTTTTCTGTTAGCCTTCGTCTGACGTCATCATCCACCATTTTGGACCGGAAGTGCACTTCAGACTGTGTTTAGAACCTTTTGCAGAACTTGTTTATCTTTAGAACAAACAATTTGGATCATTTCCGTAAATCGTAAGTCTTGTTTTACATAATTATATTTTTCCATGTTTTCTAGGAAAAAAATTATTTTTGTCAAAATTTACAACGCTTGTTGTCTTTACTCTTTCTTTGTATTACTTTGAATGAGCCGATACGTAACAATATATGTGTGTGTGTATATATATATATATATATATATATATACATATAGATAAATATATATGTATATATATATATATATATATATATACACACACACAATAATAATAATAGGTTGCTGATATATGAGGTTTAAATTAAAGATTCATATTGTTGAATATTGTAAATTTCTTTGAAAGTTGGAATTCATAATGACATATGGAATGTCAAACTAAAACTAGTTAAAATCTAATTTAAATTTAACCCATTTTTTCTGTTGCATATTTTAAATGTAGATCTTTAATGAAGTAAACTAAGTTCGCCAAATTTCTAGGGTTTTGTCACATTCCAAGTCTGTGAATATTATTATATCAAATTATTAATATTTTATTTTAAGTAGAATGGACTTGATTCGGCCGATTGACTTTATGCAGTTTCATTCAGTCATTTGTAATCTAAATCAGAGTTCAAGAGGTTGCTAATGTAGTTTGGTCTCTGTACGATTAACACGTAAGTATACGGAACCTTCTTTGATATTTGTTATTGAAGTTTCATAATCTGACGACAAATAATGGACACATACTTTACTCATTTTAAGACCAGTTGTCTATTGTTTCATGTTTCTTTTTCCCCTTATTTGACTCATGTTTGTAAAAATTACACTAATCCAGGCTCTTTAGTGCTTTGTTTTGTGGATGCACGTTGTTCTTTCCCTTACGAAATGTATGAGAGAGAGAGAGAGAGAGAGAGAGAGAGAGAGAGAGAGAGAGAGAGAGAGAGAGAGAGAGAGAGAGAGAGAGAGAGAGAGAGAGAGAATTACTAACTTTTAATTTGAATAAGAAGACATGACTTACCTAACATAAACATCAGGGCTATAATCCCACACTGATATAACAGATGAACCATTATAAAACACGTTTATTCCAAAGATTTGTCCAGTTCCTTAAACGATGACATAGCCAAATTTTTATCAGCTGTTAGCCGAAAGTAAGCTAGTAGGACTGGAACTGAAAGAGTGATGTCGCATAAAATTAGTCACGTGACACATATAGGTATAAGGTTAACTCCTTAATCTTCAAACATTAATGCCGTACACAATGGTGTTAATTTGTCTCCGTCAGTTTTGGGTAGAACCATATCTTTGCAATGACTGTACTGTTAGATGGATTACGTTGAAATGAACTGTTCAATGCAACGACAAGCTGGACTCGCCTTTAAGCGAATACACAAGACTCTGGCAACACAAATCCTTACAGCCGTGTATTTAATCAAATGTGTATTACCAATAAAGGCTACATTTCTATCTTACCCGATATGAGTATCGCATACAAGTGATTAAGTTTATTTGCAATGCAATGCAACTAATTCAAATAGACTTGACGGAATTTAGAGATTTTGACTTCAGAGATACCGAGTAGTTGACTTAACTGGGTTGGATAATTGTCAAGAAAGAAATGGACGATGAGTTAAACTTAAATCTGTCGAAACAAAACCGTTCATCAAATATTGTCTTTTGGTAAAGACATATCGACTCATTACAGAGATCGATCATTGGTATGCAGAGTTGACTAATTGCAACATTTTATCCAATGTTTGTCGTCTGCTATCAAAACTTTATACAGGACGTGGCGTCCCACTCGAGAGGTTCTATGACACGGGAGTGTCAATATACACAATGTAAATAAAGAATACGAAAGATCTGAATTCCTGTAATGTGTTTTCATAGTCAAGGAGGTAATGAAATTTAATACCACCATTAAGAAGACCATTTTGTGATGGAAACAAAACATCAATACACATATATAGATAAAAGACACACACAAGAATATCAGCACAAAATCAACTTAAATGAAGGGTACCTATGCAATTTACTTCCACATACATTTATCATGTTTCTCAAATCACATGGGAAAAAAAATCGACCTAAGATCATTCATTGATAACACACAAAATGCATTTATATATATATATATATATATATATATATATATATATATATATATATATATATATATATATATATATATATATATATATACAAGCAGTAGTGTGGTGCAACTAATCAAATAATCGATGGATTTACGAATTAACCGATTATAGATACAAACATGTAAGAAATAAAGAGCGGAAACCAAGACATTTTTAAAACTTACATACTTTAATTCACTAGATTACAAACTGAACATTTAAAAGGAAGTTAAAAACAGTCGTAAATGTTTCATCACAAGTACAAAATTATAGAGATTTGAATGAATGCCATTGGTGTTCCAAATTTATTCCAATCTTAAATGCAACTATGTACTAATAGCTAAACGTCCTGATGTATCACAATGATATAATCCAAAATGTCCATAAATCAATTTACAATAATCACAAAATACTGATTTAGATCTAAAGTAAAAAACCACATTGTAATTGCAATGAATATTTTCAATAAATAAGACCTCGCACATTAAAAACTGAACATCGGTAAAATAGTCATCCTACTATGGATGTTAAATTAAGAATGAATAATTCTAATATAAACAACCATAATATAAAAACCCACGTCACAGACAGACAGACAGATGCAGAGCGTTAGGAAAAATAGCGTGCTGTCGGATTTATGACCAATATAAACAAGATATCTGATCAATTTATGGCTACATTTAAAATCAATCCGTATTAGGTCATCAAATTCAACATGTACAATTGTATGAAATACCTGTAGTTATTACATGTCTATATTAAGATACGTTTTATTAATGTTTATTTTATGGCTTTGATTGATGGTTAATAAAGAAGCGTGTATACTAGTATGAAAATGGTAGATGTGGTAGATGGTATGGACCTTTAAAGCATATACATCGTATGCACAAAATTTCAGACCTACTTAAATGTCAACTCAATCGTCAACCTTGTATCATTACGATTTTCACAATAACCTTTCATTTGAAATGTCAGAAACAATTATTCAACACAGCCTGTGTTATCATCTAAGCCTGTGTTATTCTCTCTCTCTCTCTCTCTCTCTCTCTCTCTCTCTCTCTCTCTCTCTCTCTCTCTCTCTCTCTCTCTCTCTCTCTCTCTCTCTCACACACACACACACACACACACATACTGTTACGACTGTAGTTTAAGGGTACGTGTGTTAAGGAATCAATTATGTTTAAATCATTTTATATCATTTTATTTCATTAAAAGTAATTATTAAAAAGAATATATTAATATCAGTATGATATATTGCTAAAAACACAGTGTTCACTTGAGTCGCAAATGTGACTCATGTGAGGGCGTGCTGTGTATGATGGCAAATTCATTACAAATAAGCATTCAGGAATAGCTATGAAAACGATTGGCTGATACTTGGTCAGGCTTTCCTAATGTCCAGATGTATTGTGAAATTGCATGCGTCCTCCGTGCGCGTGTAATTCAAACGACGTATTAGCTTCGTTTATAAGATGAAGTGATTTGTAAGACGTTCAGAGTCATTCACGGTCCGAGTCGGAGCTTATTGTATAATATGGAATCAGTACACAATTAATAAAATCCGGTTCAGTACCCACGAATGTAGTCCCAGTCTATTTTTAGATCACTTTTTCCGGTCTAAATTTGGTGGTGATACTATAGTTAGATTTTGGCATTCTTGGTAAGGATTTAAAGGCAATTGATTATTCTTTAAAATGGGAGCTTATGGTGTGGTTGTTGTGTGTATTTCGGCGACAGTGCACCTTGAGTAAGAAGGTCATGGTGATGATCCGGAAGTGAAATCTGTGTTCCGTTGCCTGGTGTTTTGTTTACAATTCAGCCTCTCGAAAAAATGCAGGTCAACCCTTGACAAGAACTGAACCGTAAAGTCATCTTTGAAGGTATTTTAGATTAACATATGATTTGTATTGATTATCACACAGTGGAAAGTTCAGTACTGAGAAACAAATGTAGAGACCATATAGTAAAATTAATTGTGTACTATGGCCATATGTTCGAGTTACACAACTTCTATTACGTTGGAAAAGGTATGTTTGTGCTAGAAGTCGTCTGTTCGTATATCTACGTAGAACATGTATTTTGTTTGTGGAGCTAATATTACTTCGTTTTTCTGAATAATTGTTTTGCTGGAGAAGAACATTACTGGTTTGGACAAAGACACTTTCCGAAAATATTCTAAATTGGAACGGAACAATACAAACTATGCTTTACTGTGTTAATTCTGGATTTTTCTGATAACCTTCGTCGGACGTCATCATCCGCCATTTTGGATGGAACTGAACTTCAGACGGTTTATTTAGAACTAACTCTTTACAGGACTTAATGTTTATCTTTAGAACAAATAATTTGGATCGTTTCCGTATATCGTAAGTCTTGTTTTCCATATTTACATTCTCTTCATGTTTTCTAGGAAAATAACCAATTTTTGCTAAAATTTACAAAGCTTGTTGTCTTTACTCTTAGTTACTTTGAACGAGCCGATACGTAACAACTCTTTATAAACGCAGGTGGAGAAGGATTCAGGTTATCATATCTCTCTCTCTCTCTTACACACCTACATAGACACACACACACACACACACACACACACACACACACACACACACACACACACACACACACACTGTTACGACCTGTAGTGTTAAGTGTGTGTCTTAAAGAATCAATTCTGTATAAATAATTTTATATCATTTTATTTCATTAAAAGTAATTATTAACAAGAATATATTAATATTAGTATAATATAAAGCTAAACTTAATGTTTACTTGAGTCGTAAATGTGACTCGTGCGAGGGCGTGCTGTGTATGATGGCAAATTCATTACAAGTAAACATTCAGGAATAGCTATGAAAACGATTGGCTGATACTTGGTCAGGCTTTCCTACTGTCCAGATGTATTGTGAAATTGCATGCGTCCTCCGTGCGCGTGTAATTTAAACGACGTATTGGCTTCGTTTATATGATGAAGTGTTTTGTAAGACGTTCAGAATCATTCACGGTCAGAGTCGGAGCTTATTGTAATATGTTCGAGTTACACAACTTCTATTGGAAAAGGTATTTTTGTGCTAGAAGTCTGTTCGTATATCTACGTAGAACATGTATTTTGTTTGTGGAGCTAATATTACTTCGTTTTTCTGAATAATTGTTTTGCTGGAGAAGAACATTACTGGTTTGGACAAAGACACTTTCCGAAAATATTCTAAATTGGAACGGAACAATACAAGCTATGCTTTACAGTGTTAATTCTGGATTTTTCTGTTAACCTTCGTCTGACATCATCCGCCATTTTGGACGGAACTGAGCTTCAGACTGTTTATTTAGAACTTTTTACAGGACTTAATGTTTATCTTTAGAACAAACAATTTGGCTCTTTCCCTTATATCGTAAGTCTTGTTTTACATATTTACATTTTTTTCATGTTTTCTAGGAACATAACTTATTTTTGCTAACATTTACAAAGCTTGTTGTCTTTACTGTTTCTTTGAACAGCCGATAAGTAACACTCTTTATAAACGCAGGTGGAGCAGGAGTGGTCATCATATCTCTCTCATGCACACACACACACACACACACACACACACACACACACACACACACACACACACACACACATAAACGCAAGTGGAGTAGGTTACGGTTACGTGAAAGAAGAAACAAAATCGATAAGTTTGATATGGATCGATCAAACATAGTTTATGCACCGTGAATGATATTTGGGACTTGTGTAGTAAAGTTTTCTTCGTGCGGCTGTTGTTCAGGTCTGCAACCAAACACGAAAACAGTCAAAATTTTTTGAGTAGGAATCCCATTACGTAATAAGAAACATTAATTAGCTCGTTGGAGTTATATTACCGGCTGTAACACACACACACACACACACACACACACACACACACACACACACACAATTACGTGCAGTTTTTAAATACACACATAATGTCTTGTCAATACACACTTAAGATATTTCCCCTCTGCCTAATGTATAATTTCTGGTTTAAAAATGAAACGAAGAGAAGTCAAGTTAAAATGAAATAAAAGATAATCGAGATTTACAGGCACTGTTGAAATATACTGGTTAAAATCGCTGGCGAATTCGTTTTTTTTTAAGATGCAATTTGCATGCCGATTTTAAATAATACAAAGACGAGGACACGACGGCTATATCAAGTTCAGAATCTGTCACGGCAATATGTACATATTGGAGCCGTATCGCCGAGTTACTACATTCGTGGATTGTCTTCTGAATTTTCCCAAACGGTGTCACTATCATCGATTCTTATCATTGAAGTGTTGCTTTAGTGCTTATTTTTATGGAAGTTTTATTGAATCTGTCTTTTTGGTGCGCATTTTGGAAAGGTAGTCATTGTTATCATAAACTGACAATTATCAAAACATTAAATGTTAGTTTACAACCACATAAAAGTAACCAAAGACTGTGAAAACTGTTTTCATTAGATTTATATTTTCGGGATTCGCTGGTTACATTTATTCCGATCATAGTAGAAATTGCAGTATTCTTTTAATAAGAACGAACTACACATGCATTAAGACAGAAGTCAACATGAAAAAAGAATTTTTGATATACATCATTGTGACGTGCAGAGACTTATTGGCAAAATAATATTCGTATTTGTTTCATTCATATATTTCCCCCATCATACCTGGGGGGGGGTTTCGTGTGAGCTTACAACATGTGTACATGCACCAATAAGAATTTGGAAGCTAAAACAAATACAAACTGCATTTCATTTCAGACAGTACAATTAAGCTTTGTTAAAGAAATTTGACCAGACGCTGTTCGTGTGTCTCACGTTTTTTCTTTATCCTTACTTCCTTGACAACACCAACAAATTCGCTTTTTCTTTGATGCATTGATAAAACGGACATGCACTGTTTTCGGACAGGGTCAAATAATTTACAAAAGGGTAAGAATGTAATTTACGACAAAAGTCAACCCAATCCTACCGCTATAAGTCGCATATATTTACATATGAAAGGGAGGTGAATTTACGAAAATGAGGTTGGTGAGCATGCTGTGCCAAAGAGTTATTCGAAACTTCGATTTTGGGGCAAGCTTGGCATCTAATAAAAATATAATTTTCGTTTCCTACCTTAATACGGATATATTTCCTCTTGATAAAATGATATATTTTAACTATGGCTTCGCCACTTGTTAAAATACCATGTTTTGGGTACCACACGATGAAATATATACGGTATTAAGGCAGGAAACGAAAATATCCTCTATATAGTAAATGTATATGCATGAACACGTCTAATATACCGTATGTACTCGTTTATAAGTCGAGTGAAACTGCAAACAATAACGATTCTGATCTGTCGTAGCATATGCACCTGCAAATCTGTATCAGCAGCAGGATAGTGGGTGGGTGAACCGACCAAACAAAAATGGAGGACAAATTTTTGTTAACCATCAATAAACCCTCCATTATGGAATTAGACGTTTCTACAAACAAGAAACAAAAAAGTATATCGTCTTTTATTCTATGCGTCGCGGGTTACCCAAATTATAATAGCATCTGTCGCCAACGCTGACAATTTCAATCATGGGGGGGGGATTCGAACTCTTGAAATCGTTTTTCCTTGTCGATCTAAAGTTTGAACGTTTTTACCAATTGGCCACCGTCTTACTTAAAAATATAAAATAATTTATGAGCGCACACTTATTGAACAGACATTAAACATGCACCACGTATTTAAATCGCATAATTTATTTCTCAAAGGTTTTTCATTTAATTAACTTTAACATGTATATTTCTCCAGAGAATATACAATAATCGAATTTGCCTGTAAATTTCAGAGATTTAGAGTGTTTAACCACATTACCGGGCAATATATAAATGGCAGTGGATCCAGTGAGTTACTACGCGCATATGTATTTTTAGCGCAGTGACATAATAGAGGGTATGGCTAAACTCTTTTTGAATCAGATTAAGATCCGGTAATTTATTCTAATTTGGAAAAAAATGTTACGTTACTAGATATAATTTTATTGTAGATTAAACAATTTTGATGCAGCTGAGTTAAAGAATTGGCAACAAGCTGTATTGAGTGTGGCTTCATATCGAAATATTTTTCAGCAGCCGTTATAGATTTAAATTCTTTTATTTATCCGGTCTCTAAATTTATTGAACTGACCTCGGTTTTTTGTCTTTCACATAGTTTTTGCTTTTGTCATGGCATGTGAATATTTCAAATGGTTATGTTCTATTTGAGTTCACATGGTCAACAACTAACCAATCATCGATAATGCCGTTAAAACTCTCGTATACAAATCTATATGATAGTGTTTTATTTTTATACTGCCTGGGATTCCTATATCGAGCATCATGTAACCCATATTACTGATATTTCCAGGATCTTTTTTAAATACGACAGTTTCTCATGATCCCAGATCTGCTCTTTTCGTAATTAACGAATATTTGATGTTTCTTAAATTCATTAAGATCAATCTCTTTCTCAATTTGTTCCATATTATATAGGTTTTTTTTTTCTAATATAAGATCATTTTTCAGTAGAGGAATCTTTTGAGTCTCTTATTTTGATGTCATCAAAAGAGTCTTGTATCTCGTAATATCGCTTAAGCGCTCGATATTTTCGTCCACAGCAATAAACACACAACGGCGTCTTCCCCTTGACCCCGACCCCACGCTTTGAACAGTGTTGTGGTCCAATACTGCCACGGCGAACACTGACCATGTGATATCTACATTATGCTCCACGAGAACGTTATCCATAAGGAAATACTGATCCGATCATTTGCCACAGATATTTTTTGCCTGATGCATATTATATTATTGAATAAAGTCCAATTGAAGAAAAAAACTTTTCCTAATTATATAGATGACTAATTCTACTGTTGAAAACAACTGTAAGAACAATAACTTAGTCAACCGGGATAAAACCAGCTTTCCCATGGTTGAAAACTCAACAAGAAAAATGAAGGAATGACATAAAATCGTTATTAACCGCGAGTAAAATTCAGACTAACAAAATTAAAATCAAAGAAGAATAGAAACAAATTTTTTGAACGAAAATGAAAACGAATATATGCTATTGAGCCCGAACACATTAACAAATCAGACTTTGACAGATTAACCAAAGTTAAGAAACATATACGATCTGAATTACAACTTAATGATTTTATTAAAATGGCAAAGAACGAATTTATCGATGAGGTGTCGTTAATTATTTGGTCGATGTTTAAGATTGATGGAGATGGAACAGTTATTGATTCCACCATGCAAGACAAACGAGCATATGCTATCTTTAATAATCTTGTTGATGACAGCAATTACATATTCAGTATAAAATTTATTGTTGAACACGTTAATGAAGATGGTCCGACATGGATTGTTCGTGATAAACTTGATCCTGTTAAGGAATCAGTGATTGTAGATACAAATTGATAGATCCGTTATTGTCTGTGTTGGTAATGTTGAATACCTGATTGGTAGGCCACTATATCGTAAAAATTCTCTCTGTGGTGCCTATCCATACGAATCAAAATAAGCAACTCCATCTCTGAAGATTTTGTTTAATCGCCTAGCATCATCAAGCAAATCAAAACTGGACATTACGAGGTTAAGCGAAACGCCCCCGGCAGCCTTATGCCTTGACCGTACCATGTTTCTTGTAATCTTAGACCGCGTCCATTTGATTGGAGATGCTTATACCCTGTCCTGTTTTTTTTTCAGGGCTATACCTGCAGCTGTTCCAACAGCTCCAAGTGCAGCTGCCTTTGCAACAGCTGAAGCATCTGCTAAAATTAACTCTGGTAACACCGCTAGAAACGGAAATAAACAGCTGGGTTTTGTTTTCCCGCTGATCGCATTCGCAGAAAGATAAGTCTCTCACCAGTTTTTCATTTCTTGGGGTCATTGTAGTGTTTTAAGTTGACGTTCAGCGATTGATTTTTTGGACCTTGCAATGCCGCTGATTTCAGCATTATTCCCTACTCCCATAATTCTTCGCTGATGCTGATGCTGATATCGCTTGCGATCAAGTTAAATGTTTGGAAAAATCACACATTAGGAAAACACGTGTTTGGAAAACATTCACATGTTTTCTACGAGCACATAAACCACTCTCATTATTTAATCGGAGATCATAACAGCGATTGTTCGGTAACCACCTCGTAATCGTGCTACACGAGCTCAAAAGTGTATGTCGACAATAGATTGTCTAAACAAATCCAAGTGTTTCTGTAATAAATAATAGGTCGGATAAACGCTGTAATAAATAATAGGTCGGATAAACGGTTGAGACATCTGCAAACCTAAATCAACAATCTAATCACGCCTCATGAATGTCATCAACCGATGATATTCAGGTGCAATTTGATTATTCTCACAGTGCAATAAAACTTAATCAGGTGTTTCCTGATGACCATTTCTTTTATTCTCAGAGAAACTGCACTAACTCCGAGAGTATCAAACACCTTTGGGGTTCTTTCTTGCGGTTTCCTGAAACGCTATAAACACTGTCGTGGCGCCGACAATCACTGCTCTGAGGCCATCTGCCATGTAAATAACCCAACGACAGTACTATGGACTCTGTCTGTGGTCAAAGTCAACTATGACAATGTTGACTTGCCGTCGTTGTCCATGAAAAATAGAAGCCG
The DNA here is from genome assembly GCA_016746295.1 of Potamilus streckersoni. NCBI lineage: Eukaryota > Metazoa > Mollusca > Bivalvia > Unionida > Unionidae > Potamilus > Potamilus streckersoni. The sequence continues at coordinate 683,675 of JAEAOA010001418.1, forward strand.
TTATTCTTCAACTAGTGATGCATTAATTGTTGGCATCCACAATGAAAGCTGTTTCAGTCTCACTTTACTAGCATTAATTGCATTTGATAGCCAGATTGCACCATTGTTGGTGGCTTTTTGAACTAGTACAACTGCTGGAAATTCCAATTTGATTTTTTTTATTCATCAATGCAACTTCAGTTTCAGCGACATTCAGTGTTCGTTATTGCTCTTGGGTTGATCGGTGGTATCTTTGGCAAACATCATTGACGTACCAGCGGACCTTGGACTTTGAATAATCATCAGATTATCTTGCGAGGCCGAGTATCGTCGTGCAACATCAACGTTTACCTGACATGATTCAATGTTTTTTCCTTCAATAATGTATGTGGCACTGTTAAATAACGCCATATCACCATTATTAACAAAACCAACTCGATCACCCAGTTCATATTCTGCATTATCTACTGGCAAAAGCGATCTCAATGAATGCCTCAACGGGCAGGAAACGGGTGCATCCTTGTCAAATGATGGATCAGATAAACATTTGAACATTTTTTATTATAATTCGTTATTGTCTAAAACGACGTTCTAACACCAATCAATATCGCCAACGATGACGGTTGGAGACCACTACTCGTTTTCAGACTTGCGGTTATGTTTCTTTCTCTGTCTCATCTGCGGATTGCTTTGTCGGTGATGGCATTCCAGCTAATTATTTCAACTGCCCATTTGCAGCTTGATTTATTATTTTGCTGACATTTGGTGGCATCACTTCAATACTGGGCAGTTTTACTGGAATGCTTGAGCTGGAATACTTCACATTATGATGTGGTTTTTGTCGTACTAATAGTGAGAGTCTGTCTTTGATCCCCAAAACACGCTTTACCAGCAAGATTACCAACAGTGCCAATAGCCTTCTCACGAAGAATCGGACTAGCTTTTAGGGCTATAAACATCGCAGACTCAATCTCCGTAGATCATTTTATAAACCGGTAATCGTGAATTTTATCACCTTGGCGATTTAAGGTCTACGTTGGGTATTGTGTGTAATCATGTTATCTTGTTATCACCGATCTAATTGATCACTCACTATTGTGCTCGTCGTTAATTTCATTGATTAGCGCCCGATCAACGCCACCGGTAAATAAACGCTGTCAAATATCAGGAATCAGTACACAATAAAATCCGGTTCAGTACCCACGAATGTAGTCCCAGTCTATTTTTAGATCACTTTTTTCCTGTCTGAAATTGGTGGTGATATACTAGAGTTAGATTTTGGCATTCTTGGTAAGGATTTAAAGGCAATTGTTTATTCTTTAAAATGGGAGCTTATGGTGTGGTTGTCTGTGTATTTCGGCGACAGTTCACATTGAGTATTAAGGTCATGGTGATGATCCGGAAGTGAAATCTGTGTTCCGTTGCCTGGTGTTTTGTTTACAATTCAGCCTCTCAAAAAAATGCAGGTCATCCCTTGACAAGAACTAAACCGTAAAGTCATCTTTGAAGGTGTTTTAAAATAACATATGATTTGTATTGATTGTCACACAGTGGAAACTTCAGTACTGAGACACAAATGTAGAGAGAATATAGTAAAATTGTGTTCTATGGCCTGTCAGTAAAGAATGTGAATAAACTTTAAACTGATATAAAATCTTTGTTATTAATGATATACACATGAAATTTTAATACGTTATGTATATTGACTTTAAAAATATAAAAATGAAATTAAAAATAAAAAATAATTTTAATTTTAAAAATTTAAATGAAATTTAAAAAACAATTAAAAACTAAAATTTTTCCACCAAGTATACACATAAATAATATTTATTGGGAATGATATCAAATGATATCAGCATAAATATATACTCCTACACCATATACAAGCTCAAATGATAGATATTTCTCAAATTTTGTCAGAGAAAATATCTTTGTTAGTGAAAATTAGACCCTCATTTAAAATACATGAAAACAAAATTCAATTTTGCTTTGTACCTTTAGGTCATTGAAACTATTTATTTGGGGTCCAAACAGTTAATTTATGCGTTTATGATGGGGGACTTCTTGAGTAACACATATCTGCTTGAATAGCTATCAGTAATTGTTTGTTAACATAGTTATAGGGTATTTAGTGAGAGGACAGAGATGAAGACTTTATACTAGAACCTGTTCAAGTTCTCTACAAAATCATATTATGCTGTCAGAGAATAAAATACAGGTCAGAGGGGTAAAATATACTTTATCCAGGTATATTTACCATTGCATGTAAAAAAAAAATAGCAAACTGATGAAAGTTGAACACAGAATGCATTCCATTTTATTGTTCAGTTTCTTTAAGATGTTGATTGATGTAGTGCGGCATTGTGGCCCAGATGATATTATGGGAATTCTAATGATCCATTTTGCTTTATGCATTAATAATGACTAATAATGTTTGTTATCTGACACTTTAAAGATTACGTAAGCAATATTCAAACAGATTATTTGAATTGAACTTTCTACAACTGATCCTAACATGTTTATATAGCTGACATGAACAAATATGCATATATTTTGGAAAGTTTAGAGTCAAAAGTTGACATTGTAAGGCTGACATAGTACCTACAGAGAATCGGTAAGGCTCAGTTCTGACTGTGTGCACTTAAAATATCCCAAGATGTTATTTTCATCATGAATATGCCTCTGTATGGTAACACGTCAATTTAGTACTTTGATAGAGGGCGATATTGCTGCATCAGCAGATATCTGATTCCATTGAATCATTAAATCATTGAGCTTAATAACTTGGTAGCCAACACTCTTAAAAATAGACTAAAAATGTTCAAACAGATTATTTGAATCATGTTTGCACATGTGATTTTAACAAGTGCATTGCATATGTTCCACACATGCAAATATCCATCCTTGTTTACAAGTTTTCAGGATGAAAATTTCACATTTAGTTGATGGTACAGGATCTATTGGTACCTATAGTTGATCTGTGTGGCCACATTTCGCTGTATTCACTTGCAATATCTAAAATTGTTTTTACTTCATGAATAGGATTGCATATAGTAATAAATTTTAATTTGGTACATTGTAACTTGACTTTCCAGTATACTGGTATTTATCAATGTTTTCACCAATGATCAAACCTCACTGTTCCAACATTGTCTTAAATTTTATGATAATACTCTGATTAGGTATTTAACCTGTAAATGGCTAAATATGCTTGTAGAAACTTCATCTATATTTAGATGCATATATCACTTTAATACATGCCCAGGCTTCACATCTTTGAGTGTCACTCTGTCAAGTTTACCTTTTTTACCCATATTTGCAAGCTGAATGTTATTTTGAAATCACCATATCTAACACATTTTAACTTCATTTGCCTACATCTTCCTTTTTTTAGAATTAAGTGAAACATGTTATATATTTTCAGATCTAGTCTGGTATCTGGAACAAGGTAGAGTTGGATCAATTTGGAAGCTCTCCAGTAGTCCAATGGTGATAGCAAGGTCTCATAAGGACACGTGCAGTATGCTGCTATAAGTGACCAAGATGAGTTCATATCAGTACACTGATATACAGCATCTCAAAGACATGGCTTAGATCTTCATGAGAGAGATTCACATCATTTTTCAGTAAGGTGGAACCTCCCTGAAACTGTATTTTCATATTGCATTGTTGACTTTTGTAGTTATCGGCATAAAAATGGAATGCATATTTGCTATAAAACATGGCAGTGGCCCCATCAAAACTTTAAATTTGAGTGGGCTATTAGTTATACAAACAACTGCCCAAGTACCTGAAACAATAAATGTGGAAAATAGCACCTGTCATTGTTTCTTAAGTATGTACACCTATATGCATCTGGATAGGCATATTGCAATTTGCTGTCAAAATCACTGTGAGCTATCATGCTTCAGTACCCCTGGGAATAGTATTATCAGTTGTACAGACCCAAAATACCATTTGTTTTAAACACCGTAAAGTCATCTTTGAAGGTGGTTTAGAATAACATATGATTTGTATTGATTGTCACACAGTGGAAAGTTCAGTACTGAGACACAAATGTAGAGAGAATACAGTAAAATTGTGTTCTATGGCCATCAGCGGCTGCGTTGATTATTTATAGTCTAGTCCCCTGCTTTGTATGCTCCCTGCGTTGCACTCCGCTCTATAGCGGAATGCAACGCAGGAAGTATATATACTAAGCAGGGGACCAGACTAGATTATTTCGTGGGAATTGTTGCCGGTGTAGTATTAAATTTTGACCCCGTTGAATTCAGACCTCACCGGGTCTGCTTTCAACGTTGAAAGTTAACCCAGGATCAGTTCTTGACGTTGAATTTTGATTTCACAGTCGTTGAAAACTGATCTCAGTGTTGAATTTTGATCAGATTTCCGGGTCATTTGTTAACGGATATTGTTTTAAGTTCCGCATACGTGGGTTTATGAATTGTCAAAAAGGAAATGCATAGCACGTATACATATGTATAAAATCAACAAAAAAATGTAATGCAGTACATGAAACAATGAAATTATAGATATACTTATCTTCCTTATTTGAAATGGATATAATGTAATTTTGTTTGTACTTTGTCTGCTGCATTTCATCAAAATGCATTTCATCAAACATATCAGAAGAACCCAGATATCTAGACATGACCAACCATGTTTGACGATTTAACCAAAATTATTCAACAATCCATGATCTTATTCGAGCTTTAACCAAACAATATCCACGCTGACAAGCTGAGCATTGCACCTGTTGTCGTCCTTCGTCAGGACATGGTTGAGAGGCTAAACAACTCTAACATTTCCATCCAGAATGTTTGTGTTGTTCTATATTGTTATCGCCAGTCAGGTTCCTCACTGTAATGACATCGAAGTGTTCATCGTGATGATAGATGTGAATATATTTTCCGTCTTTGAAATCTTTTCCTCGAAACAACAAAGTTACACGCACGACCTGAGGTGCACTTTCAATGTGTGGCGTTAAAGTTTGACTTCTTGCAATTTTTGCATTTCAGGAATCACACACACACTCACAAGCACACACAGAGTCACTTGTCACTTGAAATTTGGTCATTGTTGTATTCTAATTAGGTATTAGGCACACTTTGATTAAATGGTGTCCATATGCTTTTGCTTTGGCGCCCCTTCAACGAAAGTCAGTGACCGTTTAAAATTTTGGAACCCACACCACTCCATCAACCCCTGACTTACTCCGGCGCCGATTTGTGTTGCACATACCTTTGAGACAAAGCAATAATTGAGTGTCAAACCGTGATATAGAAGAAAAAAAAAACGATGGTCAGCAAAACTCACCAGGAAAAATGACTTTGGATGAAATAACAAAGGTTTTGTCCACATCTATAATCATTCCTCCAAATTTAGAACATATACAGATCCTGCTGACATCGGATAAATGTATAATGTAATGTTTTCTGTGTTCTCTAGGAATAACCTGTGCTAATTCAGACTGTACCATATTATTCCCATGATACCTCGAATTAGCGCGCGCACACAGACACACACAGAGTACCAATTTGTTTTCTTAGTGGTAAAGTTGTCAAAAATTTAGTAAACTTCGGTCAGTTACCCAATATAGAAATACCATATTTAAAGCTAGCTTCCAGTTACAGGGAACTGAAATAGGGGCGTTATAAGTAGACAGTTAGCTGGACAAGACAAGATAGTATGCTTAAAGTCATGTATACACTCGCGTGTTTTATGACTGAGCCCTGAGAAGGGCTAGTGGCCTCCCCCCCTTCCGGGGCCGGGCGCACCTGTGTCCAGTGCTGACACTTTTGACTCTGCCCCAGGCTGGGCAGCGTTTCTTCCGGGGGGGGGGTGCTTGCAATCCCGGTCTGGATCGCTTTCCCCTCGGAAGGACGCGGGCCTCAGTGCTTGGCCCCCACAAGACCCTAAAACTTGACCTTTATGTGTTAGGAAAAAGTCGCTCCAAAAACGGCAAACCCACACCCCACTCCCCAGCTCCCCTTCCGCTCCCTCACGCAGCAAAGACCGAAGAAGATAACCCTCCTAACTTTATTTCAGTTAGGGGGCTTGTTAGGGTCAAATGAGACCAGTTTTGCCTATAGGTGTCCTTATATCAATGATGTGTAAGCCACCTGTGCAATTGTCCTAATATTCCTGAGTTGGGGATCTAAAAGCAATTATATCTGACGTGGATAAAATTTACACTAACTGATAACAAGGTGATGACAGATAAAACAAACACTGGCAGGCCAGTACCAGAATCTAGAAATATTCAGACCTGGGGTCTGTCTTAGGAGTACATCCAACAACATCACTTCAGAAAGATAGCGGCATATCTTCAAAGGACTAAATTCTGCAGTCACTTATTTCCTCAGTACTGATTTTGATGCCAACAAGAACGGTCACAAAATGGACACTCAGCCCTATCACGAAATTAGGGAATATTTAACGAAGAAGTCTTACCCTAAACGAATGAAGCTTGAATGGCAAAAAAAAATTCGTCGAGACTGTAGAAACTTTCTAGTACAAAAAGGAATATTGTTCAGAAAAGGAAAAGGAACAAACCTCTATGGGTTGAGAGAAAAAGGGTTAGAGGAAGTATTAGAAAGTATTCATAGCTTACCAAACGGAGGTCATTTGGGTATTAACAAAACGTGAGTCATAATTATTACATGCTTAAACTTGCGCTGATAATTGTTTTAATGGGATATATGGACAATTTGATATAGACTTTTGCAAGAGAGTTAATTTATTCACAGATGTGCAGAACCGATCGAAATTCACCTTGCTGGTAAACTTTTCTGTTAATTTAAGTCAGAAAAGATGATCTTAACACACCGCACCTGTAACGATTTATGGAGAAAGACTAAAATTCTACGTAGTTTGCCACGCTGAATTATTTTACAATATTTGACAAGAAATTTCCTTTTACCATTGACCAATATCTTGACGAATTAGTTTCTAATTTTTAAACACAATGAAGATGAAGCAATTTTAATTCAAAAATGAGACACAATTAAACGTCGTAACCACATAATATAGCAAAAAAAGATACACATTATAATGTAACTAATAATATTAATATCCTCGTCTTAAGACAGTTTCGGCGTTCCATGTATTACTTTCATGATTATTCTACACATACACACAAACAGGCGAAATCACGCCAGTAAATGGGCAAAAGTTCTCCTCGTCTAACAGAAAATAGTGCACTAAGACTTCAATATGTTTTATAACTTTCTTTCAGCTACAAAAAGATGAGAGATAACTTCAGCAAAGGACTGTTCGAGAAAGTTAAGAAGTACGTTGAAAATTGTGATGTGTAGCAAAGAAAAGCGTCGCTTAAAAAGACAAAGAAGCCGCTCCATCCAATTCAAGTACCTGATGCTGCGTTCTCGAAAATAGGAATGGATCTGATTGGACCTTTAGAAGAGACAAAAGATGGTAGATTTGCCTTGTTATGTCGTTCGCATATTAATTTGCTCTTGTCAGTAGGTTCATATGTACGTACGTTTATATGTCGAAAAGTTTGTTTTGCACGATCAGCTAAAAATGATCTGACTCGCATTCATGAAACTTCACACAAACGTTTAGTAACGTGAAGCTGTGCACCTGTGCATTTATATTTGTGCCATACCAGTAATGCCTCATTTGTGGCACCTGATTTAGCCAAATAAGGATAATAAGGATACGTACTACCCAACAACGTGATTGCAACAAACCAGCAAAAAATGTGATTTACAAAAACAGTTTTTGCCTTTATCATTGACCTAGCTACTTTAAATACAATATCGAAATGTTACGAGAAACTACATCTACCTTCTAATATTGGCTGTTTTACAGACAAGATATCACTACTGAAATATCCAAAATAATATAAGTTTCAGTGAAAAGCTATTTTTTATTCATAACTATTTTATTCATTTACTTACTATAACGTGATTATTAATAATTTGATGTATGCCTACTCTTTTATATTTAATTTTTGTAAAAAGTGCGGAATCATTGTGTCATGTGGACAAATTTCTAGGTTGCCTAAAAGACGACAGTGGAAAATAGCATCATAGTACTTCGTCCTTTTACTCGGATTTCTTTAAATTTCAATAGGATATAGAATTTGTACACTATAGAACTTGGCAAAATGCGTTCTGACGAATCCTTTTTGGATTTTAAAAGTTTTGTATAAAGATTTTGTAGTTCTTACAGAATATTTAGGTAGTTATCTATGCGGCTGGAGAAAATGAACTATATATGGAAATTTTTGTTAAAAAATTATTGCAGGAATAATCATATATGCACTCGTTTGTGAAGTCCTTATTATTTATGCTACTTTTCTTGATACCTTAGAATTGATTATTTGCATAATTCGTCTAATGTTTTCTTCCTTGAGCAATCTCAAAATATCCCATCCCATTCATTATACGAATTTGTTATCACCCCTACTAATACTAAACGGTTAAAGTCATGTTGCATATTCTTTATAAACATTTCTTGATTCATCATAATTGTCAATATTTGACTAAGTGGGTAGATGCTGAGGCAGTGCCTAACAAAAATGCTGCAACTGTAATAATAAGCTTCCTTAAATTTGGATGCACCACGGAATTGGGACACTTTAATAACGGACCAGGACAGAGCATTCTGTAATGAACGGAACAAGTTATTTTGTGAGAAAATGGGAATATGTCACAAAGTTGCGTCCCCATATCACACGCAAACTGGAGGTCAAACGGAACGTTTCAACCGTACTCTTTCTAACATGCTCGTCAACTTTGTAAAAAACCTGCGACGATTGGGACTTGAATTTGCCATATGTGCTATTTGCATATTGAACAGAAGAGCACAGTACTACGAAAAAAGAACCATTCTTTCTGGTATAAGGTAGAAACGCCAGGCTTCCTGTTGAGTTAGAGTTGCCAACAACATCTAGCACGCAAGATGACTTTAACTACCAGGAAAACTTTAAAAAAGAGTAAACATGTTTTTGAAAATAACAAAATGTCGGCAGTATGCAGCAGAACATATAAAGAAAGAACAGAAAATAACAGAAAATGTATTATGATTCTAAACTCAAACCATCTCAGTTTAAAGTGGGCGATCGAGTTTTGCTTCATAACACTCGAAAGCTTACAAGAAAAGGTGGAAAACTAAATCCGTTATGGTCTGGACCTTACGCAATTCAAGAAGTGTTAAAATCGGGTTGCTATAGACCGAATGGTCAAAGTGTAGCTGTAGATGGATGCAGACTAAAGGAGTACAATATTAAACATGAAACAAATCAAGACACTGACCAGCGCAGTTTTAACATGGAATATACTGGCGAGAAGAAAATGAAAAGTAACAATTCCACAAAATATGGAAGGAATGATTTTATCAGTAGAAAGCATAAAGATGTCAAGGACAGTGAATAGAATGTCGTAAGTAATGACAGAAGTACTAAAACTGATTACCTATATTACCAAATGAACCATCATCTTCCAAGAAAGACGAAGATCAAAATTATGGGTATTGTAGTGAAAAGGTGAACGCAACACGTAGCGCTGGCAAACGAGAAAAGGAACCTGAAGTGACCATTAAAAGTCATCAAGAAGACTCGAAATTAAGGTGGAAAATAGGTGGCCAGAATAATCCAGAATTCCTATCTCCAAAGAAAAGGAAACATTCTAGAGGTGTTGGGGATGAATATAAGGCTCATGATCTTAGAATTCTTCATGTTCATGCTGAAACAAGGATTGTTTTTGACCCTCCCAGTGAAAATTGGCAGAAGGAAAAGATTTTTCGGTCTTAAAGTTAAGAACTATCACATGACAGTTCCTACCAGACAAGTGATCATCAATGCAGGGCCAGCAAAACATGCGCAAATGAGAGGTGACGGTAATTGCTTGTTCCGCACTTTTAGCTACATCATTTTTGGAGTTCAGACTCATTATGCTGAGATCAGACAGAAGGTTATAGAATACACGACTGAGAACCGTATAATATTTGAAGAATACACTAATGAAACTTTAACAAATTGTTTAAAATCAAACACAGAATTGGGAAGACGGAAAATGGGCTACGGATGTGGAAAAAAGAGCTGTTGCAAGTATGTTAAACACGAACGTTTTCGTGTATTGTACGTACGGCAAAGAGCAGAATAGTTCTTGGAACAAGTATACTCCAATAAATTCTGCCTCAGAGAGTAGCATGTACATATTACACAGGAACAACCATTATGAGCCAGTATTAGATGTTGTAGACTGCGAATTCCAAGACCTCTTCAGCAGACCATCTTTCCTGCCTATACGCAAATATGTTCCGGAAAAATACGAAAATGTCTCTCCCCATACACTCGAAGCCGCATTTGTCAACAACTATAATGATGAAAAAATACTTAAGAAATGAGAGAGTGCCCGGACACTGTCCATGTACAGAAATATAAGGATGCTCACTACAATATTCCAGGTACCGAAGATGCTGTGAAGGAATTTGACCCTAACGTTTTTAATCTGCTGTCTGACCACGAGAACTTTGTTGACTTACTGTTTTGATTGTCAGCTTTTTAACAGATGTGAAACGCAGGACACAAAATGTTGAAGTTTTATCAGAAGTGTCACAGGTAAAATCAAACAGTGGAAGCAAGCAAACCAAAAAAATAAAAATACTAACAAACAAATACACAATTTGAACTGACATTCTTTAATCATGTTCGATAAATGATTTATTTACAGAAAACACTATATCATTATTAAAACTGACGGACAAATTAGAATCTAAAACCTAAGAAATACACTGTAAATTTTATATATAAAGAATACAAATCATATGACGAATAACAACCCTTTCAAGCTTACTGGATCCACCAAGGGATCACGTGTGTTAGGGATTAATTAAAATAGATGCAATAAACTGACGACGAACAGTACGAAACTAGTAACTAACTAGCCTAAGCGCTTTCGACTCTTAATGAGTCTTTTTCAAAGGCAAATACAAAACATGTATACGATAAACAAATAAACACAAGACTAGAAAATGAAAACTATGCACTAGTAAAATTTAACATTTTCTAAATCTTCTTATTATCCTTCAATTTTTACTATAAGAAAAACCGGTATAGAATCAAATATCCGGGATATAATCTGCGTTACATATGTACAAAAAGTAAAAATAGATGTCGCTTTGGCTTGTAGACTTTTAGGGAATTATACAAAGTTTTCAGTTTCCGCATCTAGTCTATACAAGCTGGTTGTATTTATAGTTTTAACATATGTAAAGACAGCCATGTAGAGGTTTACAAACACAACGTTTTTGCTTATTTGTTTATCGTATATATGTTTTGTATTTGCCTTTGAAAAAGACTCATTAAGAGTCGAAAGCGCTTAGGCTAGTTAGTTACTAGTTTCGTACTGTTCGTCGTCAGTTTATTGCATATATATATATATATATATATATATATATATATATATATATATATATATATATATATATATATATATATATATTTGGTCTAAACGTAAACATTGCCAATTGATCTCGGTCTCTCCGTACTGTCCGCCGATAGTTAATTGATAACAGTTATAAACATTGCTGTATTTATATGTGAGGGTTCAAGTTTCTGTCAAACTATAAAGATCACTTTAACTTTCACTTTAACTTGGGCAGATGAACGATTAATTAGATTCACGGAGACAGATGCGTGTTAGATCGCTATTCTGCAAGGATTTTTAATGTCTGCTTCGCGAGAGTAAGTGATTCTTAATTAAGCCTTCGTTTAGCTGACAGTGAGACAGACTGGAAGGAACAATTTAACTTCAATATTTGTATCAATCATGTCAGTAGTAATAGGGGACGCTATAGCCTACATGATATTAGCATTAAAAACACTCATGGGTCTGTATAGCCTTAATATTTATAGCCTCATATGGAAAAGCCTCGGCCTGTATAGCCTCAATGGGAATTTTGCATTAGCACATTTTGGCTTCTATAGTGACCTGTGGAATGGCTCAGGTGGGATGACGTCACGTTACTGAACACGGACAATAATGTAGCCAGGAGCTGACCTAAACACAAACAGCTACCACTACTCTAGGGAGGAACACGTACACATATAATAGAGACATGATATATAGATAAATAAAGAGATAGAATACATAGATATGGATATATGGCAAAATGTTTTGAAAATTAAAATCTTCTCGAGGCATTGGAAGTGGCCCTGAAAAGAGCCTTTGTTTGTTCACACCAGTTCGTTAATATACAGGGCATCTCACTGATCTTTTTTTTCTCAAACCTCGTCTCACTTCTGGTCAATAGATGAGGACTCTCTTTATACATCCTTATCTCTCCACATATATCCTTCCTTTCCAAATGGCTGTATCAGTGATCTTGGTAATGGCACATGATGATCTGAAATACTTTGGATAGTCCCGGTTGAACAGCATCGATGATACGAGGGTAGACGTTTCTACGTTGGTCCACATCTTTTGTGACTAGAACAGGTGAAGGGAATAAAGTGGACGGCGATTATTTATAGAGGAAAAGCTGATCGAAATGGATTGAAATTGTTCACCAATCAAAACGCGTTGCAAAATTATGTCACTTCGCGGAGAGAGCTACCAGTATACCGGTAGGTACACTAGCGTTTGTACGCAGTGAATTGATTGCTGAAACACGACATAACCTAAGAAGATAATGAATTGGGGTGCACTGGCTCTGAAGTCGAAAAGCGATGGTATATTAGCAACTACTTAAGTGAACACAGTGCAACTTCCGGAAGAGGTTGATTTCAACTGGGGTTTAGTAGATTTTCTCCCTTCGCAAGAATTTGTTCCGGCACCTGCACCTTCGCCATTTTCTCCTTTACCACACGTCGATGAATTTAGACAGAGACAGTACGAAAAATTAAAAAATTTACACCAACAAAGAGGCAAAACAAGCATTTCTCCTTGAACAGCAACAGAAAGAAGAGGCAAGAAGGAAATGACAAGATGAATCAATAGAGAAAAAAAAACAAAGGCTAGAAGAGAAGGAGAACAGTGAAAGTCAAACGGTCACGGTACTCTTAGATATTTTGGCAGAGTTAAGAAGTCTGAAACAAATGTATCAGACTTCTTTATTACGACCCAAGAGAAAAAAATCTTCCCGAGCCAAACAGACTAACCCTTTGACTACACCAGTGATATCTACAATATCATTGACAGGAGGAAATCCACGAGTAGGCCTTGGCCGTGGCAAAGGCTTGAATCAGTTAAAGCGGATTGATTCTCATTCCTGAGTTTGTTCTCAGAAAAAAAAACGCACCCAACGGTCCTTTTCAGGGCCACCCATTTCTTTCGAAAAGAGTTAATATTTTGCCAAAATGAACGAAAACTCAAAATCCCCTGTTTAATCATATGATGTGTCTGTGTGTGTGTTGAAAATGTTAACCTTAATACATCATAAGCCCAAAGACCAGAGGGCTATTAATATTTCGGCATTTTTGCAAGAAGCTGCCAAGGATGAATACAAGAGTATGACATCCACTGAAGTAGATGACTACGACGCTTTCAAGAAAGCGCTATTACGGCATTACGGGTTGTCGGCAGAGAAGTTTCAGTAAAGTTTTCAGAGAGTCGTCTAAGAAAACAACGGAGACACACGCACAATTTCATACTCTTGTGCGCGTGCTCTTCGACAAATGGATAAAAATGACAGGAGCCGAGTTTATGAAGGCGTACGGGAAGAGATCTTTAAGAAACATGTCCTCAGTACGTATCGAAAAAAAACTGATAATATTTTTGGCAGAGCGTGATATCGCAACTTTGGGCGATATTAGTGTGATGGCTGAGCGATATGGGAGGGCACACTCTCGCCCAACCACCTGGATTGGCATGGATCAAACCAGCGTCCTTGACTTTGAGAGCTAACGGTTTGACACCTCTTAGGCGGAATGGTCAAAATGGTGGGAGGCCAGGGGCTGATAGTTCCAGCCGTTATCAGTTCCGTGACTCAGGTAAATCCCGAGGGGTAGATAAGGTAACACCTGGTAAAAAAAAGATAAAGCTGTGTTCTACGGTTGCAACAAACCTGGCAATATTCTTAAGAACTGTAGGAAATATCGTCTCACGATAAATGTAGTGATACCAGGCTCTGGTAGATAGAAGAATCTAGTGGAGTGGTCGAATACTGCAACAGCTACGGTAAATGAGGAGAACGCTACTGTGTTTTATGACACCGGCTTTTGTTATCCAGCTTTGGTAGATAGCAAATTTGTTAAACCTGCTGATTACACAGGTGAAAGGGTTTAGGTTCAGTTTGCTAATATGAGTATATATTCCCTTCCAGTTGTTTACATCGATCTTGATTCGACGTATGTGAAAGGGTGAATTCAAGCAGCGTGCTTGTCGTAGTTATCGCATGATGTTATTTTAGGATGCAGGTATGTGTTGCCACAGCCTAATCCTATGACGTGTACATCCGTACACATGGGGTCCGTAGAGACAAGGTCTATGAGGCGAAGGTCAGGGCGAAAGCCACTGAACCCATCGACTTCGCCTATAGATAACTTGCTACCTGGTGAATTAAGGAGACTTCAAGAGGAAATTCTACCATTAACAGGATACGCGGGTATGCAAAGGAGAAGTCCGTGCGTGATTTAGCTGACGGTGAGGTTCACACTGATTCTGGTTATCTTGTATCGATACGCCCGGGCAGGTTCTGAGAGGTATAAGCAGGCAATTGTACCACGATCTAAGAGAAGTGCTTAAGCTAGCACATGAGTCTACTCGGTAGTCACTTGGGTGTGGCAAAGACGAGAGATAGGTTAGTGAGGAAATTCTACTGGCCAGGTGTGTATACAGGGATATAAGGAGGTTTTGTCTGTCGTGTGACAAGATGTTAGCGAGTGGCACCCAAGACCTTACATCTCCCAGTGCCACTAGGAACCACCCCTCTGATTGATGAAACTTTCTCAAGGGTGGCTATGGATTTGATAGGTCCGATAAAGCCTGTTGATCGGAAAGTGGTAATCGATATGTGCTAACGATTTTCGATTATGCAACCCGATACTCGGAGGCCGTTGCGTTAAAAAACATTGATTCAGTTACGGTTGCTAAAGCTTTGTTAGGAGTTTGATCTAGAGTTGGTGTCCCTGACGAAATACTAACCGACCAAGAGACGCAGTTTGTTTGCCAGATGATGGAAGAAGTGAACCGGTTACTCTCCCGTATCACCCGCAGTGGAATTGTCTAGTACAACGTTTCAATGGGACGTTGAAGCAAGCTCTAAAGAAATTGTGCGAATGTCGACCTAGGGACTGAAATAGATACCTTCCCGCGATACTTTTTTCCTAACGCGAAGCACTCCAAGCTAGTCTAGGATTTTCGCCGTTTGAGCTAGTCTATCGGAGTACTGAGAGGACCCATGACTGTATTGAATCAGTTATGGACGGATGAGAAGGCATCCGAGGAAGTACGAACAACGTATCAGTATGATGTTGATCTCCGTAACAAGTTGGAGGAAGTTTGTGACTTAGCCATGAATAATCTCTGTGATGCACGGTGACGTCAAGCCAAGTACAATGACAAGAGGGCGAAAGAACGTAAGCTTGAAGTGGGTGACAAGGTGTTGTTCTCGTTACCATTGGAGCACAACAAACACCAAACATCATGGAGAGGACCGTTCGTTGTAAAGGAGAAGGGTGGACAGAACTATCGCATCAAGGTGGGAGATAAAGAGAAGTTGTTGTACCACGTTAATCTTCTTAAACTCTACCGTGAAAGGAAGTAGACATTGAAAGAAAGATTGACGTCAGACGCCGTAGTTAGATTATTGACAAAGGACTTTGTATTACGTACCGACGCTTCTGACAGTGGTCTTGGTGCAGTTTTACTGCAGGAAAACGATGGGAACACTTACTGAGTTCGTGGTTTCTACAGTTGTGACTGAAGAACACGAAGATAACGGAGGAGTGGCGGAAGTACTTCCTAGTTGTCCTTTGACGAGGAATGAAACCTACGTCGACGTCGTCCTTGACGTGACGTTAACGTCAGAACAACGTAAAGAGGTGGAGGAGATACTCAAAAGTATCTTGACTAAGAGACCCGATATGACGGACTTGGAGGAGTTCAGTTTGAAGTTGCTGTATGAAACCCTGTGAAATAGAAACCAAATCCACTTTCTCATGCGAAGATAGAAACTGTAAGGAACGAAATTCGCGCTATGCTTGACTTAATGGTCATTGAACCAGCCGAATCAGTATATAGTTCACCAGTTGCTTTAGTACAGAAGAAAAACGGTGATCACCGCTTTTGTGTTGACTATCGAAATTTAATATGATCACATAATTCCAAGTGGAAATGTTACCAGATTCTGAGACCAAATTCGCCGGAATAACCAAAAGCAAATATTTATCGAAATTAGATTTGACAAAGGATTATTGGCAAATTCCAGTTTGCAAGGAAGATCGTCCAAAACTTGCTTTTGCAACACCAGATGGGATCTACCAATGGGTTGTCATGCCGTTCGGGGTCCAGAACGCACACATTATTTTCATCCGAATGATGAGAAATCTGCTAGAACCTTTAAGAGGGATCGGAATTTTTATTTCATGGATGATTTTTTGTTGGCGACAGCTACTTGGGAAGAACACGTGGTCTTACTGAGAAAAGTTCTGGAACGACTTAAACAGACAGGGCTCACCGCCCGACCTTCTAAATGTCACATAAGATTTCGGAGACTTGACTTATTTAGGACACACCATCAGTGAAGATAAGTTAACCTCAGTGCTAAAGTCAATCGGGTTCGGAACGCAGCACGTCCAACTACAAAGACAGAAGTGCGATATTTTCTAAAACTTGCAGTTTATTATCGTAAATATCTTGTAAATTTCAGTGCTATTGCTAGTCCATTGACCGACCTGACAATGAAGAAGGCTCTGACTAAAGCAATTTAGACCGACGCTTTTGAGAGAGCATTTCAAACATTGAAAGATAAGTTGACGTCAGACGCCGTAGTTAGATTACCGGACTTGAAAAAGGACTTATTCCCTGTTGCATGTGGGAGTAGGAAGTTATGTCCCGCTGAGCGTAATTATTCAGTTACAGAAAGGGAGTGCCTGGCGATTATCTTTCGAATCTATAAATTTTAGCTCTACCTAAAAGGGCGAAAGCTTATTCTTGAAACTGACCATGAGATGGTCGCTGTTTCTTCAACAATATAAAATTCAATTGTGGTACATTAAAGGAAGTTCTAATGTAGGAGCAATCTGTATGAGTAGATTAGTTAATTCTGAGGTGAAGAGGTCACTTCAGGACATGTAAACAATTCGGAGAGCACAATCCCATATTTTGCTCTTAAAAAAAGGGGCTATGTTATGTGTCAAATTTTGAAGACTTGGTGAAATTTAAGAATAAATGACTTGTGCTTTGAAGTTAACATAGTCAATCTAGAAAGGTCTTAAAAAAGTTCACTGATTATTTCTTCATTTCATCTCTGATTACATAAAGGTGGTTACATTATGCATCAGTAGCATTCGACCGGGTCATCTTGCTAGTACAGTGGCACGCGCGCAATAGAAACTCAACCGTAACTGTTCCCAAAGAAGCGCACATCAAATAATTTATTTTTTCAAAGGAAGCTAGTTGCAGCATATTTTAGGCTAGTGAAGTCTGAGATAGACATTTTTTGGAGAGAAATTTTATAAACAGTTATTTCTGATTGGTCAGGGAAATTAAGGGCGTACATTTTGGAAAACTATTTAGGGCTACCACTTACCAAATTTTTTAGTCCGATTTTTCTTGAAATAAGGCTATGTCTAACTCCAGAGAAGCCTGGAGAGTAGTGTTTCTTCGTTATATGGTAACTCGTAGAAAAGGGCCAGACAGCTGTAGTAAAAAGAACAGGCTATAGGCTAGGACACTTTGGTTCTTTGGTTTGGAAAGAAACGGTATTAATAAAGCAGCTTGAGACACACACACACACAAACACACAGAGAAGACCACATCTAAGCGGTCGGAATAATCAAGGGTCGAAGAGGACCAAAGCACATACTAGACGTGGAGTCAAGATGAGGAGACAGATGATGCTGTCTGAGCGTGGTAAATTGCACTCAAAACTCAACACTCGTAGTATGATGAAAATTAAATTCTGTCACTGTAAATCAATTAGCTAGTCAAGTGAAATTTAGCTATGAATTAATTGTTTGGAAAGTGAATTTTGGTTATACATTGAGTACATTTAATTTAGTAAATCCGATGGATGAAAGTGAATTTCTTTTGATTATATATTAACTGATTAAAATTTTGTGTTTTATTTATTGAAAGGTGGCTCGTTTTTTTTTTATTTCTTTCGATAATTTGCTCAGCTAACTGTAACGTTCCATCTATCCGTCCACACTGGGAAATAACACCGTGGAGATCATTACCTAGCTAACAGCGCCAAATTGAGAGTTTCAATGTAATATTTTAAACCCAACCCCCGTTACACTCATACTGAGCCAAAGCTCTCCTTTATTATACATTCAATCCCATGGCCCATAACCATTCATCCACTTAAACACACCACTGAAAAAGTGGCCCAGAACCATCCCATTTTAGCTGCGTATGGCCACATCTATATAAAACACCTTTATGTGCATTAAAATGACCACTGCTTAAAATGTGGTCCATAACCACCCCGTTTTATGCACTTGAGTGGCCCCTCATGAAAAGTAGTTCAGAATCTCCAATCTACCATACTACTCACTTGGGGTTGTATAGTTGGTACCGTTATACCTGTACACAAATCTGACTGTTGAGCAGATTAAGATGGCTACTTTAGTCAACCAAGGCCTTTAACATATCAAATCGATACATTCTGTAGATTAGAAACATTCATACAAACAGCACAAAACCTTGAAAACATTTTCAAGACTCAGACATGAGCTCACAATCATTCCAGTTACAAATGGTGTTGTCCTACTGTGTGACAGGAAATTATTAACAGCGAAAGGGTTACAACACAGTGATAGAACTAGCACATGAAGGCCATCAAGGCATAGCTAAGACAAAACAACTGCTTCATGAGAAAGTATGGTTTCCTGGTATTGACAAATAAACAGAGGATTAAAGTCAAAGTTGTATACCATGTCTTACAGCAACTCCAAAGGAAATGACGGAGCCGCTAAAAAAATTTTATACCAGTCAAGCCTTGTCAGATTAGCTTGGATTTCATTGGCCCTCTTTCATCAGGAGTCTACCTAATGGTACTTGTTGATGACTTCTCAAGGTATACAGTTGTTGAAATTATTAACTCAACAACGGCAAAAACTGTCATCCCGCAACTTGACAAGATATTTTCAATGTTCGGAATATCGGAATCCTAGAAGTTGTAAAAACGGATGCTGGACCTCCATTCAATGGACAAGAGTTTACAAAGTTTGCAGAAAGTATTGGATTTTAGCATAGGAACATCTCACCTTTATGACTTCAAGCTAACGAAGAAGCAGACATTTTTTTATGAGAACTGGAAAAGACTAAAGCAGCTAATGCAGAGCATAAAAGTCGGAAAGAAGAAATGCACATTTTATGTAATTACGGAGCCAAACTTAATGCAACAACCAAATCTCTCGCCTAGATGCTACTTGGACGAAAATATAAAACTAAATTCCTAAGTACACAAATCAAATCAGACAACAAAGACATCAAAACCGATACTGAGACAAAAAGCGATGCAGATCAAACTCGAAAAGCAAAGTCAGATTTGAATTTGGAGACAGTTTTCTAGTAAAGAAAGAAAAGCGAGACAAGTTAACTCCATTCAACCCCAAACCGTATGAAATCATCAACAAAACATAATGTATGGTAACAGAGAAAATACTATCCGATTACTATAAATTCTTCAGTCTTCAAGACAGTAAAGAATTCACCCCCATATTCCACCTTTGGACGTCCAGGCGTATGATGCATTAGATCTAAAGAAAGGTCGAGATGGATGTCAAACACACACACATACACCTGTGTGTGTGTGCGTGCGTGCGTGTGTATATCATCATACTTAACATTAAGAGGATCATCACGAGTCAAAAAAACACCAGTCTACCTGGAGGATTGTTTGTACACAATAATGCAAGACTTTTAAAAGCATTATTACAGTCATTGTGTGGCTATAATGCTTTCCTTATAAATAGTCTAATATGTTGAAGCTATAAAAAAAAAACTTCTGTAGATCTGGAGAGTTCATAACAACAACGTGTATCTTGTCAAGCTGAACGTAAAATCTACCATCAGTAAAAACCCAGAATACCTTTAGGACGTGACCATGAGAACTTTGAACCTATTTTATCTATCCAGTTTTACATTGACCATTTGGTAATGTATCAGAAAATTAAGACGCAAATAGATCCTACTCATGAATTTCTGCTGAGTTTCTGTTGTTAGAAAATGTTTGATTATTATTAGGATTAGTTCCAAACATAGTAAAGTGACTTCCAATTTAAATATATAAAATTTAAGTCTCACATTAAAGGATGGAATTAAAATTCTAGAAGCAGTGCTATATGGTAATATAGTTATCCCACTGCTGAATCCGCAGCTTAGAGATCTGAGATAAGACAGAAATATGGAGTGCTAGATGTAGGCCTGATAAAGTGTCAGTTACAATACGTATGCTGTGGAATAAATGTGTATGTAGAAACTGGTCTTTTCCTCTTTAATTTATAAAATCCAAACGATGTAATGGATAGTTTTGACCTGTCAATCAAAATGGGCACATTGACCAAATAGTCTAGAGAAATTTGAAAGATTTACAGTCACTGAAAATTTCAGAAAAATGGTTCGCCGTTGTACTTCGGGACACATGCGTTATTCAACGAATTCAAAACAGTTTAAAAAAAAATATTCCTATACTAAACACCAGCATGAAAATGTCTGCGTTAGAAGCGATATGTTATAAATAACATATGTCAAGATATAAATACACAGAACTGCTTTTAAATAGTGATTTTATTTGTTGTGCGTGTAAAAATGTTGAATACAATTTTATGCTCGTTGCTTATGTTCGAATTGTATAATATTTGAGTAATAATTTTGTAAAGAAAATGTGTGAAACCAATTTTAGATTTGTCTTATTGTTACCTTGGTTTAAAAGAAAAAATAAAATACTGGAATCTTGCATCATGTTTCTACACTGATCATTTTATTAAAGTTTTCAAAACTGAGCATTAAAACTGATGTCAACTTGACAAAACACCACCCTATAACTTAAAATCGGATTTTGACAACTATTTTAAAATAATAAATTATTTTGACTACGATGTTTATAATGGAAAGTTTCTAAGAAATATTTTAACTTTAAGAAGAGATGAAACTGTAATAAAATATTATCTCTTTATTAGACTTTAAACAAAAAACAGCAATATATGTCCTCAAATTTGTTAAATGTTTGTCTCGCTGACTCGAATAAAACTGATCTTTTGCATTTTATAACACCTGCAAAATGTTACATCAATGAAGAAAGATGAAACCAGTCACACCAATTGGCTAACAAAGGTAAAAGCCGATGCAAATATATCCCCCTGTCCACGTGTCTGTTGTGGCCTTTTATGTGACATTATTATTTCCTTTTTTTATTAAGAGATTATGAAAAAAAAATTTAAATGATCTGATATTTAAATTTACTGGCTTATCAATGATACCCTTACAAAATGGTTGATCTGTCAAACTGAAGATACACGTTGCCGAGGAGTTGTTAAGAACGTAAAATATTCACTTCAATCACACAGGAAACATTGCATAAAATGTTTAATTATTTATTGTAATTTTAATACTTGTTTTCCTAAACATAAGTACATTTTAAATCAAGAGTTTATATTTTAATTGTTTTATTCCTATATGACATTATACATGTACGATAAAAATTTAACGGGTGCAAATATATAACCATACTAGAAATTCTGATAATAAATATGCAAAGTGTCTTCAAGTTTGTGACGCTGTTCTTCATAGATCGCAAGCATGATGCTGCAACTTTTACGACTTTCGCTATCAAAAACTCTAATTTCATGAATATATACATGCATGTAGTAGTTCAAGCCTTTCTTTAAGGCACGATCTAAAGAATCTTGTAATTAGGATTGAAAGTGTCAGAAACAGTGTCGAGAATATTGTTCGTTGAATCTGTAACCGATAATACCGAATCCGTCATTTTCACGATAGCTTCTGAACAAAAGCAACAGTAACCAAGTGGGCGGAGCTTATCGTTCAATGTGGAACTATCCATTGGGAGTTTCGAAACAATAAACATCCATCTATCTAGTCGGTGTTATATCAAACGAGACTGAGATTGAGTTTGAGAATGAAAGATAACTTCAAAGGTACTTTTGAAGGGCAGAATTTCGCATTCACTTTCTTCCTCAGTACCGATTTTGATGCGATCACAGCCTTTGAAAAATCACCTGACCGGGTCAAAATTTAATACTTCTCCTGGGTCGTTATTTAACAGGACATTTCTAAAAGGGTCGGCTTTCAACGTGAAATTTTTATTAATGTCGTTGAAAAACGACCCGACCGGGTCAAAATTCACCGGCTCTGCTTCGACCAATCAGAATTTCTCGCCTAACAAATTCGCCGAGGATGCTACTGGGGCAATATTTATCCTGATTACCATATTATCATATTACCACCGCGTTTCCTACTACATCGATCGCGAGTGGCAAAGCCACTTCCGGTTGCTTCTTCAGGTGCTCTTTCTTCCTCTACACGAGGCAGTGTAAATACATGATATAGTGTCTTTAAAATTTGCCTAAAATTCTTAAAATAAAGACTTATATTCACCAGCAATTTGAGATATAGAAACTTCTAAACACAAAACGAATCCAGGCTGGGTTTTCTTTCCACAACATCGACGGTTTACTACGAAATTATCTTCGAAGTATTTTGTAAATTGTGCATATAGTTTTTCAACAGGTTTTAGTTTTTGGTTTAACAAGATCCCTTTTATCACCAATCTCGGCACGGAATTGCTGTATACCTTCTATTGCTGTAATTATGGTTGAGCAGAAGCTATTTTAGCTGGAAAATCTTTGATAATCTTTTTGGTTTGTTTAGGTCTTGTTGCTATTTTTTCGGTTGATTTAACTGCTTGTTAGGTTGATTTAGCTGTTTGTTCCAACGATGTTAGAAGATTTTTAGTGGCTTTTGTGACTTGTTTAAATAACTCTTCTGTACCTTCTGTAAATTTCACATAAGTTTTTCGGTTGATTTAACTGCTTGTTAGGTTGATTTAGCTGTTTGTTCCAACGATGTTAGAAGATTTTTAGTGGCTTTTGTGACTTGTTTAAATAACTCTTCTGTACCTTCTGTAAATTTCACATGAGCTTCCTGGCATTTGTTATAACTGTTGCTTGACAGAATCACGGATTGGAAGATAATTCTTAATTGCATCCAGTCCCAGTCGTTGTCGAGCTCATTTTTGCCATAGAAGATCCCATAGTAAATGCATCACTCATTATTATTGCAATAAATTACTCGTCTACCCCATTCAGTACTTGAACCGCATCCTTGAATCCTTATGGTCCCGAGTCTAACGACTTAACCACCACGGCTTCTAAAAACTCTCACAACGAAGTCTTGGTATACTAAATAAAGCACTTAAGTTATTATTATTATTATTATTATTATTATTATTATTATTATTATTATTATTATTATTACACACACACGTAAGGTTATGTCTTGCACAATTTTTAGGTAGATACACATTAATCTAATATATTTTCCTTGCCATTTGTGTGTGGTATTTACATGGATCCAATTAATATGCAGCGTGGGTTATGTTGGCGAGTTCTGAAGATACCGACATAATTTCGACTGTTAAGGATGGGTATGTTTATATCATTACAAAAATTAGGATATTGATATAAATGGGACAACAAACGAGATTATTATTTTTTCCTTGATTAGTTTTCTTCTATTTAACTTGTACTGTTGGTTTTTCATAATTATTATATACCATGTATATTTTTAATCTGTAATTGATCATAGTCCAAAATCAAGTTCATTGTGTACATGACTAGGGTTATTCATTCTGTAAACAAGATAATACATAGCTTAAGTTTTGAGTGTAGGTTAAATATTAGAATCATTATCTTAATCTGAGGCTAGGATGGACCTCATCTTTACTATTTCTGTTGCAATTTTAGTAACAGATTTTATGTTGACAACTTAGAATTTTTTAAAAATGAACATTTTGACCTCATCCAAGTTCTGTTTTGTGTCTTTTTGTACAATGTTGTTAACTTGAGACATTATTATTGAATGAACATCTTTAGCAGAATTCTTATTGTTGTGTTCAGTATTCAACTTAGTTGCAATTATTTATTCAAATTAATAATGGGAAAAACAAAGTGCTCATCAGTAATATTCTTGGGCAGAAACATTAATTTGGAATTATAGTGAATTCAGACAAGGACATATTGAATATATTATTGTGATTCATCAACAAAAAAATGTTGGCACATCGTCAAGTCACAGGCCAGCACACAGGAAAATCAACATATTAAGAGTTTTAAGTGTGTTTGCAATTAGAATTTGTAAATTTGGCCTTGTTAAAATACTTTACTATTTGGGATTTAAATTTGCATTCAAGGGAAATAAATTATTTGTTGAATTTCACAAAACTTGTTGATTTTCGTTCTTTTTTGCCAGCAACATAAATGTGTAACGAATTTGTATCAGTCACATAGTCTCGTTCTATCACTTTTAGTAAAAATTTTGTACATTAGCCATATAGATTCTTTCACACAGTTAATCCACCTTATATTGGTTTTCCCATTTTCTTTTTTGTCAAGAATTGTTTAGCTTGCAAAATGATAGGTGTTTGACTTTAGAAAATTATCTTCATATGAACATATTTTAAGTGGTGTTCTCTCAATTTCTTTTCTGTACTTCATTACATTTATCATGTCTTTTTGCAAAGGTGATATATTGCTTTCATCTGGACAGTTTCTTTGCCACTGTTAGACAGTCCTTTAAACAGTGACTTGGGTATGATGTTTCAAACATATTGTCAGGTAGGATGTTAACATATTCTCTATCTGTCCTTCATTTGACATTCTAAATGTTTACTGCCATGTATTGGTGCATGGCCTATCCCTAACAATTGATATTGTCTAGATATTAACAAAATGACTCCCTGACCTTTATCTATCTTTCTCACCATTTAATTTTAATCACATCTTTGTTCAAAAAATAGGAGAAAACTTGCCTGTAGCTTCCCATGGGTTGGTTGTTCTTCCCATAGTCCTTCTGTTAACAGTTAATTCCACACAGTCATCAGGAACATTTCATGGTTTGTGAACAGTTCCAACTGACATCATTCAAGCTGTATCACTGTCATTCAGTAGCATTATAATTGTGAGCTGGGTAAAGAAGATCATGCTATATTGTAAGACTGAAATGTGCAATTATAAGTATGTTCATACAGATAGTCATCATCTCTGTTTGATATATTAAATGGTCAGTAGAAATTTTGTATTGGTGGTATCTGTTTTGTTAAAATATTAAAGCTATCCATGCATTCGGAAAGTTAAATGTTAAAATGTTAAAACTTAAATGTCTTTTCTTAAATGAAGTTATGTCATATTTATAAACCATATTAGTATTTGTGTGAACATTTCATCGTTTACAGTTTTAACCAGTTGTTTTGTGGCTTGTTCCTGCGTTCTTTTCCTACAAACTCCTTAATAAAGAAGGTTAGTTTTCATCATTGTTTAATTTTACCTCTTCATATCAGATTAATTTTTAACCAAAGTTTTAATGCACGGATGCTTGGCCAATGTGGATACATGAGAAAGCTTGCCTGTAGCTTCTGACAGGTCTTTAGTTCTTCCTGGGTTCTTTCTTCACTAGTTAAGCTGGCCATGCACAGCCTAAGACTGATGTAAAATGGTGTTAAATCCCATAACAACAACTGTCATAATTAGTCAAATTATGAACAGTTATGTATTCTTGATATTTGTAATTCAAATTCTATTCATCATAAGCATGACTCTACAGCTGCCTTTTACATGGACATATCAAACTTTAAGTTATTTGTATCTCAGATATGAAGTATATATCTAGTGTTGAATGTTTGATTTTCATCTGAATACAATTTTGTCCTTAATTTTCATTCACTAGTTTTGTAATTAATACTTGGTGCAAAGTAAAATAACTTCAATACAAATTGTTTCTCTGGAAACAGTTTGTTTACATATTTTACCAATTAATTTCAAGTAAAAATAAATACAAAACCTTCAGGAACTGCTTTTGCTCTTTTGATTGTTCAGTATAATATACTGAGTTGTGTATCAACTTCACTCTTCACTTGCACAATCTTATTAAATAACAAAACTTTGAATGGTGTTGATATTTTCTAAATTTTACAATTAATCATTCTGTAGAAAGTACATGTTTTTGTCTTCAACAAAAGCATATCTTTTCATGTTTATTTATGTGTTTACATCATTATTCTCATTCCCTGAAATTCAAAATTAAAGTACCTTCCATCTTTTATAGTTACTGTACAAGGTTTAATGTGGTTTCTCAGTTCTAACATCTCCCCCTTCAACTTTTATTAACATTTACAAATGTGTCAAACACATTTTTACAGTTATCTTTATTAAAAACCAAAGACTAAGTTGCATTCTGATCCTCTATATACACAATTGCTTGGTGTACTTAACACCAATTTCAAAGCATGACAGAAACAGCTGCAATATTTTCTTAATTTAGGGGCCAAACATATTAGCTATCATGTATATACCATCATGTATTAAAAAATGGCATTAAATCCCAGCACCCCATATTTTTTTTTGTTGTGCTTATACAAACATTTTCTCTTCCTATGTTAACATTTTATCATGTGGCACCAAAATGCTATAATTAATTGAATGGAAAAGCCACAGGTCAAAATGTCAGATTAAATTCACACATAACACACACTTTTACCTAGGTTTAAACTGCATTTCTCATCTGATCAAGTTTTCTTTTTTAAAAAAAGGTCTGCAATTTGTATGCTTAGGATGACATACCTGACTGCAAAAGCAGGTCTAACTGAGCCAATCAGTGTTTCAGATTTTCTAATATTCTTGTCCGAGGCCACAAGTGGTCTAAAGTGCTCATCGGTATGAATCACTGCCTTCTGTCAGCATGGGTTCAATTCTTGGGCTCAGCCAATGTGGGTTTGTGAGAAAGCTTGCCGGCAGCTACTCCTTGGTCAGTTGTTCAATCTAGGGTTTTCCTGAGTTCTTCCTCCACCATTTATACTGGCTGCCATGTAATGCCTATCTTGTGCTCAAAAATGGTGTTAACCTCTATAACAAAAACAACAATAGTTGTGTTAGAATTCTTTGGCAAAAAAAAAAATTTTCCAGGCCCGAAAGGTGCAATTTCTGTATAAAATAATTCTCATGATTTGCTACAAAAATGCAACTCCTATTTACACAAACTCAATGGTCACATCATGATGGGAAACATTGTATTTTCATATGTTAAGACAGAATATACTTTTCACCATTCTATATTTCACACAAATATAATAAAAAGTAAACATATACTGGAAAATAGATTATTACTTTTCTAAAAAGGTCTTAGAAAGATATAAAAAAATGCCCTGCCAAAATTGAATAATCCAAAATGAACCTGCAGAAATTAACAATATACTTTTATGATAACATAGGCATGAAATGATAGCTTCAAATTTAACTTTTCCACCATAACTAGAATCCATTACCACAAATATTAATATCAATTACCTCATCCTCAGAAAATAAAACTGAACACTTTTCAAAATTAACATTACACATTTATTCTAATTTATTGTTCTAAAGGCTGATGCTGCACAGTGCAAACATGTTATCATGAAGTAGCACTGAACTAATCAATAAATTGTATATATATATATATATATATATATATATATATATATATATATATATATATATTGAATGTTACCAATCAGAATTATTGTGACAATAATGAATGGTGCAGTAACTGCAAAAATATGAGTGATTTACTGGACTTAAGAAGAATATTATTTGCACCAGAAAAATAAACATTTTGACTTAATTACCACCGAAAAAATGCTGATGATTAAATGCAAGCTATATTAAATATAGAATTTAAATGGATTATCTGGATGACATCTAACAGCATGGGAGACTAAAGTAAAAACTGCTTTATACTCTGTATAATTGTTGCCACCAAATGGGGAGAAATGTGAATTAACCTGTAAGAGTTGTTTCCCTTTATACAGATACACGTGGATTCTTTCCATCCTTCTGGGAGGCTGGAATCTAATGAAATGTGATGTGGTAATGTATTTGAAGAAAAATGAATAGTCTTAGATTCATAATTATTAATGCCATATATAAATCAATCAAGGAAATATAAGCTAATGTAACTTTTAAACCATATCCTCTACAGACTGTTGATGCCATCAGAGAATGACTGCTGTGTTTTACTTTTGACCCAATTAACTAATTCAAGGACATAACCCTACAGCAGGGGTATTACAGGATGATAGGTAATTATATTTGCATGTGCATCAAAATGGATATAACTCTTTATGGATGTCAGTATAACCCCTGTATCATACATTAATCACTGAAAACTTCAGTTGTTGACTGTAATGCCCAAATAGGCATGACAGGAACACCTAGAATATCAGTACAGATAAGCAAGACACCCAGAATGTCAGCATATGAAGGCAAGACAGGCATGATAGAAACACCTTGAATATCAGCAATGTAGGTAACAAGGAGGACAGAAATGCCCAGAATTTCAATACAGGGCAACTTGACAGGTGGACAGGAACACCATGATTATCAGTGTAAGACAGTAAGACAGGAGAGGAACACCTAGAATGTCAGCACAAGTAGGCAAGACAGAAACACTTTGAATATCTGCAAAAGTAGGCAACATATGCAAGAGGACATGAACACCTAGAATATCGGCAAAAGCTGGCAGATTTCTAGTATTATCCTAAATTTTCTGAAAGCAATTTAGGATTATTTTGGGTTCAATTCTATTTTTCAGCACAAGAAAGGCCATACATGGCAGCCAGTATAACTGGTGGAGAAAGAACACTGAAAACCCTGATAAGAACCACTGACACATTAGAAGCTACTGGCAAGCTTTCTCACATACCCACAATGACTATGCTTAAGACCCAAACCCATGTGGACAAAGATAAGTTGGCAGTAATCAGTAAAGGTGAGTGCTTCAGACCACTTGGCCACCCAGGCTTTCCTTGGGTGCATTGTTTTCATTTTAATACAGTCATTATTGTCTTCAAAATGTTTAAACCAAGCAATCAAATTTCATTTTGAAATAAAGCAACTGATGTTCAATATTATGTGACCTTAATAATTTTAAACACAAAAATTAACATTATTTTGCTTGTACAATGGGAACTCCTTGCATAACTATATAAATTTTTAACTGCTTGTAATATTATATGATGTTTCTGTTGAAGGCTGCTATATTTGACTTTCAAAAACTTGAACAATGCTTGCAAATGATTAATCAAGCTGCAAGACTGAAGCTCCAAGTATACCAGTGTAGAAGCTTCAGATCCACTAAAACATGATAATAAAGTTCAAATTAAATGCATAAAATGTGACTTTAAAAATCCTTAATGCTCTTAACTTCAGACTAATGGTGATATTATTAAAACAGTTCACTTCAATATAGCAAATGATGTAGTAGATATGCAACTTTCACAAAAACTGAACATAAAACTAACACTGATGATTATACTGTCACCATCAATGTTAATGGAAAAGTGTCTACTGGATCCCACCATATTCACATGAAGGTGAAACAATTTTTATGCCATGGCCCCATCCAGGAGCATTACCATGTGGTATTAGAAAAAAAAAAACACCACACACACACACACATTTCTACTATTAAGTGAACTGACAAACAAAAAAAATTATCTGACCACAAAAAAGTAGAGCTTCTGTAATTCTACTTTTTGACCGAATAGCTTACTCTAGGACATAACCAAGACAACAGTATGGCAAAAATGGGAGTTTTGGATCATATAATACAAAAGATTCAAAATTGGAAAAATGTTCATGACAACTTCATACAATGAACACTGTAACCAAAAGGTGTGCTATATATTTACAATAGGTCCCCACCCATAATACCATTAGTCTTAGTCAAGTACACATGATCAATATGTGATAAAACTTTACTTCATACAAGTGCCTTTTGGCCCTCTACTGACATACCTTATAGGCTTCTTTTGGCAACTCTATAAACAGCAGCCATTTTGAGCAGGTTTTCATAGCACCACCTTCAGGAAAAAACCCTTATCAGATACTACATTCATTGGTGAGAATGATCATTACACATCATGTTGATGCTCTGGTCTAAATCTGCTATTTAAAGTATGTAGGTTGTACATGTCTCCTATTCTCCATTTGACAAAATTGTGGTCTTTGATATTGTTCAGTACTTGTTCGACTAGAATCACAACTATGAAAGCTTCAATAACAAAGGTAAAGGCTTTGAGACTGATGTAGGAAGCTATTAGTTTTATAAATTATCAAATTCAACTGATTTATAATGTTGATGCATTCAAAGAACTTATAAATGTTGAAGATGACAAAATGCCACTACAGTTGATCATGTGGCTTCACTGATTTGAAAGTGAACAAGTTCTCTCAAGATTATAAAGCACATACAAAATTCTTTTATTAAAAATAATTGTACAGCTATAACGACCATATTTTACTCTTGAATCTTTCCATACATAATCTATGTGTACCAAAAATGTAAAATGGTTAAAATTGCTGTTAAGTGTAACATACACTTCATTGCTTAAAAGGCCTATAGCTGAGTGCACTGGGTAACTTAGCTACATGCGTATCGAAGGGCTTAAAAGCAATACACTCTATGAGGGAAAGGGTTAACCAAAAAGTGTCCATTATAATTTCTGAACCCATGGCAGAATCTGGAAGCAAGGACCTAAAGAAGTATGTGATAAAAAAAAAATAACTAAAAACTTTAACCAAAAAGGTACTTCCATTATAATTCTTGTCTGTATTGACCATTCCTATGGGCAGAAACACATGGGCATGAGTGATACTGAAAGAAGGTGAGGATGAGATGATATTCTGCAAACTTAAAGTGATGGAAAGGGTTTAAAGAAATATATATGGTGGAAGAAACTATTATAAAAATTGTTCTCAGTACAATACTCAAAACAATGACCTCACAACAGGAACAGTACAGAGAGAATGAGTGTGTGATGATGTTATAAAAATATGTGATTAAAAAGCTTAATCCAAAAAAAGACTTAACTTAAAGGTGTCACTAGTTCTTCACCCCATGACCAGAACCCATGGGCAAGAGAGGTACAGAGAAATGAGGAATGTGTAACGATAAAAATTCAAAATAAGAACTAAATTACTGTATTTACTGGATATATTAGGACACAATAATTTTTTTCATGTCCCTGAACTTAAAAGTTTTTTTTTTCAAACAGGTCATTTGTCCTAAGACTTGAGAAATGAAATAAATTTCTGTTGAATTTGAACTCCCCCACCCCAAACTGAACATTGCAATAAACAAAATGCTTATTTGATAATAAAATGAGAGAAACTAACATTGTACTGTTGTTATTTATTCCTCTTTCTATTTCATTTTAAGCACTAAAGATACATCTACGAACTCCATACATGTCACATAGACATCCATACAGTAGCATGTATCATTTATGGCAGACAATACAAACACATTGTTCACTAATGTGAACATAGAGAAACAAATCATGTTTGGTCTACTCTAAGGTTTGAGTATGTTATCTGACTGAAAACTGATCCAACAAAATCATAAACAAGAGAGGGAAATCACAACCAATTGCTTGAAGGCATCTGCCATTCATGCATGACAGTGTTGGCTGCAAAATGACCAAGGTTAAGGTTGTCTTACATCCAGGTTAACTATATGAAAGTATCTCACAAAAATAATTGTTTGAAAATACATTCCCTGTGAGTGCAAATAACAATCTTTATGCTAGCATGGGTTACAGAAAGTATTAGTAAAGTTATCTCTGTGTACATTATTTACCCAGAGATCAATGCCTGTTTGTATTAATTATGTCTTCCAATGCCATGCAAGTATTAGTCCAGGTAGTGAATGAACGTTATAAAGCCATTTTTCAGCACAAGATAGGCTATACATGTCCCAATACATACTATAAATACAGTAGATAAATGAGGTTTCTGGGACAAGAAACATTAACTAAAGCTGTACAGTGGTACACATCACACATGGAAAACCAAACTCTTCATGTCCTGTATTCTCAGGTTCCTTTATATGATGGTGTCTCCAAGATGATAGTAAAAGCTCTACCTCCCATCATACCATCCCCCTTTCATCAAATTGAGACATGATTGTAAAAAAAAATATATCTGTAACACTATACACTGATTTGAGCAGCATAATGTAGGACTTGTATTCTTCTATTATGCATACATACATTCACTGTCTAAATCCCATATGAACGGTTAACTTCTATTGCTTGATGTAATTTCCACAAAACCATACTAATGGTTCAGTTTGAAATCTCCGAACTGTATGATAAAGTGTGATCTACATTTATTATATGTATTGCAGGATAATAATGTGTAAATATTAGTACCATGTTTGAATTACAGATCTGCCTAAATATAAAGCAGCAGGTGTTTTTATTATCTTATATCACGTATTTAGTATGACCATACAGAGTTTACAAATAGAACTGTACCACAGTATATGTAACTAATCCTACTCCTTAAATGTACAAGTGCCACCTCTTAAGAAATATATTACTATCTTATACTGACACTGAAAATTACTTTAGCTGCATAAGTTTCAACTGTTATTTTATTAGTATAAACAATATGTTAGTTGGTACTTAAAATAGAGGGGGGACGGGGTAGCCTAGTTTCCACAAAAGGACTGAAGCTCATATGATTTGAAATTTGTCATGTAGCAACCACAAAATGCATGAAAACTGCCACCACATGAAAAATACTGAACTCAGAGTATTTTATATTCCCATATACATTTCTGACTTTTATAAAAGTTATTCTAACTCAAGATATTCACTTATAGAACCCCTTAAATTAAATAGGTTATTATCATACACTAGTTATACAAGAGCCTGGCTTACTATTATTTTTGCAATTACATTTTCCACATGCTAATTTGAATCAGAAACTTTATTATTCTTACTTTTTTAGAAAGTGTACGAAATTTCCCATAGTTACAATATATCAAAAAGCAACAAAAACTTATTTTGTTAATTAAATGTAGTAATCTCTTATCATTTTTTCCAATGGAAGTTGCCAGCACTTAATTACTTTTTTCTATTTGTTTTAATAATTTACAGGCTTCTTTTAATGAATGAAAATATTTTATACTTGCTATCTTTAATATCATTAATAAACTTGACCTTAATACTGATGAATCAGGTCTGCCTGTCCACCATACCTGAATCAAGAATACGTCAAATCTACATATGGCAGACAAACTATTGGGGTATTCCTCAATATTTAAATTACACTATAATACTGATGGTTATATACTCTGCAACAGTTGTTTCAAAAGTCCCAACACAGTGGTGATGTCAGAAATAAATTCTTTTCAGGAAGAAATGTAAACAAAGAGTTGAGATCTGCTAAGTAAAAACAAATCTTATCAAAAAAGGAAATTTATTTCTTCCAGATATTACAAAACTGTATAGCAGCAATATGACCTCAAAACTCCAAGACTTAGTATGTATAATCACAAGTGAAAATTTCCAAGACTGATTAATTATTTTATGTTTGTCATTAGACATATTTATGTAATATTAAAAATAATTAAACCATAAAAACATGTCATTTCTTTAACAAACTTGGAAAAGCTTAGTTCTCAAACTTAAGATATTCCTATACTTGTCATGGGCATACGAAAACATTATTTTTATGTCCACATGTTAATGACATGCAACAAGTTAAATCAGTTACATATATGAAAGAAAACAATCTAGAAATCAATGGTGTCATACATTTTTCTTTCTGTCCATCCATATGTAGCTAATAAATATTTAGCTTACCCTTCCCAACTGATGGAGTATGACTGCTATTCTAAGAGTTAATATTTCTTAAACTTGTGCTAGTAATCTTTCATGCCATATATAGTCTCCATTGTGATGCAATCTGGACCCATCAAAAACCATCAATATATGATCAACTTTGCATCACCTCTGTATCCAATAAGGAACATGCCTGGTAAATGGCTAGACTGTGCTACATGTATGTGGATATTACAATGCATAATGAGAAAATTGTATTAATAGTCAAGTCCCAGTCCACTATTGATGATTTATAATACATCCCACAACACCCTGTACTGTTTTCACTGTGCCTCAGTTATTTTTCAAAGCACTTCCAATTGTATAACCTATAATATTGTTCCAATCAATCTTGCTACGTGTCACGGGCAGTTGTCGTCTCAAAGCTTTAAATGTGGTATCCTTCATAGTTGTGTAATTTTCAGTAATGGCTTTCTGAAATGAAAATAACTTGGCATTAAAATGCATGTTAAATTGTGTACATATTTATTAATACTCAACATAAGCTGAAAAGATCACCTACAAAATATCATGTCCTAGAATAAACAATGTTAGTCTAATAGTCTAACTTGCTGTAACAAATTAAATTCATGCATTTTGTGTTCTACATAAAATTCTAGTACCACACTAGTTTTTATAAAAGATTCCTGGATCAGTTTCCAAATAAAACTCAAAGACACAGTTCCCTTGATAAATCTTTATTCGGTGATCCTATACAAGATGGCCACTTATGGGACCAGAGTAAAACAGCCTAAAATCCGATTCAGTTGTTATATATAGATTTATCTTCAAAATGTATTATTATTTTGGGTCTTGAAACATGTATCCTTATAATGGTCGCTTTAAGAGCAGGTTAGGTTGTTTTAAAATCCCCTTTCCTTCACTAAAAATATCACAGTTAACACTTTAAAAAATTCCAAATAAAATATAAAAATACCATACATCATGGATATCACTGCCAAGGTGATGCCAATAATGAAAACTTAAGATTGCTCAATATGTAACAGTTCCTCAAATCATTTGTCACAATCATAAACCAGGATGTGCATCCAT
This sequence comes from Potamilus streckersoni, assembly GCA_016746295.1. Taxonomy (NCBI): domain Eukaryota; kingdom Metazoa; phylum Mollusca; class Bivalvia; order Unionida; family Unionidae; genus Potamilus; species Potamilus streckersoni. Next base: position 718,787 of record JAEAOA010001418.1, read on the forward strand.
TTTGATTATTTTCAAGATCATGGAATTGCTGGATTCCATGTAATGGTACATCACATCCATTTAACAAACATGATGATTCTAACTTGTCAAAACATGAAACTTAGAAGACAGGTTTGGTGTTCTAATCTATATTTTGGCAGACAAAACCTAAATAAATTAGATGATGGTGCAGCCCAGCATCATTATTATTTTTTAAAAACGTCTCTGACATTGAGCAATATACCTAAAAATCAAATGAATTATCATCATGTTTTATACCTTTACATGCACTGGTGTTCAAGACATCATGAATGCAAAAACTTAATGTAGGCACCACTGACATCAACAAGTGTTAGAAGTTGCACTTATGTCACCTATCTCTTTTCTTTAATAACATCAGGCAGGTGATACCTACTTACAACACTGCCAAGCAAGTCATACTTATTGCCAACACCATCAGGCATGTGATACCTACTTACAACACTGCCAAGCAAGTCATACTTATTGCCAACACCATCAGGCATGTGATACCTACTTACAACACTGCCAAGCAAGTCATACTTATTGCCAACACCATCAGGCAGGTGATACCTACTTACAACACTGCCAAGCAAGTCATACTTATTGCCAACACCATCAGGCAGGTGATACCTACTTACAACACTGCCAAGCAAGTCATACTTATTGCCAACACCATCAGGCATGTGATACCTACTTACAACACTGCCAAGCAAGTCATACTTATTGCCAACACCATCAGGCATGTGATACCTACTTACAACACTGCCAAGCAAGTCATACTTATTGCCAACACCATCAGGCATGTGATACCTACTTACAACACTGCCAAGCAAGTCATACTTATTGCCAACACCATCAGGCATGTGATACCTACTACAACACTGCCAAGCACGTCATACTTATTGCCAACACCATCAGGCATGTGATACCTACTTACAACACTGCCAAGCAAGTCATACTTATTGCCAACACCATCAGGCATGTGATACCTACTTACAACACTGCCAAGCAAGTCATACTTATTGCCAACACCATCAGGCATGTGATACCTACTTACAACACTGCCAAGCAAGTCATACTTATTGCCAACACCATCAGGCAGGTGATACCTACTTACAACACTGCCAAGCAAGTCATACTTATTGCCAACACCATCAGGCAGGTGATACCTACTTACAACACTGCCAAGCAAGTCATACTTATTGCCAACACCATCAGGCATGTGATACCTACTTACAACACTGCCAAGCAAGTCATACTTATTGCCAACACCATCAGGCAGGTGATACCTACTTACAACACTGCCAAGCAAGTCATACTTATTGCCAACACCATCAGGCATGTGATACCTACTTACAACACTGCCAAGCAAGTCATACTTATTGCCAACACCATCAGGCATGTGATACCTACTTACAACACTGCCAAGCAAGTCATACTTATTGCCAACACCATCAGGCAGGTGATACCTACTTACAACACTGCCAAGCAAGTCATACTTATTGCCAACACCATCAGGCATGTGATACCTACTTACAACACTGCCAAGCAAGTCATACTTATTGCCAACACCATCAGGCATGTGATACCTACTTACAACACTGCCAAGCAAGTCATACTTATTGCCAACACCATCAGGCAGGTGATACCTACTTACAACACTGCCAAGCAAGTCATACTTATTGCCAACACCATCAGGCATGTGATACCTACTTACAACACTGCCAAGCAAGTCATACTTATTGCCAACACCATCAGGCATGTGATACCTACTTACAACACTGCCAAGCAAGTCATACTTATTGCCAACACCATCAGGCAGGTGATACCTACTACAACTGTTACATACTGACAACATTGTCAAGCAAGAGATACCTATTGACAATATCATCAGGTACATGATACCTAATGTCAACACCAGGAGGCAAGTGAAAGTAGTATCTATTAACAAACTGGTACTCTTGTTCGCTCTGTTATTACATTAACAAAATCAGTGTTAGAAGATTTATCTGGTACTCTCGTTCGCTGTTATTACATTTACAAAATTAGTGTTAGAAGACTTACCTGGTACTCTTCTTCACTCTGTTATTACATTTACAAAATCAGTGTTAAATGATTTACCTGGTACTCTTGTTTGCTTTGTTATTAAATTTACAAAATCAGTGTTAGAAGATTTACCTGGCACTCTTGTTCACTCTGTTATTACATTTACAAAATCAGTGTTAAATGATTTACCTGGTACTCTTGTTCGCTCTCTGTTACTACATTTACAAAATCAGTGTTAAATGATTTTCCTGGTACTCTTGTTCACTCTGTTATTACATTTACAAAATCAGTGTTAGAAGATTTACCTGGTACTCTTGTTCGCTCTCTGTTATTACATTTACAAAATCAGTGGCAGTCTGCTGTTCATTCTGCAATACAAATAAATCCTGGATGATCATAAAATTAAGATTAAAACTGCAAATTGTTCTGAGCTGTATTTTCTCAAATTTTTAAATCAAGCAGAAAACTGTAGGCCACTGAGACCTTTGAAAATAAGGGTGTGGCTCTCAAACAAAAGCATACAATGATATAGTTTTTCAAGTTCAACAAGATGAGAGCATGAAAAATGAAGTTTTAAACAAAATCTGTTCAAAGTCTGTTAAGTGTGAAATATTGGTTACAATGTGATCAGTGTGCAGTAAATGTATTTTCTCATCAAGTTTCATGATTCCAGATATAGTATGTAAACCAGATCCCAAATATCTTAACAAAAGAAAAAAAAACAATGTATGTACAAACAAGGCAGTGTATGTACAAGGTCAGTCTCTTTAGTTCCTTCCACAGCAGGTACATCTCATGAAACACAATCTAAACCATTGCCTAGCACCTTGTAAGAATGAATGGTTGAGATGTGATGTGGCTGCACAAATGTATATATATCTTTATATATGTGGACAATGACACTGATGATGACATAGGGACACTACAACACCCTCCCCTCCACTGGGTAGAGGCAAGAAACAAACTTAACATTAACACCAATGACAAGATATTATCGAGGAAAATGATCCCACTGTCTCACCTATGCTTTACAGGTGAAATAAAAAGTTAGGTAAGGAGGCTGTTTAAAAAGAAATGAGTCAAGTAAAAAATACTTACAGAAACATTAATTGTCTGTTTAATTTCTTTTGAACTTACTAACTGTACATTGCCATCTTCATAATAGTGAACCTGTAACAAAAATGAAAAAGGAAATTATTTACTACAAGATGCAAATATTAACCAGAGTCAGTGAAGCATAAAACATACTGTATATTTATAGGTTACTGCATTTGTATGGGAACATATGAACAAGTTTTTGGATGGCAATACTCCACGACCTTGGGAGTTCATATTTTTCCTTTCAAAAGCAGTAACATTTTTATTATATGCTCATTTTTGTTTCATTACTAAAGACTTAAAAAAATTCACAACCAAATATATTTAATAAAAAATTTTTTTGTTATTAAAATAATAAAGTTCAAAATTGTAGATTCCTTCAAAAAACAATAATAGTATTTATGTGCATATAGTTCTGCCCATCAACCTTTTAACTTCATAACCTACTGCTCACGTGCACAAACCTTGAGTGCAATATGAATGTGTTCAATATCGGGGAATATTGAACGATTCTGACAATGTAAAGTTAACGGAGAAAAATATGAGCATATAATAAACTCACCAATAAAACACATCAACTGCAAACTGCACAGACCCAGATCTATGCAGTATGGTACAATGAGTAGAACACACACACAAACCTGGATTTCTGTTTAAACTTATGCCCAATCTGTATGGAAGTATAAGGTAGGTCCTACTGAAAAGCTTTCAAACTGAGATACATGCTTTCAACAAGCATAATACCTATTGTAAGAACAATGCATAACAACCTCTACTTCATCATTTAATTAAGCCCCTGACTAAACTTGCCCAACAACATTAACCCATTACAAGTTTATATTAAATTTTAAATTTTTTGAATTAAAATGGTAACTTCATAAAAACAGGCTTTTAAGGATGAAAGAAAAAAAAAGAAACAGCAGAAACATTTCATGGGAAGGAAAAAGAAACAGTAAACACAGTAACTTGCCCCTCAAAAAAAAAATCAAACCATGTGGGACACCAACACCAGTGTGACCTAATAAACTTGACTATGACTGGAATAGTTGATCTAAAATTTCTAAAACCAAGATTGCATGAAATAAAAAGGTTTTTCAGATTAAAAAAGTCTAATGCTTACAAAAATGAAAAATTGCTACAGTTAAACCTGGTTATCTCAATTACGTCGGGGGTGTAAAAAGATCATCGACATAACTGGGTCACAAGATATCTGGGTTTATAAAAACCGGTAACATAATTTTTAAGATGTCCTTGACCATTACTTCCATCTCTTGCTCTTGTGTTTAACTGGAATAACCATATGAACTCCTTATATCACATATAGCGTATGTACATCACATATGCTATATAACACACGACACATTGTTATAATTGATGTGAATATTAAAAAACAAATTGTGTTTGGTTGTACTCTGAGGTTTTAATATATTATCATGACTGAAAAATGGATCTAAAAAAATTAACAAACGAGAGTGAGAGAGAAACATCAACAGAATGCTTTCAGGCACCCGCCATTTATGCATAACATGGTGTTAGCTGCAAAATAACCAAGACTATTATATCCAGGTTAATATATGACAGCATCTTGCAAATAGATCCATTACATGTTTTTGAAACTACATGTACATTCACTCAGTGCAAATGACAATCCTTTCGATTGCATGGGTTACAAAGAGTATTATTAAAGCAAGTTGATGTTGAGTATACTACTTACCCTGCAGGCATCAATATCAGTTTGTATCAATTATGATTCCAGGTGGTGAATAAACATATCTGGTAGCTAGCAGTAAACTCATTCTTTGAACAGGATATCTAATACAAAGGTTATTTTATTGCAAAGCAAACCAGCATTGGAAAATGACTTTTGATTCTTTTAAGTGTGCCAATTCTTTTATTTATTTTTTTAGCCATCTGTGGTTCCCTTTAACAGGTATTCATGGGAATTTTGAAAATTAAAACAATGGAAGCCATTTTTCTGCCAGTCCAAAAGAAGAGATATTACAAATAAGAAAATAAAACAAAATTAAGAAGAGCTCAAGCCTGAAAACTAAATTATGGGGCCTGAGATTATCCATTCCCTTGCATATATAGGAGTGTATATATAGGGTGATATTCTGCCTGGTAACAAATTTCTTCTGTTTATTTTCTGTTGACTGGTACATGTATATGCTGTGTCATGAAATGGCTGAATGCATTAAAAAAATGAAATTGTTTGAGGCAAGTGTCACTTGTGCCAAGCTTATGTATGAAAACAAGTTCTTTAGAATCATTTGTAATAATCAGCGTCGGATTAAAAAGCAGACCGATATTACTTCATATTTACTACAAAAAATATAATGCTGTGCAGATTATATGATATGATTATAATTCCTAGACATTTTGAAAATATTGCTGACATGTTTGGCTATTTTGTCATAAAATGCTATAAAATAAATCGTCATAGTATTACGTGCATATGGAACAATTTCATGACTTTTAAATATTCAGCCAATCAGCAATTTTCTGTCTGCACATTGATTATTAATTTAATTTCTTGTATCTCCTTGATTGTTTCTTTTATACATGTATTTTCAAACATAATTCAAATCTGAAATGTACCTTAGCTGATGTCTACAATTCTGCATTTTCGTAAAATAAAGTTACATTGTAATTTGTGCATTCTCTTGTCTTTGTAAACCTTTGAATATTTTATGTAGTGAACATGATACATTCTTAAAAGACTAATCGATTAAGCTACCATTGGGAACCAAAAAAAGAAAGAATACTCAACATGTGACTACTAGTTACCAAAATTGTGCGTGAAAATCACTCGCTTTGCTGACTATTTCTTGTATAATTTCTGTGAGATTGATGTTAAAAAGTCGCAGCATTTTGTCGAAATAAGCAGGTCCACATGTCACTTTGAACCAAAACTTATGCCCAACATAACCGGGTTATTGACTTAACAGAGGTTGAGATAAGAGGGAAAAAAATTGCATAATAAAGAACTAATTTTTCAGGACTGGATCAAAACGCTCTACATATGCGGGTTGTCAAAATAACCGAGGTCAAGATAAGTGGGTTTGACAGTAATGGCCTGAAAATGTACTCTTCTATGTTTAACAGTATGCCTACAAAATGTCATTCTTCTATGTCAAAAATTTTTTGCTTCAATCTATTATGGAGGTTTTTTTGTCAAGAATATCTACTTGTTAAGTCCAAAACAGTAACAAATGTGTAATTTTTTAAACTGACAAAGCTATTCATATCATCTACATATGGACACAAATATGCAAGGCAAATTCACGTGTCTGCAGAGAATGATTTTTGCACAATCTTGCTAACAGGATTCTCGGAAACATGGACAGATAGGACCAAATCAAAATACCACCACAGCAAGCATAAAAAATTCATTTGTTAAAAGTTATTCCAATTTAGGACAAGTTACACAAAATTTATCTTTTGCAGCAAAATTTTCAATATGTCTTAGGCAGTATAACAACACATTCTTCCAACTCAAATGTTTCATTCACCTCCCCTTTACCTGCACTTTCAAAATTCCAGCAGCTTCAACTTTTCCACCTGATTCTGGAAATGTTACAGACCACTGAGACCTCCAGCGTCCATTCCTGAAAAATAACGACTTCACTGAGTCCTTCATTTCATGACTATATTCTGAGTCACAGCTTCTCTGCTTTCCATCATACAAGCTATGATCTATTCTCACATGTTGATTTGTGAATAATTTACATACATGTATCAAGCTTTGTAAAATAATAACATTTCAATTATCCACTAAGTAAAGTTCAAATAAACTGATAGAGGCAAATTATCCTTTTAATTATAAACTGATGCCTTTGGCTGATTAATTCAAACACACTATTAAGCCCCTGTAAGCGTGGAAGTCACTTACACAAACTTCTAAATCTTAACAACAAAACATGAGGAACAGTGAGCAATTTGCTCATGCAAATACACCAATACATGTCCAGTATCCTACCCCTAACACGTGATGAAAATGAGTGTTGTAAACAGCATGTAACTATTCAGAAAATAGTCTTAAGTACAATATTCTGATGTTTCACAGCAATCCATTAAAAACCAGAGTAGTAGTTACAGTTACAAAATTCCTCAGATTGCACTAACAAGACTGTACCATGCACTTCACCTCTCCTGTGATATCTCGTGCACAATGGCATCCAAAAACATAGCATGCAGTATAAGCATGAGCATGAGTTACAGAGGGACATCTGAAAAATTAAGATGCCATCCTGGCTGGATATTGACAAGGAGAAGATGAGGTGGTTACTATTTAATTGTTTAATACTTGTACAATCAATTGTCAATAAAATGCTTTTTCTAATAACATTGTTTGCTTTTCTGTATAAATTACTTTATCTTCAAGAAAACCTTTGTTTGAAAGATCATTATAAACAGTAATCCAAAGACATTTCAACACACACACTTGTGCACTTGTTAAAGTTAAAACGCCATTATTATGTCACTAATTATTGAATGAGAATGTTGAGTGTTATTGTTCATTCACAAAATAAGGTATCCTTTTTTCAAAATCTGTTGGCATTTAATTTGTGAACTGACAGCTGCAACACTGAAACCTTATCTTTTTGTTTATTGTTTTATTTGCAATACTGATGCCACGATTTCATTTCAAGTAATAGTGAAATTTACCGATGTCACGATTTCATTACAAGTAATAGTGAAATTTCTGCAATCCCAAAGCAAGCATACGAGTGGCAATTCTGGCATCTCAAGTTCACTACAAACTTTGGAACTCACTTCACTAATATGAACTTTACCCATGAAAGACAGCTTTCATGCGCCAAGTATCCTTGACATGCTTGGTCACATTTGTGAAAATGATATTTATGACATCAGGTTATGACAATATGGTAATGCCTTGAAACCGTGCAATAGCATGCTTCATTATAGCTCCAATTATATTTGTTCATTAAAAAAAATACTTTTTTCAAACTATGAAAGATAATGTGCAAAAAATTACTTATTGTTTTGGGGAAGGGATGGTGTATGCATTCAGATATGACATGATCATAGTGTGGCTCCAGAGATTTTTACAAAAATTTCACAAATTTCTTGAAGTACAGTAAAACTTGTCTTGAGAGGCCGCCTCTTCTGCCAACAAAAAGTGGTCTCTCAAGACAAGTGGTTTCTTATAGCAGGCTTGTACAAAATGACCAGTTTGCAAGGTCCATTTCAGAACAGTTTTAAGAAAAATGCCACAATCATTGTGTACATATATTTTATTCTGTATTAATATTTCTTGCTAAAATATTGTATGCATTCATCTAAAAACATGAAATCACATTCATCTGAAGATCACCTATTTAAGCATATGAAATCATTTCTGAAGTACTTCTTTTTCTTTATACCCATGTTTAAACCGCTTTTTTTGTGAGTGGTCTGCTTTTTTTCACTTCTTTCAGTTACTATAATTATTTTCTCCATCCTTAAAATTTGTCTTTTTTAGTTGGAGGGTTATCTATTGTCATTAGGGTTCTAGGTGTTAAAATTATTAGTGCTCAGTTGTAATATAGAACGTTAAGATGATTTTGACTGGGCTGTGGGAAAATATGAAAAAACTATACATGTACATTGCATATCTAACAATTAATGAAATAAAAAGAAACAATTATCTCATCCAGAAACAGAACCATTTGCTCAGAGACAAAGTCAATGGCTTCATTCAAAGATGTCGTACTAGGATTAACTCTATAAGCTAAGTGTTAAACCTGAATAGATGACAGCTTTGTGATTGGGATGTAATCACTTAACATTGGAAAAAAAAAAAACATTACAAGTCTTGAACACTATCAATCAAATCCCACAATTATTTACTGCTGGTTTAATAAGCAATGACCTTATTCACCCACCCACCCCGCCCTACAATATGCAATATGGATTAACTCTAAAGACAAACAATATATGCAACTACTAAGTCAATTTAAGCACAGTGGCAATTTGTACATGTACATTAGCCTGGTTTACAGACTAGCATCACTGACAGTAACAATTCTTTTTTTTAATATTCCTTTTATGCTTGTTTTTAATCAGAACAATTGTTACTAATCAAGCGATCATTGTAACAATTACTTATAAGTCAGTGGTGTCCGTCTGTTCTTGAGATACGGTTCTTCACATTGATGTCTGGTCTTGCGATTAAGTCTGGGAAGCAGGCTAAGTGTGAGAAAAATTATTCTGGTTCCCTGCTTTGTATGCTCCCTCTACGAAAAGCGGAGAACAACACAAGCAGCATACAAAACAGGACACCAGAGTAGGAATTAATCTGCATATCTTTAGTCAGATTTATGACTGAAACTATAAAACACTATAAGCATAAGTAAAATATTCACACATTGGCAGCTAGCCTATTTTTTAAAATGTTTTTTTTTATTTAGAATGGTATGAGTGGTCATTCTTACAGGGATTAAATAAAGATTAGTGGGGTTTATCCTTGTTTATGCAATGTGGTCATTCATACCAGTGTCAGAATGCCTATTTTGCAAAGACATTGTGTTTGCTGGTCACATTTAGCAGGTGGTCGCTCATAACAGAACATTTATGTAATAAAATTGATCAATGCATTACAATTGTGGTCAGATTTGACAGGTGGTTGCCCATAGTAGAGGTTGCTCATAACAGTTTTTACTGTATAAAGTTTTGTACCAAAAATAACAAGTGGGCAAGAGGTCACATTCTTAATGAAAAAAATTGTCTTTTAATGCAAGTTTCTTGATGCGAATAAAGATGTTTGAAGTTTCTATTTGTGAATATTCATTTCAAATATGTCAGTAGTTCATCACTGCCCTTTCGTCATAGCTTAGTTTTAAAAAGGTCATCTCATAAAAAGTGACCAGCATCAATCTTGTTATTGTTGAACTATGAACAATACAGCCAGTAAGTTTTCCATTTTTCTTCATTGCATTCTGTAAATGATTTTTGCTCAAAGCAACTGCTGATATCATGATCAGTACTTAATGGGAAATTGGTTATTTTATTAAAGATTTAAAAAAATTGAAAATTGGAAAATTCTTGATTTTTGTACATGGAGTGTGAATCCGTGAATCACAGAAAGTCATGAAATTCACTCCAAAATTGTGAGTGTTGGCAGCTATGTAAATATCCACTAAAACATGTTTACAAAATAAATTGTAAGCAGTTTTTATCATTGCCATACATGTAATACCCAACCCCACCCACTTTCATTGTAACCCATTTTATTTTCTGGTATCCAATCATTCACATATACAGAGAAAACTGTCCTACCAGTGTTAACACACTGACTGGAACAAACCATTTAAGTCAATGGCTAATATAAGCAAGCACTCTACTCATTTTTAGTTCTGCTGTGAAGTAAAATCCCCATTATAAATAAAAAATTTCAATGAACACTGGGTTTATTTTTTCCTGTCCTTTCCTGTCACTCTGAACCTACAATCCATCAAAAACCATGTAACTGGTTTCGCTAACCAGTGCCACACGAAAGAATGGATGGACTGATATGATTACCATATATCACCAAAGTTGAGGCATAAAAAGCATTCATAAAGGAAACCTGATGTGATACAATAATACTGGTACCTTGATTACTGATACAAAAAAATGAATAATACCCCTCTCCTCAATTTTTACACATTTAAAACGCTTTAAACACTTTAAAGGCATGATGATAATGACAGATTTCAAAATTTCTTATGTCGACAAACATTCAGTGCAGAAGTGACTGTATGATGAACACTGTGCCAATTTTATTAGCTGCAGGGAAAATGACTATTGATTTTGAGTATTCTTGTATACAAATAACTGAGTACAAAGAAATTACTCTCAAACAGCACAATGAAGTAAAAGTTTATTATACATGTTTATGGAATAGATTCTGTGTGAGAACAGGAATCCTCTTAATGTGGAGTACATCCGATTTATTTTATATCTTTCAGCAACATATATTAACTTATTATTAGGCATAACATTATCTATGATTTTCATTTTTGTTTTTACCACTTTTCTGCAGTATGGTTTCAGTTTAGTTTGGTTCATTACAATTTGTCTTGGCTTGTCATAATTCAGTGTACTGCTTGTGCAAAATGTAGAGACAATAAAGAGTGCATGAGATAAAGTGAACTGTGTGACTGGAAAATTCTAGTGTTATGCTGTCAATTCTTAATTACATACAAAAAATACAAGGTGCTATTCTGCAGGCTCACCAGCAACATCAGTGAGAATATTTGATAGAGAGCTAGAGATCTGAGCTGTTTGCAACATGGCATAGTGACATGTAGAACACATTTGGGGCTGTTATGTGTACAGATTCTACACATACGAACAATGCAGTTCTTTGGACTGGAAAGATCATGAATATCTGGTAACAAAACAAAATCACACAATATAATAAAATCTGAATATTGTACAGCTTTTTGAATCCGTACAACCAAACATTTTGGCAGTTTTGTCAAATTGACATTTTGGTAGGGAAATTCTGATGCATCCTAAATAATATTTTATTTAGTTTTACATCCATGTAAATGCTAAAGTTATTTGTTGCAGTGACTCCAACATAACCTTTGCCAAGTCAGACTGAACAAATGAATTTTATTCCCAACTGTTTCATTGGCAATATTGCTTGCTGTATTTAGAAATACATATACTGCTGGATAAAATCAAATTGCACAACTTCATTGGCAAGCAATCAAACCAAAAAAACATTCGAGCAACCATTGGAATGCTTTCTAAAATATATTAAAACATAAGCTCTTGTTAACACTTACTTCAAAAGGGACTAAGTATGTAATTAAAACTGGTATAAATTTTACTCAAATATCCATAAGGAAATAAAAAATGGCTTTAATTAAAAACCACTACATAGCCTGTAAATTTTGAGAACTGATAAACAAATTATGTAGAATACTGAAAATTAGCAATGCCAACATTTTGTGGTTTCTACAACTGGAAGAGATTATATACTTGTGCAGAATGAATTGTTTTTAAACAACATCTTCCTGTAAATAGTGTCAATAATTTATGTCAGTCTTGCCCTAAATCTGACATGCCAAAATTAAAATTACTTAAGTATATGCACACTATACTAAGTAAAGAACTATTTCACTAAACATTTACCAATAATTTTTGGGATTGAAGTGGTGACTCTCAATACAGGCTACAAGTGTGATGTTCCCTCCTGAAGAGCTTCCAAACACACTGCAGTGTCCAGACTTGTAGTGTGCATGAACATATTTCGTTAATGCTGTCTCCACTGCAAACCGATACCCTTCCGAAGTTTTGTCCACACTGACAGGCTGAAATTCACTGGCCTCTTTTCTTAGATGATCATACCTAAAATGTGCAATGATCACCTTGAAGAGTAGATATCAAAACATCTACACCAAGCATAACATAAAAATCTAACAAAATTAAACTTACTTAAAATTTGTGCTGCAGGTTACACTTTACAAAGGGAAATTCCACTTCCATTTGAAAAATATAAGTTTTGATAGCCAAAATTTAATTAACAAACCTTAGGGCTTGCAAATATGATGTGCAATTTAAGAACATTTGGTTCATATATGACTTTTGATAGTTGTGCTATTGTACACTCTATACAGACCCCAAGTAATTAATCTTACTAACCAAGGTTTACACTGTACAATCTAAATATATGCCAAGTAATTAGTCTTACTAACCAAGTTTTATATAGTACAATCTAAATAGACGCCAAGTAATTAGTCTTACTAACCAAGGTCTATATTGCACATTCTAAACAGACTCCAAGCAATCAGCCCTATCAACCATGGTCTAACTCATTTAGTTTAGAATAAAATGTCCACAAAAATCTACTGAAAAAAAGCATAAAAAAATCAATAATTGGATGACTCCTTCCCAAGAACTAGCTTTGTCTTAGTGAAATAAATTATCAGTGGACACTGATAATCCTATTCTTTTCAATTTCTAATGCCCTATGTAGGCAACTTTATGAAGCCAAACAAAGAAATCAGCTTAGTAACTGTTCTTCATGCCTTGACATATATTTAAAAGAGGATGTAGCTAAAAAGACTAAGGATAAAAGTTGTACTATAGTACTAAGTATTTTATGCTGTTTCATTGTTCTAAATAACCCAACTTTCACAGAATACTGACTCAGTGATGCGGAAACCAAAGAAAATATAGCTTCTTATCATTATTTCTTTATACTATATCTGTGGGAGGTCATGGGTTCTATCCCCAGCCAAGTCATGCCAAAGACTTACAAAAATAGTACTAAAAAACTGCCTCATTTGGCACGCAGCATTAAGAAGTTAGTGTTAGGACTGGTCGGCCTGGTGTTAGGATAACATGACATCGTAGCAATATGAATGAAAAATTGTTAAAAATAAGTTAAAAATTAAAATCACACACATATATACTATGTCCACTTAACTTATATAAGTAACCAAGAGAAATATAATGAGTGGTCTTTTCCTACCTTTAAATTAAATAAAACAAGTTTAAAATTTCAAGTAAATGTATGAAACCCAAGTGGTTCTGATACTCATCACCTGGCTTAATTAACTTAATAGTTGACAATTTCACAAAACTGACTTATGGTATCCAAGAGCATAAACCTATTTAACCTTTCTGAAAATCTTTATATGAAGATGACTTTCCCAAGATAAAGGCATACCATATCTACTCAATTATAAAACTACTCTACTATTAGTTTAACAAATAAAATAATAAATTTGTACCACATCTAACACCCAATATATCATGATTTCTTTTTTCTTTGTTAAAAAAATGCTCTTTCACATCTATTTAATACTGCACCATTAAAGAGAAACACCATCTCACATTGTTTCTAAAATGAGACAATGAATCACCATTGGGCAACCATTTTTTGATGGTCACTGGCCACCTATATTGTACAAATGTGTAATATTATTATAGGCATAAACAAAATACATTTATTATGTATGCATACCATAAAAATGTTTAATTAGATTAAAAAATCCACTTTTTTAAATGAATAAATTATTCAGCAATCTTCATAATATTTCAGTAGTTTCTGCATGCCAAAAACAGATATGACATACAATTATCCTTTCTCTTTGACCAAGCCATTCAAGTGTTTAATTTCCCCATGTATATGTCTATGTGATATCTTATGATCGTGCTTTTGTACAGCAAATATGGTACACTGCGTTGCATATGGATGTAACCAAAAAAGTGACGATAGGAAAATGGGTTCTTTCTTTTTCCAAAAAGACCCTTTTTACCAGAAATAAAGTTGATTCAAGATGTCGGATTGAATAGGGTGAGGGATGGGAAAGTTGTATCATTTATGCCAGATTATAGTCAATCTAGCCCAAAGACAATTCGACCCATCTTAACAATAGTTTGAACAAGTTCTTTTTCTTCAAACAACAAGTGAATACTACATAAGATAAGTTTTGGGGAAGTAAAAAAAACTAAATTTAATGAAACTATCTTGATATTCTTTCAAAGAAAATAATCACACTTTGCAACATACATATATATGAGAGAAAACAAACCGACATATATTGCTAGTTCTAATTAAAATATTTATATAATTTTTATGCTAAAAAAATATATGCATCTGCACACCAGCATTCTCAGTTTAAGTCTTCCTGTCAAATTATCAATAGTTATTTATAAAAAAATATTCTACAGAATACATATACATTTTTCTATGGGTAATGAAGGAGAAATTATAAGAAATATATTTAATTTTAGATTTCAGGTTGTAACACTGCTGCATATAATACACACTTGATTACACATGAGAGAGAGAGAGAGAGAGAGAGAGAGAGAGAGAGAGAGAGAGAGAGAAAGAGAGAGAATAATGGGAGAGTAATGTTGAACATTTTGTCAGTGTTTAGTTGATGCAATATGAAGCTCTTACCAGTTAATTTTATTGTTTGTTTTTATTTTTCAAGTTGTCTTAGAGTGTGTGTGTGTGTGTGCATACATTAAAAGCTTGTCTTACTTGTCAACATCATGAATCATATCTGCTCCATTATTCCATACAAATAAGATAAGAAAAAATAGTGTTGAATTTGTGTCCCCCCCACCGCATAGTACAAAAAAGTGATAAACATACACTTATTAGAAAATAAAATGAAAGAAACTAACTGCATTGTTATCAGATTCCTCCATTTTTCATCATGCGAAATTTATTAAAAAAAAATATATCCACAAACTCCATATATGTAGCTAATGCCAGCCTGCACATGCATCCTTGCTGTAGTGTGTATCGCTTATGCCAAATAATAAAATAAAAAAAAAGAGATGAAAATATCACCCAATTGCTTGAAGGCACCTACCATAGATGCATGATAAATTACAAGGTGCAAACTGACCAAGATTGTATTTTATCCAGGTTAATGATACGACAATATCTCACAAATAAAAATCATTATTTTAAAATCCATTCACTGTGAGTGCAAATGATAATCTTTTCGCTAGCATGTGTTACAAAAGTATTTTTAAAAAAGTTATTCTTGTGAATACTATTTGCCCTGCAAATATTAATTATGATTACATATGGCAAGCAAATAGAAGCCCAGGTGATGAATAAACACAGCAAGTAATAAACTCCTTGCTTACATTTTACCAACAAGGAATCAAATACAAAGGTTATTTTATTACAAAGCAAGCCAACCCTGGAAACTGACTTTCATATCTTTTAAGTGTGCCTATTTTTTCTTAAGATGTTGGCCAACATAAGGAAGCCAAGTTTGGATTCTTTTAGTCTGCCATTTTTTTTTCTTTTGATAAAGTTGGCAAACATTAATTCTTTTTTACCTGTATTAATGGGAATTTTCAAAATAAATTGAAACAATGGAACAGTTTTGAAAGTGACAATCTACTGTGTCTTGCATGCATATCGATAGAAGGCTGTACAGCAAATATTAGTTTTCAATAGTTTTATCTATATGTTCTCTATCCATAGTTTATAGTGTTTTATTTTTTGACAACAAGAAACGTACTTCGACTTGTTGGGATAAATGTATGTCATTTCCAGCTGGCGACCTCTATAGGTGAGAAACTGAAGCTAAGGGAAAGTAACAGCGTTGTATACTTCTATTTCAAGTAATTAAATTATTTTTTCTTTACACTTGATAATTTTTTGGTTCTTTTTGTGCAAGTATAACTACTTTTAATTATGTAATGCAATTCTGATGTTTTAAAAAAATGTTAGATTATGGCCGGTGACCTTTAAGTTCTGATCACTCAACCACTTGTCAGCCTTTCAAGTGGTTTCTAGAAAACTATATTTTATTGAAAAAAAATCATTACCTGCTTTAAATAAATGACTTTCTGAATATAGCTTCCCATTTATTTCTAACTGAATCTTGCTGCAGAAAAAAAAATCTAACATAAGACATCACCATTTTTTCTGCTATGTCAATGCATGCTGAATGGTACTTCTTCCTTTCATTAGACTGATACCTCCAAATAGGTTCAGAAACCAACAGAATACAGCTGGTAACCAATCATCTTGCTGATAATAATGGAATTGCATACATTAGAATTTCATTGTGTAATGATCCAAATCATAGTGAACTGGAAATTTTCCTCTACAAGAACATATTCAGATCATTTGTTTCAAAATTTTTCTTTTTTTCCATCAGGTGTTGTATTTTCTAGTAAATGCTTGAAAAGTTGATCCATGGTGGTGTGACCAAATATATACAATTTATTCATCTTCTTTATTTCAAGTAGATAATGATTATGTTTCAATTGGTGTTAAATTTTCTAGTAAACGCTAAAAAGGCTGAATCATGGTGGCTACCAAAACTTTACCTGAAACTCTGCTTGGTTCTTGGATCTAAAAATCTACCACCACCTAAATCTCCATGTTCTGATATCAAGGCCTGAAATCAGATAAAAATATGAATATATATGACTGTCAACATATGTAATAATGATCTATTATGTGATTGCAAAGTATAAAACTTATTTTAAGTTAAATTTTTTGTTGGATATTCCAGGATAAAATGGAAGGGGTATATGATGATGCTTAAATTTAATCAGTATGGGGTGGTAGAAGTAATTCAGACTGTTCTATGTTTAGTATATTAACCAGTCCAATTAAAATATTTAGATATTGCAGACTCTTCAAAAAATTAGTGTCTTCCAAGTATATTTCCCTACCCCACTCCCATTCTGAAGCCATAAAGTAACATAATTACTTTGCTGAAGCTTAGAACTGAATATCATCAAAAATACAAAGCATCTAAAAAGACTGCTGGTCAATTCAGTGTAAATGCATTCTGTCTACACAATCTGTTGCATCTAAAAAGACTGCAGGTCAATTCAATGTAAATGCATTCTGTATACACAATCTTTTGCATCTACTGTTAGGCAATATTAGACCTCTCCAAGGTGATTACTAAATACTGATATTAAAAAAAAACTAGTTTGCTTATGCTAGATAAATATATTTTAATCAATTTGCAAGTCTAAACACTGTTTAGTTTTTTTTCTTAATAAGTATTACCATGTCATATATATTATATGCAACACTGGCTAAACACTTGGTAATGACATCAACAAATATCATTCATCCATGCAAAACGTCTGTGCACTAACTTGATGCACAAAATGTAAAACTCATACAGTAAAACAGTTCAAGCAATTTTAAACCAATCCTCATTGTAATAAACCATTATCCAAACAATAGGAAATGGGTACACATCCAAAAAACATTAAATGCATCCATATCCAGTCAATATGAAATAGGTACACATTCAATCGATATGAAATGGGTACATATCCAATCTATATGAAAAGGATGCATCTCCAGTCAATATAAAATGTGTACACATCCAATCAATATGAAATGGGTTCATATCCAATCTATATGAAATGGGTACATAGCCAACCAACACAAAATGGGTACACATCCTAACAATACAAAATGTGTACCAAAATGTGTACACATCCAAATATATGAAAATGGTACACAGCCACTCAATTTGAAATGGGTACATACTGGATTTATATGAACTGGGTACACATCCAGCCTTCTATGAAAGATTAGAACAATTTCAGCAACTTTTTATGATAAAACTTGAAATTCGTGTTCATTTAATATGAAATGTAATGAGACAATCTGATAATATAATATGCATAATATAATATGCA
This sequence comes from Potamilus streckersoni, assembly GCA_016746295.1. Classification (NCBI taxonomy): domain Eukaryota; kingdom Metazoa; phylum Mollusca; class Bivalvia; order Unionida; family Unionidae; genus Potamilus; species Potamilus streckersoni. The sequence goes on from JAEAOA010001418.1 coordinate 737,087, forward strand.
TAATATAATATGCATAATATAATATGCATAATATAATATGCATAATATAATATGCCACAAGCAGTTCATACTCAAGAATTAATGCAAGAGCTACTATGTCTAACTTACATCTAGTAGGAACCTTTGAATGTAGGCAACAAAAGATTCAGGTCAGAATCCTGTATCAATGTATGCAATCAATGTTGGTAAGTATTCTCACATCACTCTTATTAAAACTGCCTTTCCCTGGTATCCCATATGTTTAAAATATAACAGCAACATAGACTTTACCTGTTCCTCTAGTCCTTGAATCTTGCATGGAGTAAACTGGTCCTTGTTATACTGTGCAAAGGCTCTGAAATACAACGACCAGTATAGTTAATAACAACCCTTGTCACTTACTCATAAGAACCGATAATGCATACCTATTGTCTCTACCTGTTAAGTCTAATGACTTACTAGTAAAAACAGATCATGTATACCTTGTGTCTCTAATGCATAAGTCTAATGACTTACTGGTAAAAACAGATCATGTATACCTTGTGTCTCTAATGCATAAGTCCTAATGACTTACTGGTAAAAACAGATCATGTATACCTTGTGTCTCTAATGCATAAGTCCTAATGACTTACTGGTAAAAACAGATCATGTATACCTTGTGTCTCTAATGCATAAGTCTAATGACTTACTGGTAAAAACAGATCATGTATACATTGTGTCTCTAATGCATAAGTCCTAATGACTTACTGGTAAAAACAGATCATGTATACATTGTGTCTCTAATGCATAAGTCCTAATGACTTATTGGTAAAAACAGATCATGTATACATTGTGTCTCTAATGCATAAGTCCTAATGACTTACTGGTAAAAACAGATCATGTATACCTTGTGTCTCTAATGCATAAGTCTAATGACTTACTGGTAAAAACAGATCATGTATACCTTGTGTCTCTAATGCATAAGTCTAATGACTTACTGGTAAAAACAGATCATGTATACCTTGTGTCTCTAATGCATAAGTCTAATGACTTACTGGTAAAAACAGATCATGTATACCTTGTGTCTCTAATGCATAAGTCCTAATGACTTACTGGTAAAAACAGATCATGTATACATTGTGTCTCTAATGCATAAGTCTAATGACTTACTGGTAAAAACAGATCATGTATACCTTGTGTCTCTAATGCATAAGTCTAATGACTTACTGGTAAAAACAGATCATGTATACCTTGTGTCTCTAATGCATAAGTCTAATGACTTACTGGTAAAAACAGATCATGTATACCTTGTGTCTCTAATGCATAAGTCTAATGACTTACTGGTAAAAACAGATCATGTATACATTGTGTTTCTAATGCATAAGTCTAATGACTTACTGGTAAAAACAGATCATGTATACCTTGTGTCTCTAATGCATAAGTCTAATGACTTACTGGTAAAAACAGATCATGAGTACATTGTGTCTCTAATGCATAAGTCTAATGACTTACTGGTAAAAACAGATTATGTATACCTTGTGTCTCTAATGCATAAGTCTAATGACTTACTGGTAAAAACAGAACATGTATACATTGTGTCTCCACCTCTGCTTAAAATACATATGAATATAATTTGCAGCAAGCCAAACTTTCTAAGTTGCCAACCACATCTCTGCAAACATTTAGTGTATCAAATGCTTGGACCATATTCAATAACTGTGTATCTGTATCTTATATTTCTGCTGAAAACAAGTTAATACATGAAATAATAAAATAATTATGTAATTAATATAAATAAAAATTAAATAATACATTTTGTTCTTCAATGACAAGTGTTCCTGATGCAAAAAAGTCACTAGTAGAACTTTATTTGCATAGACAGCTGAAGAAAGTCAAGTGACTTATAACTTAGAAAATGTTATATAGAACAACAGTAATATAAAATGTGTAATCATATATTTAATAAACATGTATTTTCAATTACAATGTCAGTGACTATGACAGTCAGTGACTATGACAATCAGTGACTATGCCAGACAGGCCTTCAAATAAAGAAAGACTATGACATGCATGTTGAATTCATGCACATAAGAAGACTTTTAGTGAAACCTTAACACAACTGCTGAGAATGATCCCACTGCTGCCATCATAAGAAAAGTAACCATTATTTCTCACTTGTCTACTAATGCATACATAAGTAAAATCAGTTTTTATTGATAAATGAAACCACTGAGTGAAACTGATACTTGATTGATAAGGCCAACCCTTATAGACAAACATAACATTATTTGGTACTCACCCTGAGGCTCCTTCTTTCAGAAGATCGTCATCATTCAGCAAAATCCTTACATCTAAAATGGACAAAAAAAATATTAATCCATGAAGAAAGATCATGCAAAACAAAGTTCAGAAATTGGTTATTCCTAAGAATGGGATAAGTGGCATATGCCATGTGCTAACTACTAAGCTAATTATACTTTGGCCTCACTCTGCAATTAACTAACAGTAACAGGTAGTTAATTATCTAGCATATTATCAAGTAGCTGGACTTAATGTTTTGCAAAGCTTTCAGTTTGGAAAGTGAATTCAAAATGATTTTTTATTTCTGCAGTAAAATGAGGGCTTTAAATGGAAACTGACTTGATGGCTCCAAGATGTACTGCAATGTCATCAGCAACCTGGTCTGTCTTCTGAACCATGTATATACAGAAACATGGCATAGAAGGATCTAATTTCAGTGAAAAGACTCTCAAACATGTATAGGGTATTTATTATTTGGTATTGATTCTTTATTTTTTGTATCAATATTCATATCATTGTGGAAAAAGTAGTCATGCATCAAATAACTGTTTCACCCCTATTAGTAACAGTGGCTATATTTAAAGGAAATTTATAGGCCAGGATGATGTCAAATCTGATCAAATTCTATTCTACTGGTTTTGGACAAGCCATTTAAGGTTTTTCTATTTTCATGGCCAAATTTCATTTGTAAAATTGAGAACAATTTCCAACCCAGGTTATTTATTTCAACCTTGGCCAAATTGACAGTGGTTTTGAAGAGGACACTGATAGATAGCACTGAGTTTTCTCTTTTTAATAACACCAGCCATATCTGAAAACACATTGGCATTAACTGTACAAATGGAAAAGGCCATACCGTCAGAATGTTTCTTGTCAAATTGGATCAAATTCAGGTCTGCAGTGTAAGATATGCCATTTAAAGGGGTTTTGCTACATTTAGAAACTGAGGATATATATGATTGCAGACCGGCATAATATGCAAAAATCAGAAAGACTTTATGCCATGATGTTCTGTGCCAAACTTGCCAAACTTGGTCAGAATTGGTCCATTGGTTTTTGAGAAGATTTCTAAAATGGCAATTGTTGATAGACACACAATGGATGCATGGCCAAATCATTACCGTGGCCAGTTAAGCTAAAAATACAGAATTAATGAGGAAGTATGTTTTGTCAAAACAGACTCCTAAAATGTTGATTTATTCCTTTATATATTTTCACAATAAAAGAGAACATGAGATGACAGTAGTCCTCAACAGAACACCAAGTTAATTTCTAAATGATAGCCAAGTGTAAGAGCAGCTGACCAAAAAGCCCAATCCCTACCAATACTGTAGTGTACATATGCTTTGACAACAGATGTTCTATACTTGTTATATCTTCATCCATATCTGATGGCACATTAACATCATTTGTCAAGTACTTAAAATATGCCAAGATTCATTCTTTCAAAAATTGGTTAAATTCTATTGATTTTTTACATAAAGATGTATAATTTTTTTCTTCTTTTAGGAACAATCACCATGCCTGGAGGCAACTGGCAACATATGCACTAACTTCAAAATCCTTGATGTTAACATAGTTTTGTCACATTGGTTCACATCCTGTAGAATGGTATATGAGATGTCAAATAATTTCTATTTTTAGTAATGGTGGCCACATTTGACGACAGACCAGCATCATTTGTATCATTCTGCTGAGTTGATTTTAAGAAGCTGTTTAAAATATCTGACTGCAGGTTGGCATCATTTGTATAAAAAATAAGCACTTTATGATAAGACATTTTCTAGCAAATTTGGTCAAATTCTGTTGAGTCATTTTTTAAAGTTGTCATTTATAGAGTACTAGTGTATGTTATAAGTAGCAGCAGTCATATTTGATCATGGATCTACATCATTTGTACAGAACTTAAAAACCACATATGCCAGGATGTTATTATGTAAAATTTCTAGCATTATTTTGTGATTTAGAATGACAGAAGAGAAGTATTACCATTGAAAACTTCATTGAATTCTCCAGGTGGAGCATGGAGAATGAAATTGGAAGCAATCCTTGCCTGAAAAAGAGAACATTTTAAAATTGAAAATTAATAAAATATTCAACAATGCCATGTAGTGTGGAAATATGTGAAAACTGTGCTTAATAATTTGAATACCTGACATTTAAGAAAAATTATGGCAAGGTTTAAAGTTCATTTTTGCTTAACGGACACATCATTTTTGTGTTGAGACCACTCTTCATTATGAATGCCCATTTTATCCTACTTTTTGCAAAGGTTCACATATCTGTGTTTAATTCAGACTGGTCTGTCTTAGATCTTAGGCCAAAAAGTCTAATTCCAGACACAAAACCAGATCACGACCTCGGTCGAATTTTGGCTGGAAAAAACTCCTGTCCAAAAAGTGATGTTTTTCCCCCTCTATATTTTGTAGTGCAACTAGAACATCCATATTATTTGGTATAATTGTAAAGCTACATCTGTCTGCCTTTCTATAATACCACCCACTTTATTGTGTCACTCATGACCTTAATGAAACAGCTCAGAAGTAGGCTACCACCTCCTGCCCTGTAAATGTGGCTCTAGGGGTTAATGAGTTAATGACATAACTGTCACACCTGCTTAAGTGGACTTGTTTAATGATATGTGTACACATGTAGATCAACAGTATACCTACTAAGGTACATGTTACACTACCCACTTCCTGTGTTAACTATGTAAATATTTCTTTATATACAGTGTACAGTATATTTGTGTGTTCATGTGTTTTATTTGCTTATATCTTATATGTACATAATTGAGGGCCTCTAGCTACTTATTTTCTCATTTGTAACTAAATAAGTCACCTTCTGAAAATAAAGTCTTTATTATTATTATTATTATTATTATTATTATTATTATTATTATTATTATTATTACTACTACTACACTGATAACCAATCATATTTTAGTGAACTTAAATCAAGCTATTTAAGAAAAACAAAAAAACAATGATACATAATTAGTCAATACATTTTGATAACCACTAGTGCAAAAATTACATATAAAAGTATTCGGATATAGGATACACTGTATCTAACACTATCAAAAGTTATTTAAGTTCATATAGTGGAAAGCTGTTATCAAGAAACTTAATATTGTCAGCAGTAATTTTGATGGCTAATTTAACTGTGTATTATGCAACAAGTGAGGAGGAACTGACCAATTCATGGAAGGACTGTCCCATACCAAAAATAATCCCCAACAGGCCCATCTATAGAAGTGATCTCAAACACTGACTCCGAAAACACATCATAAAAAAAAAAACCACACAAACAAAGCTGCTTTCAATTACGAGTCTGAATATCTTCAACCTAAGAGAGCACCTTCATTAACACATGCACATTCATCAAAGCAAGCCAGCGACCGACTGACCGTTTGATCAAAGTTGTCAGCAATAAACTAAAATAAAAGCATTGCTTTTTATTTTGCCACAAAAGTTTCCTCCTTGCAACAAAAACATGCATATGGAGGACTCCTGTATTTGTTTTGTGCTTCAAAGAGAGCCATTAACAGCACCTTCAATAACATATGCACCTTCATCAAAGCAAGCCAGCAACCTTTGATCAAAGACATCAACAACAAACTAAAATAAAAGCATTGTTTCAGTTTTCATAGTGATTAGAACATATTTATTTTGCTGTAAAAGTTTCCTCCTTGCAACAAAAAACATGCGTATGGAGGGCTTCTGTGTGGGTGATTTTCTGTGTCCCAAATTAAAAAGTTGCATCCAATTATGCATAATTAGGCATTTCTGATATATATATATATATATATATATATATATATATATATATATATATATATATATATATATATATATATATATATACACACACACACACACATACATACAGGGGTCAAGCTAATCTTAAATTGTAGGGAGAAGTGATCCTTTTGGTCAGAACGGGGAGAAGTGGGAGCTAAACAGGGAGAAGTAGAAGCTAAACTGGGAGAAATGAGATCAAAGCAAGAAATGCGAAATATATACAAGATATATATGATAATGTGGATATATATATATATATATATATATATATATATATATATATATATATATATATATATATATATATATCTGCATTATTTATGTGATCCATTTCTCAGTATGCTTTTAACAGTTTTAAACAACTTATTTTCAAGTTTAATGTCATGTTTATTATCAACCCATTTTGTACATGTATACAAATTATTACATTCATACCCATTCTATTCATAGTGGTAGCCAAATGGCTTAAAAGGCACAGCAGAAGCTATAAATTGTAATTAAGTTTAACTCAAATCAGTAACAAAATTAGAGTCTTGTAATTTCAAGTTGGCAAAAATGCTTAATATAAACTATCACTTAATTATTTTATTTTATTATTTTGGGTACATGTTTTGTGTAAAATTGCAGTCAAAAAAAGATTTCTAGCATTCTTTGAAATAACCCCTAATTCATGAACATAGGAATAAATGCCCAAGCAATTTCAAAACATACTCTTCATCCTAATTTCCTTGATCCTAATAAAACATTACTGTTAACTATTCATAGATAACACACAGAAGCACAAAAGTAAACATATAACTAATCTGGACCTTTTTTTCCCCCAAAACCTAAACATCCAAGAACAGTATTGCACCAAGCTTGTGTTTCTATTTTTAGAAAAAGGATTTTTCTAAATTAACAATTCTCATACTTGCTTTCTTACAACAAATTCCTTAATAGGACTGCATATTTATGGTTGAATTATTTGTCTACTCACTGATATTAATGTTATAAATCGATTAAATAGTATTTGGTTCACTACTATTCATCTCTTTTGTAATTTTGCGAAAATTAATTACGGTTGGTCAGGAAACAACCTTGACCTTTCAGCATTGTTTCAAATATTACAAGAGATTATGTTTTGATCTACATTATTAAGTATTTAGTCTAAATCTACAATGACATAATATTTAAACTTTGTTTTCATTATATTATATATTTTCCAGAATCTATTTGGCCAATTATTTATGAATACAGATAGTTTAATGATGTGGTATATCGTATACAAGCGATATCTGCCATTATAAATTCATTTATGGTTTCAAACTGATTTTATAAAAAAAATATGCAAATAAGGCAGTTAAAATCTCTTCACTGATCACATATTTAAAAGAAAATTACTATTTATATAAAGTGGTTACCTCACCAACCCTATTAAGTTAACGGTTTTTGAAGTGGAAGTGGAACCGCCAAATTCCCTTTTTGTCTTAGCATTTTCTCATCGGTTAGGTGGAGGTGGATTCTTTTACGTCGCCAAACCCTACTATGTCAACCCTACTATGCTGAGCACAAAAGAGTGCCAAATTTGCCAATTAAGGTAGGTTATCTCGATCCCCAGGACCAATAGCTTTCGATTTTTTTCCTCTTATTGGAGACAAAAATGACCGACCTTCTGGTTATTTAATTTGTTCAAACAAAAGTGGCTTTCGACTGGATAAATAAAAAGGAGAACGAAGGAAGCTACAAACTAAAGGTGGCGCTCACCAGTTATTATGTACTTTTGGAAAATGAATTTTGCCAAACTAGATAATGCCAGCTTCTAAAAATGCAATGACTGAATTACCAAATACATAAAATGTAAAAAAAGTTATCGGCTCTTTTTTTTACAATTACCTCTGAAGTTGAGAAGTGAAAATGAGCAAGTAGAGATAGCACTTTTTTGAAAGGTGCACATCTGCAGTAAGGCCAAGCTGTATACTCTCTAACCCATATTACACCCATCAATCATACATCAAAGTAAAGGGAATTAAAGGTTCTTTGAACAATACCTAAGATATACAAAGTCTCTTTTAAATAGCCAGTATAACTAGTAAGGAAACCCGGGGAAACTCTTTTTCTTTAAAATTTTAACCCTATGCTGAATACAAAACTGTAGAGAAACTGTAGAGCGACACCTTAAGTAAGGCTTTGGAATCAATCAGTACACAAATGATCCTTTGTTCTAGGACAACCCCATCTTACCAGTGTACTGTTACATCATAATTGCTTATGTCGAGGTAGGGCAGAGGTAGGGCAGAGTATGTTGGACAGACGTCTGGTATGACAATTATGCTACCGTACTATACCTACAACTGACTGACTTCTGAAGACGTGAAAGAACAGATAAAATTAATGGAATGGCTAATTCTTCTGTTTGTTGGTTGTTACAGACACTTAAACTCAGCAAGAAGAAATAGCACACAACAAATAAATAACTTTTGCATAATTAAACATAATTATTTATTTCCCGAAATACAGGAGTGAAAAAAATCCTTATATTGGGTGTTAACTACAGTAATATATACGGTTAAATATTGCCAGGTGTTGACAGTGTAAGTTTCATTTTTCATTCTTCATTCGTGGGAATGGAGATACTATTTTGCAAAAATATGGTTTCTAGATTTTTTTTTATTTACATGTACTTCTTGCGACTGGTTACTACATTTAGTTTATGCTATCGTAGGACTGTAGGACTGCCAATAAAATGATCCTACTTGGTTAAGTACTTAGTTAACTGTGCATATGCCTGAGTTCACAGCACACATAGAACAGCACACCACAGCACATGTAGCACGTAGCAGTAGCACGTGATCATGGTCTGTATGGTGATCATGGTCTGTATGGTCATTCCCTCCAATAACAGTTCATTCACACTTTTTGATCTTGTCTGATTTTGTAGTTATTCTGTTTACATACTTTTCAGAGCTGTCAGAGCGAAATGAGAAATTTCATTTTGACAATAGTTAGCTTTTTGTAAAAACGAACTACACCCTGAACTACACCCTGCATGTATTTTGGTGATTTTGTAAGGATCTTTGCATTGCAATGTTGGAGAATATAATAAAGGTTTGTATGGACAATCGATGGTGGTTTGTATTGTATACTGGTAAATCTCTTCTCTTAGTTTGTACACATATCCCTTTTGTTGTCAACAAACATGTATGCATATTTTTATGGCATTCAGATCCTTCATCAAACAAATCGATACTTTTTGGCCAACTCTAGGCCGTCAACATAACCCATAACCTCAACATAACCCATAACAGTCAACATAACCCATAACCGGTTCGACTGTATTGAGGCATTTCACCTTGGATTACGATAGTGCCAGAACTTACTGGCTACTGCGAGGGGGCATATCAAAAAAGCCATACTCTGCAGCCATTTCATATCGGAAAGATGAGGGTGAAGTTATTTTCCCTTTCCTAACAGAGGCGAAGTTTACAGTTCTCAGGTGACTTTTTCGCCCACTAGGCCTGGTAGTATGACCACTGATATATATATATATATATATATATATATATATATATATATATATATATATATATATATATATATATATATATAGTTTCTTGCTTTGTGTCCACTTCTCCCTGTTGAATTCACACTTCTCTGTTCTGTCTAAAAAGAGAAGTCACTTCTCCCTAAAATTCAAGTATAGGGTGACCCCTGAATACTGTACATCAATAATATATATTATAATATATTATTATATAATATAATATATATATATATTATCAAGAAAATGAGAGCATCATATGCAATTAATGTTCTTTCTTTTTTGGTTCATTTTTATAGAGCATTCTATGCCTAATACAGAAAAATAAACCTGATCTAGCCTAAAGCATTTCAAATCATTAACTATTCTTAGTGAAGGTCTCTCTCTCTCTCTCAGTTGCATCTAACGTTAAAAACATTTTTTGGGTATGTGTTTCAGTAACACTTAATATATTTCATGACTGCCAAGTTTTCTTCTGGGGCCCCAAGTTGCATAGTGGTCTAAAGTACTCACTCTTACAGATCACTGCCATATAACCTCTGTCTGTGTTTGCTGGAGTCTGGGCTAGTCAAATGTGGGTATGTGAGAAAGGTTTTCCCTGGGTCTTCCTCCATGTACAGACTATCTTGTACTGAAAAATGGCATTAAACCCTAAAACAACAACAACTGTTTTTTTTTTCAATTAGCAGCCTCATCTAACATACCAAGTCTAAAAAATATTTCTGCCATGAAAATTTTCCATGCTTCTGCATTTTATTTTTACTTTTTTACCAATGTGATTTTTAAAAAAATAATGCTAAAATGCTTATTAACATTAACCAAACCATGGCCTTGCAAAGATGGTACTCAATTTGCTTTCAAGTTTTCAATCCTTTAGATCAAGCCCCAAATTTAGTATATGTACTTGCTCAGTGCCAAAAGAGTTCTATATCTTCCAATTTAACTGGCTAGGTTAGGCTGTTAAGGCAGCACCCTCTTTGTTTTCCTATATAACAACCCTTTGAGCTGCAAGCCTGAGAATAACAGTGGATGGTTATTTAAACTCTGATCTAGCCACACAATTTGAATGTGTTCAGTTGCAGCCTTGAACAGATTTCATACACTGTGGTACTTTACAAAGCCTTAACTCAGTCTGTACATAAGCACCTGGATATGACAGTGAAGCAGAGGAGTGAGGATATATTTACAATGACTAGATGATGATTTACTTACAATGAATAAATGTTGATTTACATTGACCAGATGATGATGGAGGATTTCAGAACATTATCAGACAATGGAAATGAATTCTGACTTTAAACCAGATGATATTGGACAGTGACACTTATATGCAGTGCTAAAAAAAATCTGACAGCCTGATGCCTGTTGCCCCTCAGATCAGGACCTTCCAATATTCAAAATGAGGTGGATATCAGACTTGACAAAAAAAAATCTAAGTTGCCTGATAAACTTTCTTCATGTTGATGAAATGCAGAAATATATTTTCAAGATCCTGACATGTCTACCAGAACACAGTGTAGTCTGATTAAAATTAGATCACCACAGTCCAACATGATGTGGAGATCTGATTTTATTCAAACATGACATGCCATGCAAAAACATAATTTTGTACTCTTAAACCTGCTGACATGGTCATGTTTCAACAAACACAATATTTTAGGAATATGTTTTGAACAGCGACATTTCTTGTGGGTCTGATTTTACTCTCTATATAAAATACAAAGTATGAATATTTTCAGTTGTTGAATTGTGTTCTAGTGTGATTCATTTTTAAGGCAATTTAAGAAGCAATTAGCTATGAGCAAAGCATAAAAAAACCAAGCAAAATATAAATTTTAGACCTCCTGATTGACAGATTTTTCTCTGTGTAGCATGCCAGCAAAAGGAAATGGGAGGGGAAATTTAATTTTATGCACACACTGCAAATAATATATCCACATACATTATTCCTGTATGTATGAAATCTTTTAGGGGTAGAGTGGAGGGTATTCTCAAGCTCTATTATCATACTTTTGTTGGCTAGAATGAGATGGAATCTAAGAATGCCAAAATAGGTTAAAAGGATGATAAATACTGTAAACAAAATGAAGCTACAGTATTCCCACCCCTTCTGCTCCAGGAAAGTGGACTTATAAGGCAGGTGGCCTTTCCAGAAGGTGACTAAATTCTTTGTGAGAAGTATATGTAATGTATGTAGCAAGAAAGCTACATTTTTCAAAGCATTTAATATCTTTGCTTAAAAGTAACATTAATTATTGAATGGTTCTTGTTATTTTAATAATTGACTTATTTCAACTGAATATGCATTAATAGTTCCTATTTTTGTAATTTCGGTAAGCATGATAGGTGAGTGGATGTTGTTGTCATGCACATTGCAAAACAATTCAAAAGCATTTAAATCTTGGTACATATGCAATTCTTTTCCATTTGCCCCATTTTCCCACCACTGCTGAATAACTTCCTTATTGGTTATGATATTGTTTATTCAAGTCTTTTCAACCTAAAATTGTTAGTTAAGTCCCCCCTTTCCCATCTCACCTGATTTCATTGAATAAAACAGCCAACTTTTTCTAAATAATCCTCTCTGTATACATGATAACAGGTTAATGTTTGGCAATGATTTATTTGGCTGTTGCTAATTATGCAGGCAAAACATTTGTAGAGCAAACAAAATGCCTTCTTCGTAAAGTAAGCACAAGTGCTGTCACATGATTTGTAGGTCTTTGGTACCCTGTTCTGTTCTTTATTTAGCCATTGCTGACCCTGTGATCTTGACAATTACATCTGTAGAGATCTGGGAAATGCTTAATTAGGCATATAATTAGGTGTATTTGGATGCAATTTTTTATTTGGGATGCAGAAAATCACCCACACAGGAGTCCATACATACGTTTTTATTGCATAGAGGAAAGTTTTGCAGCAAAATAAATATGTTCTTATCACTGAAAACTGAAGAAATGCCTTTATTTTAGTTTGTTGCTGACTTCTTTGATGAAGGCGCATGTGTAATTGTTGGTTTTTTGTTGTTTTGGGGCTTAATGCCATTTCTCAGCACACAATAGGCTATTCATGGCGGCCAGTAATAATGGTAGAGGAAGAAACCAGAAAATCACTGGAAAGAACCACTGACCCACGAGAAGCTACTGACAACCTTTATATCCACTTTAGCTGAATCCTAGACTGAACCCATGCAGACAGAGGTGAGATGGCAGTGATCCGTAATGTACAGAGTTTTAGACCACTTGGCCACTCGTGGCCCCCATGTGTAATTGAATTCGTCACTAAAGGATTCCTTTCAAGGATCAAATAAATACCCATTTGTTATTGCTGCTGCAACATCAAATAATTTTAGAACATCAAGACAAGTTATTTTTAAAAATTTCCTTAGATCTATATGTGCTACTGAGGTAATCACTACTGAGGTAATAGGTTAACACTGAAGTTGCAGAAAACAATTTTTTCTGGGTTTTTTTAAAATTTTTTTTAAAACTGTAGTCATGTGGTTGATTAGTCATTTCATGTTTACACCCTCATAGGTGGTTGATTGCAGCTTGTCAGTTGCAGGCTATTTTGACTATATTACAGCATACAGTATCAAGACCAGATATATGTAAGTGGATTATGATATAACAATGGGCTGTTAGGGTAGTTTGTCAATATGAAATAAGGATTTGTTTATGTAACAGTTGATGGCTTTCTGTTATGGTGGCTTTGAATTTCTGACTAAAACTCAAGACTGTATTATACCATTTTTATCAGCCAAAAATGTTGTTGCCAAAAATATCCCCAGATGATATTTTTTGTCAATATTTAAACAAAATTGCAATTTCAGACACAATCACTTATTTATTTCATTTCCAGTTGTTGCTGTATAAATATTGCATGTAAACTCAAAATCAAGAGACTTGGACAAAATGCTGTTTGCAAATTTAGACAAGTATTCTGGAGTTAAACCGAAAAATAATGAAGATTTCAATGAGATTCCGAATTGTGCTAAGCTATTATAACTGATAGTTCAGATGCAACAGTAGCCAAGTGTAAGAAAGTAGGTGATGCCTGGCTTAGTGGGAACTGCAACTTTTGCTGGTTGTTCTATTTTTACCAAATTAGGAGACCTAGACTCCTAGTTTTAAAATCCTAGTGAGACCTCTGGGTTATAACCATCAATGTTTCTAACTACAACATTTTTTTCTGCATTTAAACAAAAGGTGTTTTTAAAGGCAGTGATTGTCACTTGATTCATTAGTGGCAGTCTGGTACCCTATTGTTTTTACATTTCTTGACACTAAGTGAGAGAAGCACCTTCTGGCTGTTAGGGTTTGTTAACTTGACAATTATTGTCCATAGTAATAGCCACTAATTATGGAAGTGAACAACCTCAACATCTTACCATAGGAAGCCATAAAGGCTATCCAACCATTTTCCCCCTGAATTGGGGATTGTACCACCATACTGCCTCTTCTCAGCTGTTACTACTATTAATAACTTTAATCTTAACAATTATCAGTGGCTAAACCATAAATCTTATGATAACACAGCCCTAAAGATAATCAGATTACATGTACTTACCTTTTTGTAGGAATTAACCCTTTACCTCATACAAGTGCTTTTTGGCTCTCTACTGACCTCCCATACAGGTGCCTTTTGGCACTTTACCATATGCCCATATAAAGGACTTTTGGCAACTCTGTAAACAGCAGCCATTTTGAGCAGGTTATTATAGTGCCACCTATTAGATACTATATTCATTGGTGGGAATGATCATTATGTCAGATCAGGTGGTCACTGTTGATGCTCTAGTTTGAGATATGCTATTTAAAGTATGTAGGTCATACATGTTTCATATTCTCCATTCAACAAAATTGTGGGCTCTTAAATTGTTCAGTACTTTCACCACTAGAATCACAACTATGAAAGCTTCAATAACTTAGGTAAAAAAAGACTGATGTAGGAAGCCATTAGTTTTTATAAATTATAAAATTCAACTGATTTAGTGATGTAGACAAAAAGAACTTGTAAATTTTGAGTATGAAAAATTGGCGCTATGGTTGATCACATGGCTTCACTGTTTTGATAGTGAATGAATTCTCTCAAAATTTTAAAGCATATACAAAATTCTTTTATTAAAAATAATTATACAGCTATAACAACCATATTTTACTCTTAAATCTTTCCATACATAATATATGTGTACCAAAAACATAAAATGCTTAAAATTGCTGTTAAACATAACATACTGCTTAGCAGGCCTATGCGTAGCGGACTGCACTGGGTAACTGCTACATGCATATCGAAGGGCTAAAAAGCATACACTCTATGAGGGAAAGAGTTATAAAAAAAATTTAAATTTTAACACTTTTATTCATCTCAACAATGTACAAGTCAGGTGGCTTTGTGTTGGAAACACATCTTTCCCATGCTTTCTCAGCTTTAAGGAATAAATGTGGCTTATCGCAAGGAGTAAATGATATAATATTAACCTTAGTGGTACTTGTACTTTAGTCAACACTTCTTTCAAGAACAAAAACCTGACATCAGGAAACAGAAATCGGATTACTTAACACATGCTATGAATAAAACTGGTTCTGGATACATACTGCAAAGTAAAATGCAGCCACTTGTGTGGGGTAAATTTTATATTTTTGCACAAATATGCTTGCCGTTGGTTGCATTAGCTGAGTGCCCTTTAGTGAGGGGTAATTTTGAACACAAATTCGTCAGTGCCTCAGAATTCTGGCCATAAGAAGAAGGTGGCCACTGGTGAGGGGGGCCATTAAAGAGGGGGACTACTGTATCTAAATATTTTATAAATTATTAGTATTTTTTTCATTAAAGAAACATACTCCAACTGAAATTCACTGCTTCCACTGCATTCCTACGAACTGAATTGTAGGTCAATAGAAGTTGTTCTGTCAGAATTGAATTTACAAAAAAAAAGAGGGGCCCGAGTGGCCAAGTGGTCTAAAGTGCTGCCTGTTATGGATCACTGCCATCTCCCCTGTTTGGGTAAGTGAGAAAGTCTGCCAGTAGCTTCT
Source organism: Potamilus streckersoni (assembly GCA_016746295.1). NCBI lineage: Eukaryota > Metazoa > Mollusca > Bivalvia > Unionida > Unionidae > Potamilus > Potamilus streckersoni. The sequence continues at coordinate 752,701 of JAEAOA010001418.1, forward strand.
CGTGGGTCGGTGGTTCTTCCCTGGGTTTTCCAGGGTTCTTTCTCCATCATTAATACTGGCCCCATGTATAGCCTATCTTGTGCTGAAAAATGGCATTAAACCCTACAACAACAACAACAACAACAACAAAAGATATAAGTGAAGTCCAACTAAAGATATGACTTTTGCTTGTACAAAAGGGTCTATATGGGCTGCCAAGCAAGCAAGATATTCCAGAAAATTTGACTTCTAGTTCCAATGTTAGTCAACCTTGGAACAGCTAAACAATTCTATTATTTAGGCAGTAACACAGCAACCTAAAACACAAATATCAGGTGAGGCATCTTACACTACAGGCCATTATTAAATGAATATTTCCCACTGATTCTGGCATAAAGACAGCAACCTGACCATGGAAAAATTTCTGACTACATAGGTTATGCCAGTAGGTGGCAAGAAAAAGAAAATTTACTGTGCATATGGTACAGCAAAACTTTACCTGCAGCCCAACTTGCGAGCAATCAGTTGACCTAGACTATAAGAATTATAATTCTACCAATCCTATCTTTTTAAAGTAATTAATTAGCGAATATAATTTATAGTTGATGTTCGGGTAAGTTGTATTTATTACACACAACAAACTCACATAAACAACTGTCTCGTAAAAACACCTGTTTCTGATTTATCGTGAACTTGTACAGGAATCCAACCAGAGTTTGAAATCAAAATTTGAACCAAAGGACTTGACGGGATTTATATATTGTGCACTTGTCAGCTTTAGTGCATGACAGACCATTATTCCGCTATTCATTTGTTTAAATCTGAGCAATAATCTGCATGTGACTCATCATCGAAACAGATCAAATAAAAAGCGGAAGTGAAGCCAGATCAATAAAAAGGTGGCTCGCCAACAGCGGTGTAATGCGTTTTCTATCATAATAGGTTATTCATTAGAAAGCAAGCCTGTTTCAATATTAATTGAGCATGAAGACTAACAAAAGATATTTGTAGAAACTCAATCATATATGTGCTCATACCCGTTCCTGGTCAGAAATATCCCCTTCCGACATTTTGTTGCTGTCAGTTCACGCCTTTCTACTAGATGGGTTTCTTATTCTTTTTCTCATAGATTAAACGGTTTTGAAATGTTTAATATAATGTTTGAATTCCCGTCTACTTTTCGGGTCAAAACAAAAGAATTATGTTTTGGAATCATATCGAGTATAAATTACAATCTTTCTTAAAATGTTATTCAGAAAACTGCAATAATTCTAAATTTATCCTAAATTTCTAAATAATAAAATGTCACGTTTTGAAACGCGAGAAGAATAAGGTGAAGGTCGTTTGTAGCTTCATTGACTACAGGGAAATAAAGAGCAAGTGCTTCCTATGTGTTGAATCAAGATCTGAGGATAGAACGGCCAATATGTCAGAAAGACCAATCAATTGTACAATCAAACAACCTGTTTTGTTAACTATCACAGATACAAAGTCGGAATTCCATTCCGGTTGTCGTGTTTTAGATATATCTTTGTCCAATGTTGTTAATCCAGAGGTTAGTCGCACATTTTCGAATATAATGCAGTGCTTACGTTAATAACAAATAACATTTTCATTTCTGTATGAATAGAAACGTATGCGAAAGCTGGAATTTCATTTAAATTGTTGCATAAAGAAATGTGAAATAGATACAAATGTCAAATTGTCGGAGAGTTCATTGATTACACTGAAGAGGAGTAGCACTGTAATGTGCTTGAGTGACACTAATTCCATATTGCAGATAAAGTTGGCCACACACACACCCACAAAAAAAACAAGTCTTCCACCCCAAAATGGTCACCCAAGAATCAAAAGTATTTTCTGAGATTAACATATATTGGGGTGGAAACTCCACCTAGCCTTCCATGTATCAGCCATTCATTATTCTTATATATAGTCTGAAATACCTCCCCGTTTGTTTGTACCCCTTATGATTTTTTTAAAAAAAAGCACACAGAGATCAAAGATGCACAGAACTTAGTTTATTTGTTGATTTATAATTTCAAATCTGATTATGCCGAAGGGGGGGTGGCCTCTTATGGTAATATATCTTGCTTAGAAAATATGTAACATGACTTTTGTAAACTATTTTAAAAAATTTATATGTAAGACATATTAATAAAATATAGATTCATATAATGTTCTCATAGTACATTAAAACTACATTGCTACAAAAAATTTAACTCAATAATTTATTTGATACTTTAAGGTTGAAATTCAGAATTGTCTGAGAGTAACAAAGAGCTTTTCACTGACTTCATTGTCACTGTCTCTCTTGCAATTACAAAATATATAAAAAATAGAGGTAAAAACTGATGTTTCATTTATTATTGATATTAGTTAAATCATGAATTTAATTTTAAGTAGGAAATGCAAATATGTAAATTGTTTTCCAATAAAACACCAGGCTACTATTAACCTGTGACCCTGGTAAGCCCAACTAAATTTATAGCCTGAAGACAAATCCACTCTTGCTGTACCATCCATATCATGCAATCAACCACTGGAAACCTTATTTTTATATCAAAGTGGGAGCCGTACAAAATATGCTTGTGAAAAATTCTTGTAATGATTATCACTGATTTCAAAGTGACTAGGTAATAATTGATACATAACTCAAAATGGGTTTGTTTGGAAATAAAAGACACTCATCTCAAATGTTCAGTGTCATGGATTTCAAAGCCTCATTTGACCAAAATTCTTGCATCCACAAGTGGTGTCTATTATCTGTTATTTACATAATAATTTCAGGAGATCAGTACATTCCATTTACACACTCAGAAGTCAGATTGTCAAACATTTTTGTGATGTCACTGATTTCAAGATGACTAAATAGTAATTATTAAGTAAATGGATAAAAAAGTAAACGTAAATTATCCAATTGTGAGTATATAAAAAGAATCAATACAGAAAGTCTAGCTTTCTTTCCTTAAAAGAGCAATATGAGTATTAAAAATCTGGTTCTTCCAAGTGGTTTATTACCCATCATTATGTGATAATTACATGAGACCAATACATGTACATAATATAATACATGTACATAATGTACTTACAAATTGGCAACTAATTAAATGGAAAAAAAGTGTTTTCAAATCATTCTTGAAAGATTTGTTCTGCTTTGATGCATGTTACTTATTTCAGGTGACTATATGGTAATGGATAAGAACATGTAAATGGATAAAATATGTGTTCTCAAAACTGTTCTAATATGAGAATAAATAAATCTTAATAGAAAGTCTAACTTTCATTATTGGTGATGTAGTTAAAGTGATGAGTCTGAGAGTATCTAGGCCAGAAAGGAAATGATAAAGGTTTCACAAACAAATCAAACTAAATTCACTTAAAAGTAGACAGTATGAATTACTACAAAAACTGAAGAAAAAAAAGTTACAGTCATCATTGTTTAATGAATCTCCCTGGCTAGAATATTGACTTGAAAAATGATCTCATATTCTGCTGCTGCTACTGTTGATTTGTATTGGAATATTTCAGTAGTGGACTCAATCTGACCTTGATGGATTCCATTTGACCTTGTTTTTATACTGGATAGATACATAAATCAGCACAGTTAAATTGAAATTTAGGTAGAAAAGTTTATCAATAAAACCATTACAATATATTAAAACATGATTAAATTAAATTTAACATTTTTCCTAGTTGTTGGTTAGGTTTAATTTTACAGTTCAAAGTAATCTCTCTTTCTCTCGCACTGTCTTAAAAATCTGGTTATTTTTCAAAACCCTTATCTTTCTATCTATATATGTGTCTGTCTGTCTTGATGCATGTATATATGTATATATCCAAAAATATAGTATCTTGTTTTTTGCCGTATTTGTTTAGCATTCATAGTATGTTTATATTTTGGCACAAGCTCAAAAGCACAAGTTAAATTTATGGTCAGCAAGCTGACTTTTTTCAAGTTTGTAAACCCCCATAATTGGATAAAGTTTTGTTTTGGCTTAAACATATTTTTTTTTTCATGAGCACAAAATATTAAAATGTTGAAGTTATGCAACAGATTTTCATATTGCAGTTTTCATGGAAATATAAACCTAACACATAAGCAAAGCCCATCAATGAAGAATGAATGAAAAAAAAACAAGAAAGATATCTGACCTCCATTAGCACTGCTATTACCCTAAATATAATTTTTTTTATTATGTAATATTTCTTCTTAAACAATGACAGTAGTGTAAATCTACTGCTCCTTTTGATTGTATATAATCACTATATTGATAATTTCCAGAAATAGAGGTGATTTTATTTGATTATAATCTGGTTTCTTCTTGATTTCCTTTTTTACTCAGATGTATATTTCACTGAACACCAGAATGTTTTTACTGTCTCTATAAATTCATGTGTGTACTTTTAACATGATCCCAAGCAAGACATACTTTGTTATAGATTATTTTTTTATTCAAACTATTTCAAACTACCATCAATGACTGTTATTTTAGCATTACTTGATATACAAACACTAATGCATTTTGAAGAATACTTACAATGTAAATTTGAAGAATACTTACAATGTAAATAAGTTCCACAGAGATTCCCTAAAAGGTGTTTAATTACTATGTAAACATTGTAAATTTGTTTATGTCATGTAGAGAGCTAATGAATGTTACAACTACATTTTTTAAGCTCTAAAATTATTCTAATCTTGGTTAGATTTTGCAGTTCAAATATTTCATTTGAATTTTATGTACAATATTTATTTAGTTCATTTTGATAGACTGTACATAAGATGCTGCTCTTTTTCTAATTCATAAAAGAGAAATTTAACATTTATTTTAATCTGTTGATTAATGTGGAGTTTTTATGTTTATCATTGATGAAATATACAAAAAGCATGAATCTTTTGAATTTCAGATTTCTTTAATGGCTTAAATTAAATTTATATTCTTTGAATAAAATTAAAACTTAAATATGAATTTGTTGGTTTCAGATGTTTGCTCTAAGCTATCCTTACATCAGTTTTCTTTATATGGGTAACTAGCAGACTGGTTTCCAGCATTATTTTGCATATGCAGTCCAACTGGTCAATATCAGTCAATGATGAGTAAAGGATTATCTAACCTTTTTACATAGGTGATATGTGAATACAGATTAACCTATCATACACAATTCATGAACAAATACCTTGCTCTTAATAGCATTATTGTTTTTGTATTATTATTGCATGTATTATTATTACTACTATTATTATCATCATCATCATCATCATCATCATCATTATTATTATTATTATTATTATTATTATTATTATTATTATTATTATTATTATTATTATTATTATTATTATTATTATTATTTCATAATTTCTTATTTAAAGAATTCACTGTTTAAATTTCTGTTTAAATTTTTCCTTCATGAATTCTTTTTATAGTTGCTAAGGAGGTAGTTTGCTAATCTGTTTGTATTTTGCTGCTGGCATCAGCTGTCAAGAAAAAGATCCATGACAAGTATGGAAGTGTCAACACAATTTTTGACAGGCCACCCTTGTTAAAAGGATTATGATACTGTTTTACATTAAAACACTTCTTTTTATGTATTTACAATCTAAATGCATGAGTTTCTTTCATTAGTTCTGTGGTTTTGCCGAATTTGACATTGCATTTTTTAAAAACTTTGAACCAATAGAAAATCTTACATAAAGTAGTGACTCCAAGGGTTGGTTATATATTCTTGAATTCAGAAGAATAACCTAATGGTTACATGCCTGTGAACATTTTAATCTCAAACAAAGATGTGGTATGTACATTATAATAGTAATTTTTTTCTGGACAACAATGCATTTTGTGTTTGCAGATCTATGCAGACTTTTCTGTGTTATTAAAATGCTTTATTGGTTCTCATTGTTTTTTTCTCTATAAATAATTACAATCCAACTTTTTCTTTATTTGATAATTACAAACCAACTATCTAAAAGAGTGCGCAGAGTAAGAAAACTGAATTGGATTTTGTGCATTTATATCAATGAATGAATAGCTAACAGTATGAACAAAAAGCTTACCAGATTTAATCAAAAAAAAAAATTACTTTTATGCAATACACACTAATAGAAATTCCTGAATAGGTCTAAGTTGATAAATGAAAGCAAATTGATGGGTAAAATTATTTTAAATACATTTAATACAGACATCGGTATACACCCCACACACACCCAAAAAGTATTAATTTCACCAATGAATTTCTAAGCAATATTGTAGTTTTGTTGGGAATATTTAAATAACAGTAGAGAGATTAGCATATTTAAAGTCACACTGACAGATTGACTTGATTATAAGCAAGATGTATGTATATCATAAGTCTCTATCTAAATCATGCATTTGATAGGAAAACAATGCTTCCTTGTATCATGTTTAGTGACCACCCCTTATATGGTAAGAAACCAATGTTTGGTTATGAAACACTGCCCAGTGACAGTGGAAAGCAATTGACTGTTTAATACATGACTTTTATATAGGAAATTTCAGGAGATTGGGTGTTGACACAAGGTGTCTGCTAAATAGAGGTGACCATTAGGGCAAGTTTGATTGTAGATCTATAAGTGCTTGAATATGTGTTTGCCTAATGTATTAATATGAAGGATAACTAATAGCTGTTTATGTATCCACCTATATGTTAGAGTCAGTTTAGATGGAATTATACAAATTTATTTCTCCTTCATTTAGGAGCATTTAAAATTCATTTGAGAATGTAATTTACAGTGAATTTAAAAGCAGTAAAATAATTGAAAATGAATTGCAGAAAACAACTTTTTCCATACACCTTCACCATGCAGAAGACAAAAGGAGAGAAATGAATTTTAAAAAATAATCACTGTGGTACATCTCTCTTGGCAATGTTTAATAGGCATACAGATAAAAATGAAGGAAAAAATGACTGTGAATACATAAAGGTATTAAAGAGTTTTATCAGCACAATATTGGCTGTATGGTGTCAATTATTAATTTAAAAATGAATAGATAAAAGAATTGCCAGGAAAGACTTTAGAAACATCATAAGGTTTGATTTAGTGTGCTTCTTACTTTTCCTTTTAGAGGAAATGATTTTAACAGTTGGTGAGGGGGTAATGAAAAAATATTCTTAGATTTCATACCGCTAATAAAGAATTCCATCATCTTTTCTTTCTGCTATGCTTTTAGAGAAAGGAGGAAAATGTAGATCAGGTAAGAATTTTCATTGGAATAAAGTAGAGTTCTCCATATGTTATTGCAATAAAATTTTGATGCATGTGTTATAATGGATTTATTTGCAGATACAGATTTTCTTATGCCTGATCCAGTATACTAAATTGAATACATGTAATTACCGATTATAATGTCTTTAATAAAGTTTTATATATATATTATTTTTTCAACAGAAACTTGTAGAAAAAATTAGTACCACTAGACAAATAGTATGTCTATTTTGAAAGTATTTTGGAAATTTTGTACCAGATTTTATCAGACATGCAGGCATATGAATGAAATCAATAGAACATTTAAAAACAAATTATAGTGTCTTTGATGTAAGTGTCATTTTTTCAAATTTTGATGCTGTTAGACAGTGTGGAATTTTATTAATAGATATTTAATGGAGAATTCTACAAGATTCCATATCGGTGTCTTCTGCATTTAGGTAAACTGTGTTTCTTGTGCGCAACACATCTGATAATAAATTTATCACCCCAAATTTTCTGAATCATTCTACAGCTGTAACAAAGTCATTGATAAGAAATAGAATACAGTTAAGCATGCAAATTTTACATGGTTAACAGTGTGTGGAGATTTGTGTGTAAGTGAAAGGATGTAGTAATTTTGAATTTGGGGTCATATTACAAAATCGTCTATATGAGCTACTAGACTACTAGACAAGAAGCATAAATAATAAACTAATCTATTTATAACAAATTAGATTAACAAATTCTAGTCAAAACAAAAGGATAATCTATGCCTTTATTTGAATTTAACTTGCATAACACTTCAGGTTGTAGCGAAAAATTTTGAACATGTTTTGGGTGTTCCTATCTTCTAATGATAAACAGGTATGACTGTGATACTGTAGCTGATCAGTGATTTGTCATACTGTTATAGATCAGTGTTTACTGTCATACTATTATTGATCAGTGTTTACTGTCATACTGTTATTGATCAGTGTTTACTGTCATACTATTATTGATCAGTGTTTACTGTCATACTGTTATTGATCAGTGTTTACTGTCATACTGTTATTGATCAGTGATTTGTCATACTGTTATTGATCAGTGTTTACTGTCATACTGTATTTTTTCAGTGTATTATTTTGATACTGTAATTGTTTTAGTGTTTGATTGTCAGTCTGTAATTGATTGGTGTTTGCCATACTTTAAGTTATCAGTGTTTTACAGTCATATTGTAATTGATTGTTTGATTGTTATCTTGTAATTGGTCAGTGTTAACTGTCATACTGTATTTTATTAGTTTCTTACTGTCATTGTTATATTGTTATTAGTGTTAGATTGTCACTCTGCAATTGATCAGTGTTTGACTATCATACTGTAATTTATCAGAGTCTATCTGTCATACTATAATTGATAAGTGTTTGACTATCATACTGTAATTTATCAGTCTATCTGTCATACTATAATTGATAAGTGTTTGACTATCATACTGTAATTTATCAGAGTCTATCTATCATACTATAATTGATAAGTGTTTCAAAAAATTCTGCTTCCATTGATATTGAATGTTTATTACACATATGAATGTGTGTGGACTTTATCAAACTTCTGTTGGTTATATTTAAATTTTGGTGGTTCATGTGCATCCAGATGCAAATAAGATGGATGTAGACCTGCTGTCACATTTTTTCGGCAGACCAGTCTACACTTTTCATTTTACTCATGATGTGGCATATGTAAATCTATGCTGTTTGTGGTTGTGTATATCACACACAAATGTATATAGTAAGTATATCTGATAAACAATTATAATATACTGAGTCTAGTTAAGAAATGGATTTGACATTCCACTGTATAAAATATTAGCAACTTTTGACCATACATCTGATGAGTACTGTTCTAATTTTTTTCCTACAAATCTGATTAAATTATATATTTTACTATAGCATTACTGGCTACAATGATTTTCAATATGTTTAATTTATGTTGTCATCATTGATCATTCATATTATTTCATGTAGAAGTACACACGCAAGTACTAAAAACTAATATCTGTTGTTGTTCTGGAGCTTAATGACATTTTTCAGCACACGATAGGCTATATATGGCAGCCAGTATTAATGGTAGAGGAAGAAACAGAAATCCGCAGAAAGAACCACCGACCCATGAGAAGCTACTGGCAAGCTTTCTCACATATCCACATTCGCCGAATCTTAGACTTGAACCCACGCAGAGGTGAGATCACAGTGATCCATAATGGAGAGTTCTTTAGACCACTGTGCCATTTGGGGCCCTCTAATATCTGTAATGGCAACTGCATAGAGGGATATAGATTGTCAAATTGTTTTAATTTTAATATAACATTTATAATAGGTCAGTGTCACCTAATTTATGGAAACTAAATTTTGGAAAACAATGTTTTTTCTATTTTTTTAATATACTTAGTCTTTTTTCATAATGTTTCTTTTAAAGGTTACACATATGCATATTTTATATGAAAAGAAGAACCCAAAATCCCAAAATACAAATTTCTCCACACCATGTGACACTATCAGGCCTCCCCAGTTTGAATGATGTACACTTGATTACTTCCAGTATGTTTAATTTGACCATAGGTTTCCTTCTGACACATTTAGGTTTTCAGAGAAGTATGGATCACTGTAACTTCAAAACAACTACCTTATTTGGTTCTTTAATTTCTTAGTCACAAATATTTGGCCAGAATAATACTGACATGTTCAGTAGCATGTAAGTAGTATACTCACTAATAAGCTGAATCCAAATGGAAACTGTACAGACAGATTTGTCATTGCATAACGTGCTGACAGATCTGGGTCTTTTCAATTTGTTAGGCATAAGAAGTAGAACAAATATCATATACATGTACCTTGATCTGCCTGTGTATTGTGTGATGGTAGATTAATATCTGTACTGAAAAAGTTTTGACACTAGCAGTTGTTGGCAACTTTAAGGCAACACCCCACCCCCCACAGACAACAGGGCAGGTTACAAAATGTTCAGTCATCAGATTATTGCTTTTATTTAAATGAATCACCATTGGACAATAGTTTGTTACCTTTGCTGATTTGGGCACTTATAGGTGGCAACACGTTTTACTCCATTGGTTTCAGGTCATGTGTCTATTAAACCTGATGTTGTAATAGGTCTTTTTTTGTTAATGTCTGGTGAAACTGTTTTGTATACATTGTGGTCAGTGTATTAGATTTTGTTACTTCTTGTTAGGGTTTATTTTCCGTGAATAGTTATATTTGAGTAATCTCCCTTCATCCTGTTTATCTGACAGATTTTGATATTAATTGTTGTTTATGTTGAAAGATGATTTGTGACAATAAAAGAAAGCTTTCTTAAACTAACGATTGTGGATTTACTTTTGTCGTGCTAGTAGTTAAGCTTAATATACTAATATGACAGATATTTATGTTTGCCTTGCTTTGATCTATTTTAATTTTAGCTATGTTTCTCTTAACTGTTATTTGATCTTACTGTTATCAACCTGTGTATCACTTGTAACCAGCTGAAAACATCCTAGAACCAGACCTGTGTGCCAGCAAATACTTTTGGATCCACAGACAAATGACTTGTAAAACAATCACTTGTCCTTCATAATTATCACTTAATCCTACATAATTTATCACTTGTCCGCAGATCTGAGTAGCACAGAAAATGTAGAGTCACTATTGTTCAGTGAGTTACTTTGTTGTCATTTGATAATTCAAAACAATTTTTATAAATATACAATACTAATCCATTTTCTACAGCTTATAATGACATTTTTAACCAAATTTTTGAGATACAATTATCAATAAAAAGCATTATTTTTTAGGTATATATGTGATTTTTTTTGCTTGCACACTTCAAACCTTTGCTTGGTATGTACAGTGTATAGATAAGCTGAATATGTATAATAGTAAAGGAGATATTCTATTATAATATTGCCATATCAATAGCTGATGATTGAATGTATCCAATAATCCATGAAAACAAGTTTACAGATGAATTTTATAACCTGAAACTGCTCTATGCATACATTTTGTAAAGTTAGAGCTAGTTTTTATTCAGTATTTACCATGTGAAGAAGATGTCATTTATGTGTTTAATATATCTGAATTTTAAGTTGTTAGTAGTGTAATTCTGTCAAACAATTGAAACTTTCTTTTGAAGGAAATATTTAGGGACAACACTATTGTTTTCTTAAAATGAAAGTAAAATTAGTTTGGATGCTCCGTATTTGTCATTTTCTTTTCATCCATCTTTCCATCTTTGGAAGCACAGTTTTCTATACTTGCACACTGTCTCTGTAGGAAAGCATTGTTGAGGCATTTGTAGAGTGTTGTAGATAGTTTGTAATACTTGTGATGTTCAAGGTAGAATGTGTTTTTGATGTAAAAGTACATGTCTCCCAATTGAAGGGTGCCAAAATTTGTTTCTGGTATAGGGGGAAAGTTTACACAAATGTATTGGTTTTGATTCAGTGCACCAGTCTGGTTGTAGTTTACAGTGTTTTCATTCATGCAAATTTAAATCAAGGTACTTGAACAGTTTATTGGAGTTACAAGTGAATTTTCTATTAGTTGAATGAATCTGCAATGCATTTTCTCTTGATGATTGTATATTTATCTGTATTTTCCATTTTCTTGAAATTTGTCTACAGATGTACATATGCAGATGAATGAACAAACTGATAAATGTACAACAGTCACATTTACATAATATTAAACTATACCTGCCTGGTACATATATTATTGGAGTTACAAACATTATATTATACAGCAGCTTCTTTCAGAAAAGAAAAACATGTGACAGTCAAATAAGTATGGTCATTTAGGAAACTACCATATGTGCTTGCTTATGAGTCCAACTGCAAACTGTACAGACCCAGACCCATAATCACATAATGTGCCAGCAGATCTGGCTCTGTGCAGGTTGTAAGGAGTAATCAATAGAACAAACAAGATAATCTATAATCTATAGGTATATAATGGGATGGCAGATCAGGATCTTTGTTGTTTAAAGACTGACTTGACCTATAAGCAAGCATAGATGGTAATGAGTGTCTGATATTCTTACATTAAGGAGACTAATGAAGATTTATTATTCTCACACAAAGTTTGCTTTTGCAAATATCAAAGTATACAATGACTAACATTAGGATGCTTCATGACTTTAAATTCTCTATATACCTTATATACTTCCTTAAAAGATGAGTCCAATTACAAATTGCACAGACCCAGATCTTCCATTAAATTATGCACAAGGAGATCTTGGCCTTGCAATTTGTTTGTTCTGATATTTAGAACACCCTGATCTGTCATTGCATTATGTGATGGCAGATTTGGGTTGTTTGCAGTTGGAACGGACTTAAAAGCAAATATTATGGTATTAATGACTTATATATCTGTGATTAAATAATATATTATGTTAATATCTTGCATTCTAACTAATTTCTACCATACATTGAGTAATAGTGTATTGTAGTTTAATCATAACTGAAATGATAGTTTATATACTGAATGATATTCCCATATACTCTGTAGGAATATTAATCTTAATATTGAATGATATTTCTATGTCCTTTGTAGAAATATTAATTTTAACATTGAATGATATTTCTATGTCCTTTGTAGAAATATTAATTTTAGCATTGAATGATATTTCTATGTCCTTTGTAGGAATATTAATTTTAACATTGAATGATATTTCTATGTACTCTGTAGGAATTTTAACATTGAATGATATTTCTATGTACTCTGTAGGAATTTTAACATTCAATGATATTTCTATGTACTCTTTAGGAATTTTAACATTGAATGATATTTCTATGTACTCTGTAGGAATTTTAACATTGAATGATATTTCTATGTACTCTGTAGGAATTTTAACATTGAATGATATTTCTATGTACTCTGTAGGAATTTTAACATTGAATGATATTTCTATGTACTCTGTAGGAATTTTAACATTGAATGATATTTCTATGTACTCTGTAGGAATTTTAACATTCAATGATATTTCTATGTACTCTGTAGGAATTTTAACATTCAATGATATTTCTATGTACTCTGTAGGAATTTTAACATTCAATGATATTTCTATGTACTCTGTAGGAATTTTAACATTGAATGATATTTCTATGTACTCTGTAGGAATTTTAACATTCAATGATATTTCTATGTACTCTTTAGGAATATTAATTTATGTAATGAATGATATTCCCAAAAATTATGAATATTCAACTAAGTCATATTTACTTGAAGGAAATGAGAGCAAAGTTAGAACTAATACTTACCACTGAATGTTAGTTTTAAAATTAAGTACGGATACATATATATGGTTTTAAACAAATCTTGTATAAACATGTTACAAGACCTTTTTCATCTTCACCATCATCATTTAAAAATGTGATTGCTCTTTCAAAGAATGCAAAGAATTAAATTATTGGAAAATGTGCCAAATATTATTAATAGAGGTTTCAAATTTCTATGGTTGCTATAACAGTAAGATTGTTAAATTAGTAATCAAAAAACATTCTGTAACTGAAATGAGTGTTAATGATTTGTATGTTTTATAGGTTGGAGAAATCCAGTTCAAAAACTACTATGTAGCATACCTGACTGTGAAAGCCAAGTTTAAAAGTGGCCCAGATACAAAGGAGGGAGGTCAGTTATTAACTTTTGTTTTCACCTTTGATTCCTGCACCACTATTCCATAGGATGGAGAATATAATAATCAGTTTTGCAACTTTGATATTTTTTATCAAGGATTGTACATACTGCTGAATATCAACTACAAATAACGTTAAAAAGAGTATAAAAAAAAGAAACTGGTCCATTAATGTTGATCCAGATCTCTGTCTTGACCATTATCTTATTCCTGTTGTGGAGGAGAGCAAATTTATGGGCTTTTTTTCAATCACAAACTAGCTTTTCTTCCACATATTAGATATCTCAGTAATAAATTTCAAAAAGCTCTGATTTAATGGGAGTAACAACGAACACCAATTAGGAACAGATTAGAAGGTATTGCTTTGGTTATACAGGTGATTACTAAAATTGAAACTTGACTCTGGCTCAGTTTTGTACAGATCAGCTTTGGAATGTTACCATAGAAACCTGATCTGAGACACAATGAGATTTTGTTAAGAGCATTTAGAACTCCTCTTGGATGCATCTTTATCATCTACCAAACTATCTTCCAATCCATTAACCCCACATATGATGCAAATTTTATATCCAAACACCAAAACTGTACATTCAGAACAAAATTTGGCATAGGAATTCATTCAAACTTAATAATAGCAAAAATCAGTTTGAAAAATATCACAAAATTCTGTATTCCCAAATCACCACCACCGTTACCCATAAACCAACTAAACTAATAAATAATCTTTGTGAATTCAAAATGTCTTTAACATGTACTCTCCTTTCTCAGAGTACATAAATCAGAGTCTCCTGTTATAATCACAAAGTACATTCACTACAGTCAGTGTCCTGTTACAGTCACAGAGTATATTCACTAAAATCAGTCTCCTTTTATAGTCAAATACAAAAAGTTCAAAAGATGTTAAAAATAGTTGGAGCTACTATTGCAAAACCCCAAGGCAGTGTCATGAGTCAGTTAATGGATAATGTCTCAGTTTTTACTACAGAAATTACAGCTATATTCAAAGCTTTGAACTGCATTGAAACCCACCAAAACAGTTTTTATCAATTTGTATATTCTTTTTCCATTTCCATATAGAAAGCCTTGCAAAATTTTCAGTCTGACAATTTGTTAATGTCCCATAAGCAGGAGGTTGTCATATAAAGTATTCAGCACAGTTGGCTACCTAATTACATTGGTATAAAAGGTAATGAAAGGCAGACAAATTAGCCAAAGTTGCACTGCAGTCACCCATTCCCAATTGGAAGATTCAATATGCTGACTTAAAATATTCTGTAAATCATTATGTTCATCATACTTGGCAAAATATAAAACTTTGCAAACAAATCCAAGAACATTAGACCCACTATTTGAGAGTGGCATCACTCATACAGAACAGATCAGAGAGATGAGGTGGTACTGCCCAGATGCATATCTGACACACTTGCCTGACTTGTACATACTGAAGGCAGAAGCTTGACTGGAATACATACCATGTCAGTGACAGTGGAACACATTCTGTGTTTTGATTTCCATACTGTGAGACAGAAGTAATTGATCTGACTGCTTGAAGAAATTGTACAAGGCCACACCACCCAAGAAAATCTTGCAATTTTTAAAGGAATGCAGTGTATACAATTTATCATCAAGGTTCTATGCTCCTAGATTTGTGTGAAATTCAGTTAAAAATTTTTGTAACTTTACCTTTAGTTGGTGCTACATAGCTGCTTTTATGCAAGAGTGATGTAAAAAAGAACTACACATACACACACATGCATGCACACATACACATTTCATGCATGCATGCATACATATGTATGCATACATACATACACACACATACATACATACATACATACATACATACATACATACATACATACATACATACATACATACATACATACATACATACATACATACAGACATACATACATACATACAGAAATTAGTTTTGCAAAAAAGCAGCTAGAAACATCACAGATAAAAAAATATATTGATTAATGTTTAAACAGAAGCCATGAAAATTTAAAGTCTGTGGAGAAGACCACAGGTGAACATAGAAAGTTAAAAGATTTATCTTTTTATAGTTTGTATAGAGTAAAGCAGATTGAAAATATACATGTTCGTTTGCCATGTTATACCCATCATGTTGCATAAATGTACCAAGATGGATGAATATTTTCCTGGCACTTATTTTGTCAACTGCTTTAATTTGAGCTTTATTATTATTATTATTATTAGTAGTAGTAGTAGTAGTAGTAGTAGTAGTAGTAGTAGTAGTAGTAGTAGTAGTATTTTTATTAATATTAATGTATTATTATTGCATGTATTATTATTATTATCATCATTATTATAGAGAACAAATGGCGAACATGTGTGAAGAGAATGAGATTGATGCCCAATGCACATGCAGAGACTGGTTCCCAGGACTACTTCTGTGTTTCCAGGAAACATGTAAATCATTACAATCACTATACACACACCTAAGAATCACTTGCTAATAATTTCATGACAGTGTAAGCTTTGTAAGTTTTCATGAAAAAATTTCCGTAAAACAGTTTGCAGTC
Organism: Potamilus streckersoni; assembly: GCA_016746295.1. NCBI lineage: Eukaryota > Metazoa > Mollusca > Bivalvia > Unionida > Unionidae > Potamilus > Potamilus streckersoni. Next base: position 769,093 of record JAEAOA010001418.1, read on the forward strand.
TTATTTGACATCTCAGAAAGGCCATCTCCTCAAATACTTTTCTATATTACACTGCTTTGCAGTCTTGTTTGACATCAATTAGGGCCATCTCCTCAAATACTTTTCTATAATACACTGCTTTGCAGTCTTTTTTGACATCTATTAGGGCCATCTCCTCAAATACTTTTCTATAATACACTGCTTTGCAGTCTTGTTTGACATCAATTAGGGCCATCTCCTCAAATACTTTTCTATAATATACTGCTTTGCAGTCTTTTTTGACATCTATTAGGACCATCTCCTCACTTTTCTATAATACACTGCTTTGCAGTCTTGTTTAACATCAATTAGGGCCATCTCCTCAAATACTTTTCTATAATACACTGCTTTGCAGTCTTTTTTGACATCTATTAGGGCCATCTCCTCAAATACTTTTCTATAATACACTGCTTTGCAGTCTTATTTGACATCTAAGGGCCATCTTCTCAAATACTTTTCTATAATACACTGCTTTGCAGTATTTTTTGACATCTAAGGGCCATCTCCTCAAAAACTTTTCTATAATACACTGCTTTGCAGTCTTATTTGACATCAATTAGGGCCATCTCCTCAATACTTTTCTATAATACACTGCTTTGCAGTATTTTTTGACATCTAAGGGCCATCTCCTCAAACACTTTTCTATATTACACTGCTTTGCAGTCTTTTTTGACATCTATTAGGGCCATCTCCTCAACTACTTTTCTATAATACACTGCTTGCTTTGCTGTCTTTTTTGACATCTAAGGGCCATCTCCTCAAATACTTTTCTATAATACACTGCTTTGCAGTCTTATTTGACATCTAAGGGCCATCTCAAATACTTTTCTATAATACACTGCTTTGCAGTCTTATTTGACATCTCAACTGTGTCATCTCCATAAATAAATTTATATAAAACACCATTTGCAGTCTAATAAGACTCCTCATTTGAACCATCTCTAATTTTTGATCATTTCCTGAAGAATTTTGTTGAAAATATAGTGTAGTAAATCAAATTTTAGAACCAAAAATGCATTGCCTCCATTTTTTTCTCAGAAAAGTTGACCTTATAAAGGATTGGTCATTCTTGAGGGAAACAAAATAGTACAAATGACATATTTGTATGGTTGAGCAGGGTAATGACCTCTCTTGAAAGGACCGTGTCAAGATGAGGACTACTTTACATGGAAGATATTTTTTATTTCATTAGGTCAGCTTTTAATGTGCTAAAAATTGTTATTCAGTTCACAAATATGATTTGAAGGTAGAACTAAAAGGTACAAGTGTCCATTTTTAAGGGAGGTAAATGTGAATGTAACTCAAAGCATTGTAAATTTATTATTTCTTCCCTGGATGGAAATATTACTGAAATAAGTGAAAATTATACAACTTTTTGTTCTCTTTCATAGTATAAAGCAACTTTTATAGTTGAAATGCACTGTAAAATGAAGGAAATACAAGTACGTATCAGTATTTTTAACCAATGATATTAAAATTGTTATTATTTCTTTAAATACAATTAACAAATATTTAAGTATTCTTAAAATCAGTATTGATTTCAATGAGACTTAATATAATAAACAAAAAAAAATATCTTACTGATATTTTATGTTTTAACTTTTAAATCACACAATAAATATAGAGAGCTAACCTAAAGCTTTCATCCTTGTACTAAAGACTTCATCAGCAGACAGATCTATTCTGTACTGACTTAATATCACCTGACAGAATAGTGAGATATGTTAAGAGATTGTCCCAGATGTGTGACAGGTTGTAATGGTTCCCATCCCTTTTCAGTGTTGGTATGTGGCAGATTGTAATTTCCTCCATCCCTTTTCAGCAACAGTTTGTGGCAGGTTGTAATGGTCCCTATCCCTTTTCAGCATCAGTTTGTGGCATGTTGTAATGGTCCCTATCCCATTTCAGCATCGGTTTGTGTGCATGGATATAGGTAGATTCTCACACCCACCCATGCGGCTCAAAGCACATTTTTAGTTTTTCACAGAAATACAAGATTTGATGTGATGGAAATGTCATTAAGATATTTGTTGTTCATTTTAGATTGATTAGTCTGATTCCTGACCTTTTCAACACAGATCAAAACTTTAAATTAAGTGAGAAATTCCAAGACATATTAAACTGATAAGGTTTTTATAACCTTTTTCGATCAATTAGTAAAAATAATTACAAGTTGATCTGCAATGAGTGTGTATTGGTAAAGGAAACTAAGTTAAAGAACCACTAAGAAAAGAACTTCAATGATGAAGGTTATATAAAAAAAATTTAAAAGATTTGAGTATTGTTCAACTCACTTTACTTTTTGTGTTTATTTGATGTTTCTGTTGCAGATTGAAGAAAAAAATTGAGTTTCTATTGTTTTTTTAAGCCTTCTGCAATTAGGTCATACCACCATAGGTATTTTTTGCTAATATTATAGGAGTTGAATAAACAGTAAACTTTTAAAAAGTGTGTTCTCAGCAGTTTTAGATGAAGATATCCATCTACCCTACAATGTTTGGCAAATGTATTCTGCAGTAATTTAATTTTAGACTATATTGACAAGACAAAATAAACAAAAATTGAACACTTACAGGGGCAAAGAAAATAATTTCAGAACGTTTTTTTTTAACAGGAAACTCTGACATTGCACCAATATGTTCTGTTTGATATATATTATTTAAAAATGGGGTTTTTTTTGCATTACAAGCAGAAAGATTCATAAAGTATATCTAATTTTGAAAGATCAGTATTAATCTTAAATAATAAATGTAGTATCTGCATTATCTCAGTTGCTACTCTAGTTTCTGGTTTCCAAACAATAATTGTTTTCAGTAATTGTAGAAAATCTTACTTCATTGAAGATGATTTGATGTCATTTGTGTAAAAATACTTTGCAGAATGGATGGAACGAAGAATGCATCAAAAATTTACTTGCAGCCATAATCATTTGCTTCCATCATTTTGCAGATGGCCTTTGAGCTCGTCAACATCTCTGCATTGCGATTGATTCTTCAGCAACCTTCCCCAGTCTGGAAGGACTTCAAGATTGAGGAACTCAGGTTCTTTAAGTGTTCTGAGGTAAGATGATATCTATGCTTGTATGTCTGATGATGCAGTAGTTAACTCTGTAGGAAGGTTTGTACCGTCTACCTTTATGACTTAAAAAGAGGTATCTATTTCAAAAGATAGATACCTGTTTTCATTGTAGTAATTATCAATAATCCCCAAACATGCCAGTTCAAAAGAATTATGTAAAATATTTTTGGAAACAGTTACTTTAAAGACTGTTTATTACACTTTTGAATACATTGTTTTCTCTGTTCAAATTTTGGACTTAATTTCCTCAGCCAAATTCCTAATTACCATGTATTTCACAGGCTTAATGATAATGTTCTTTTGTTACAATGTTTAATTGGTTTTAACATTTGTTTTGTATTGCCCACTTGAGAAAATAAGCTGTTATAATGTTTTTATCATCTGACATGCTGTAACCAGACAAACAATGCAGTCATTTTAATAATGAAGGTGAAACAACCACAGCATTGGGTAATAAAAGTATGATAATCACATGTTATTCGTGATCAATAAATAAGAATGGCCTGAAAAGATACTTGGTAACAAAGGTGTGATAAACACACCTCATTTGTAATTAATACTTTAGAATTTCAGGTTGCAGGTTCTAGTTCAAATTCTAGTGGTTTGAAATTTATACAAACACCATTTAATGACTTTGGCATGCACATTTTTCTAATTACTTTTATACTCTGAATTCAGACAGATAATTATGTATACCAAAATAACAAATTATTATACTTCTGTGTGCACCTTTTCAATGGAATTATTGACTTCACTGTGGTTTTTAATGAAGTGAAGCCACATTGTAACTGGTCACTATAGTAAACAACTAAAATTATTAAGTGAAATAAGTACCAATCTTAAAATTTAAACAATTGTATTGAATCCATGACTAAACATCCATTATAACAGGGGTATTCAGTCATTATTAGAGTGGCAATGGAACATTATAAGAAAGACAATATGCTACTATTCGAGGGGCAATGGAACATTATAAGAATGACCATATGCTACTATTAGAGGGGCAATGGGACATAAATGACAGGATGCTACTATTAGAGTGGCAGTGGGACATTATAAGAATGACAATATGCTACTATTAGAGGGGCAATGGGACATTATAAGAATGACAATATGCTACTATTAGAGGGGCAGTGGGACATTATAAGAATGAAAGTATGCTACTATTCGAAAAACAATGGGACATTATAAGAATGACAATATGCTACTATTAGAGGGGCAGTGGGACATTATAAGAATGACAGTATGCTACTTTTCAAAGGGCAATGGGACATTATAAGAATGACAATATGCTACTATTAGAGGGGCAGTGGGACATTATAAGAATGACAGTATGCTACTATTCGAGGGGCAGTGGGACATTATAAGAATGACAGTATGCTACTATTAGAGGGGCAGTGGGACATTATAAGAATGACAGTATGCTACTATTCGAGGGGCAGTGGGACATTATAAGAATGACAACATGCTAGTATTAGAGGGGCAGTGGGACATTATAAGAATGACAGTATGCTACTATTCAAGGGGCAATGGGACATTATAAAAATGAAAATATGCTACTATTTGAGGGGCAATGGGACATTATAAGAATGACCATATGCTACTATTAGAGGGGCAGTGGGACATTATAAGAATGACAGTATGCTACTATTCGAGGGACAATGGGACATTATAAGAATGACAGTATGCTACTATTCGAGGGGCAATAGGACATTATAAGAATGACAGTATGCTACTATTAGAGTGGCAGTGGGACATTATAAGAATGACAGTATGCTCTATTCGAGGGGCAGTGGGACATTATAAGAATGACAGTATGCTACTATCAGAGTGGCAGTGGGACATTATAAGAAGGACAGTTTGCTACTATTCGAGGGGCAGTGGGACATTATAAGAATGACAGTATGGTTTTATTAGGTGGTAATTGGATATAATTAATAACAGTTGGAATTAATGTAAAATTTATTTGTCACCATTTATTACTTATTTGTTATTTTCAGTTGCTATTTGCCCAGTAGCATTAAACTACTGCAGTACTGGATGGTGATAATTTGCATGTGTACCAAAGATTCATGAGTATCTTAAAATATATGACTACATGTTGTTCAATGGTCTATAATCAGTCCTATATGAAATGCCAGTGACTACACTTACATGTTGTTCAATGGTCTATAATTAGTCCTATATGAAATGCCAGTGACTACACTTACATGTTGTTCAATGGTCTACAATCAGTCCTATATGAAATGCCAGTGACTACACTTACATGTTGTTCAATGGTCTACAATCAGTCCTATATGAAGTGCCAGTGACTACACTTACATGTTGTTCAATGGTCTATAATTAGTCCTATATGAAATGCCAGTGACTACACTTACATGTTGTTCAATGGTCTATAATTAGTCCTATATGAAATGCCAGTGACTACACTTACATGTTGTTCAATGGTCTATAATTAGTCCTATATGAAATGCCAGTGACTACACTTACATGTTGTTCAATGGTCTACAATCAGTCCTATATGAAATGCCAGTGACTACACTTACATGTTGTTCAATGGTCTACAATCAGTCCTATATGAAATGCCAGTGACTACACTTACATGTTGTTCAATGGTCTACAATCAGTCCTATATGAAGTGCCAGTGACTACACTTACATGTTGTTCAATGGTCTACAATCAGTCCTATATGAAATGCCAATGACTACACTTACATGTTGTTCAATGGTCTACAATCAGTCCTATATGAAATGCCAGTGACTACACTTACATGTTGTTCAATGGTCTACAATCAGTCCTATATGAAATGCCAGTGACTACACTTACATGTTGTTCAATGGTCTACAATCAGTCCTATATGAAGTGCCAGTGACTACACTTACATGTTGTTCAATGGTCTACAATCAGTCCTATATGAAATGCCAGTGACTACACTTACATGTTGTTCAATGGTCTATAATTAGTCCTATATGAAATGCCAGTGACTACACTTACATGTTGTTCAATGGTCTATAATCAGTCCTATATGAAATGCCAGTGACTACACTTACATGTTGTTCAATGGTCTATAATTAGTCCTATATGAAATGCCAGTGACTACACTTACATGTTGTTCAATGGTCTATAATCAGTCCTATATGAAATGCCAGTGACTACACTTACATGTTGTTCAATGGTCTATAATTAGTCCTATATGAAATGCCAGTGACTACACTTACATGTTGTTCAATGGTCTACAATCAGTCCTATATGAAATGCCAGTGACTACACTTACATGTTGTTCAATGGTCTATAATTAGTCCTATATGAAATGCCAGTGACTACACTTACATGTTGTTCAATGGTCTATAATCAGTCCTATATGAAATGCCAGTGACTACACTTACATGTTGTTCAATGGTCTACAATCAGTCCTATATGAAATGCCAGTGACTACACTTACATGTTGTTCAATGGTCTACAATCAGTCCTATATGAAATGCCAGTGACTACACTTACATGTTGTTCAATGGTCTACAATCAGTCCTATATGAAGTGCCAGTGACTACACTTACATGTTGTTCAATGGTCTACAATCAGTCCTATATGAAATGCCAGTGACTACACTTACATGTTGTTCAATGGTCTACAATCAGTCCTATATGAAGTGCCAGTGACTACACTTACATGTTGTTCAATGGTCTATAATCAGTCCTATATGAAATGCCAGTGACTACACTTACATGTTGTTCAATGGTCTATAATTAGTCCTATATGAAATGCCAGTGACTACACTTACATGTTGTTCAATGGTCTACAATCAGTCCTATATGAAATGCCAGTGACTACACTTACATGTTGTTCAATGGTCTACAATCAGTCCTATATGAAATGCCAGTGACTACACTTACATGTTGTTCAATGGTCTACAATCAGTCCTATATGAAATGCCAGTGACTACACTTACATGTTGTTCAATGGTCTACAATCAGTCCTATATGAAATGCCAGTGACTACACTTACATGTTGTTCAGTGGTCTATAATCAGTCCTATATGAAATGCCAGTGACTACACTTACATGTTGTTCAATGGTCTACAATCAGTCCTATATGAAATGCCAGTGACTACACTTACATGTTGTTCAGTGGTCTATAATCAGTCCTATATGAAATGCCAGTGACTACACTTACATGTTGTTCAATGGTCTATAATTAGTCCTATATGAAATGCCAGTGACTACACTTACATGTTGTTCAATGGTCTACAATCAGTCCTATATGAAATGCCAGTGACTACACTTACATGTTGTTCAGTGGTCTATAATCAGTCCTATATGAAATGCCAGTGACTACACTTACATGTTGTTCAATGGTCTACAATCAGTCCTATATGAAATGCCAGTGACTACACTTACATGTTGTTCAATGGTCTATAATTAGTCCTATATGAAATGCCAGTGACTACACTTACATGTTGTTCAATGGTCTATAATCAGTCCTATATGAAATGCCAGTGACTACACTTACATGTTGTTCAATGGTCTACAATCAGTCCTATATGAAATGCCAGTGACTACACTTACATGTTGTTCAATGGTCTACAATCAGTCCTATATGAAATGCCAGTGACTACACTTACATGTTGTTCAATGGTCTACAATCAGTCCTATATGAAGTGCCAGTGACTACACTTACATGTTGTTCAATGGTCTACAATTAGTCCTATATGAAATGCCAGTGACTACACTTACATGTTGTTCAATGGTCTACAATCAGTCCTATATGAAATGCCAGTGACTACACTTACATGTTGTTCAATGGTCTACAATCAGTCCTATATGAAATGCCAGTGACTACACTTACATGTTGTTCAGTGGTCTATAATCAGTCCTATATGAAATGCCAGTGACTACACTTACATGTTGTTCAATGGTCTATAATTAGTCCTATATGAAATGCCAGTGACTACACTTACATGTTGTTCAATGGTCTACAATCAGTCCTATATGAAATGCCAGTGACTACACTTACATGTTGTTCAGTGGTCTATAATCAGTCCTATATGAAATGCCAGTGACTACACTTACATGTTGTTCAATGGTCTACAATCAGTCCTATATGAAATGCCAGTGACTACACTTACATGTTGTTCAATGGTCTATAATTAGTCCTATATGAAATGCCAGTGACTACACTTACATGTTGTTCAATGGTCTATAATCAGTCCTATATGAAATGCCAGTGACTACACTTACATGTTGTTCAATGGTCTACAATCAGTCCTATATGAAATGCCAGTGACTACACTTACATGTTGTTCAATGGTCTACAATCAGTCCTATATGAAATGCCAGTGACTACACTTACATGTTGTTCAATGGTCTACAATCAGTCCTATATGAAGTGCCAGTGACTACACTTACATGTTGTTCAATGGTCTACAATTAGTCCTATATGAAATGCCAGTGACTACACTTACATGTTGTTCAATGGTCTACAATCAGTCCTATATGAAATGCCAGTGACTACACTTACATGTTGTTCAATGGTCTACAATCAGTCCTATATGAAATGCCAGTTATTTGTAGGAAAACATTCCTTGCATTTGAGATGAATATGCTTTGGCACCAGAGAGTGATTGAAAGGATTTACTTTCAGAATTACAAAATAAAAACCATTGTGAGATTTTATTTTGGAACTAAACAGAAATCTAAATGTTTTGAATTTTGAGTCAAAATCCAAATTTCTGTGTTTAAGATGGTAAGTGGACAGCTTGTGAAAGATACTTTTCATTCTCAACATCATGAATAAATTGGAAGTACAAAATGTGCATTCATTCTGTTTGTTTTTTTTTTTATTTAAAAATTTATATTATTCATAAATATCTTTCAGACATCAAAACCATGCCTACTTCCATCCTGGCTTACAGAAGTGACAAACAACTCAGGGAAGAAGAAAATTGAGGTATTGCCTACATGTGTCTTTGTTTCTGTGATCACTGTCAGATTGAATTTTAATTCACTTTATCAAAATTTCTTTAGTAACATTTTGAATAATACATTTTCCTTAAATTGCATACTTCTAAGTTTTGGCTTTTATTGTTCAGTAGCTGATCTATCATTTGTCAGCCAATAGGGTATCTTTTTACTTATCTCAATTAGTTCCAAAGTTTAGTTTTTGTAGAGATTTCTTATATTATTTGCTGCCAAAATTTATGCAAATATTCATAATCTATCACTTACTATTCTGGTGGCCTAGTGGTTAGAGCATCCATCTCAGATACAGGAGGTCATGGGTTTGAACCCCAGCCGAGTCATACCAAAGACTTATAAAAATGGTATTAACAGCTGCCTCGCTTAGCACTAGCATTAAGAGGTTAGTGTTAGGACTGGTCGCCTGGTGTCAGGATAATGTGACACGGTGGGACATCATGCCACATGCCTGTGGCATGATGCCCAAGTGCTAGAGTCACTATAAACTGTCACACTGCAGTCATTGTAGCATATGACTGAAAAATTGTTAAAGCTATGTTAAAAATCTAACACACACACACACACACACACTATCACTGAAAATATCCATATTTTAAATATTTTTGTTTGTAAAAATTAGTCAAACAAGAATAATTTTGGAAGCAAGACTTTTTGAGTTTGTATAAACAATGCAGATCCAATATCCAAAATGACTAATTTCAACAAAAATAGAGAAAAAGTTAATTAGAAATCTCATGGACAGCCTAAGGTTTATTAGAAATCTCATGGACAGCCCTAACTACTTTTGACCAAAAAAGCACATGGCACATGGCATTCAGTCTAGATAGCTCTGTTCTGTAACTATTACACCTTTCAGACAGGAAAATAAACAAATCAAACTCTTATCTTTGGAAACTCAAGAATCATGTGATTCAACAATGTATAGAAATGCACACTCTACATCAGGCAAAATCATCCTTAAAAAAAGATTTTCAGACCCCATGTGAGGATAATTTGCTGTCTGTCAAATTTACTGGAATCCCAAAATCAGCTGACCAAACACTTTGATCAATGATCAACTGCAAGGCTTTCCATTGCAAATCTGCATGCTTTTTGTTGCATATTTTAATCCCTCTACCCACTTATCCAATAGTGATCCAGGGTTCATAATGCAAAATCATGAGATGCATCTTCCTGCTTTGATTGCATGCATACAGTTTGGTTAGAAAATATCTTCAAATGGGATTGTAATCCACTTTTTGTTTATTTATGCCATCCCAGGGACCAGGGATTGGGCTAACAGAAATCTATGAAATTCAACCAATCAGGTTTGGGAAGATGAATTAATACAGTAAGGGTTTAAAGAATACAAGGGGATGAAAAAGAGAATCATAGAATAGGAGTACTAGTGATTTAATGGGTCATGGTCGTTTGAGGGGATAGTGTCATTCTATCGGTTTGAGATTGGATGTCCAATCAAAGTTCCCAATTCTTAAACACTTTCTATATTCCCCATTAGTTTTCCCCATTGAAGAAAATTAAGTAAATTAAGCTCACAGCAGCTGTGTTGATCTGACTGTGGCACTTCATGTGAACTTTGTTTGGGGACTTGTGTGGGTTACTGTCACTGATGCATGCATGTGTAAAACTCCTCAGTGCAGAAATGTCATTGGGAATATAGAAGGGTTAATGAATATAAAACCTGTGATTGGCCAACCAATCTCAGACCACAATAATCATATTGTCTCAACTTGACTTTTGTGGATTTTAGTAGTGATTTGAAATTTTGTCATGGTTTAAAATATTAGGATCTTGTTTGAGTAATTCTATGCAGTTTCCAAGCTGTGTTTTAGAACCTTCAAACTTCAGCTTCAAAAAGTACAACTCATTGATTGCATTGCACTAAAACCCACATCAATTACATGACACTTCAGATATCACTAGTGTACAACACATAGCCATTTCTCACTAGCTTAGACCAGGATCTGCCATTGTAAAATGCACTGACATATCATAGTACTGTTTGAAGAATAAACATCATTGACCCTAATCTATAGCTGCATTATGCTGGAGTGAATATGGATCTGTGCTGTTTGCAGTTGAGTATGTTGTAATAAGATCAGTAAAAATTGTATCCAAACTGACATTAGCTGGACAGAAATAAATGCAGTTATTTCTAAGTAAAGTTAAAAGTTATATTTTGCAGGGAGGGGGTAGCAATTTCTGGTGGTTGGTTTTAATCCCCACATAATTTTACTTCATTTGTTTTCTTCTCTTTTCCTTCCTGCTAACCCACTTTCAGGCTGAAGATGGCAACAATTTTCATGTAGCCCCTAAAGAGGATGATGGGATTTTGGTAAGGTTTCCATGTTTCCAGCTAGAGTAGGTGACATCTGTTGAAATTTTAAACACATTGCATTTCTGTTTGAAGTTTTAATAAGAGCAATTGTTTTTTGAAAAACTTTGTTTCAGATGAACTAACTCTAACAAAATATATATCGGGTATTTTTACCAGTGGATACAAGTCATTGTTCTAAGAGGGAGATCATGAAAATAATCCCATCTAGACTTATTATCTTGCACTCCATCTACTAGCATATAAGTTGGGACCAAATGCAAACTGCACAGACCTATATCTCCTGTTGCATAATGCACTGGCAGATCTGGATCTATGCAGTTTGTTAGAAATAATCAGTACAGCAGACAACATAGGCCCTGATCTGCCAGCACATTATGTGATGGCAGACCAGGATATTTGTTCTTTGCAGTTGGACTGACTTACAAGCAAGTATAGATGATATATTATAACTTCCAAATATCTGCAGTCACTAATATATAAATGAAAAAATTCAAAATCTGCATTTTGGAACAAAATTTCAAATTTTACATCCACCAAAAACTCCCGTTATATGCTACATACATGTATATACTTCATGTTAGGACTGAATAAAAATATTTGTACCTACTCAATGCATCTAATGTATAGTAGGCAATCATATGAAACCAAAAGCCCAAAAAGTGCACTGGGATGTGTTGGTTTGCTTCTGTCTTGAATCACTGAATATATTTTAATCAAACTTGAACCAGTTATATAGCAGGCCTAGACACTCTGCATCAAGGTCAAGGTCACAGCAGTGGATAATATAAATAAGTGACTTTTATCCACAAATGGGTGTGACTTTTGAACCAATGCAATTATTTTGACACTTTAGCCTGTTGTATATCCTTATTTGACAGTTTCTTTTATATTCAGTCATACCTCTTGCCCTCAAGGTGATGGTCTCAACAAGGTACAATGGAAGTCAGTAGTATGTTTGCTTATCCAGTTTGTCACTTTCAGACCCATAGATAGTTTTATGTAACCCCACATCTTACATACAATGATCAAGTCACTACCTCAAAGGCATTTTTTTTTACTTAGCTTTTTCCAGTGACAACATTGTTTATAATTACCACCCTGATACAATTAATAGGTGTTAGTGTGGGTTTTTTTTCTCTGAATAGAACTTCAGATAATTACACTAACTCTGTCAAAACAATGTTGATTAGATTCTGTACTATGGCTCATGACACAATAAAGTTGTAATCTTTTAATCTTTATGTCAGCATTTTGTTTTTGTTATCTGTCACAGAAGACTCTTTTCACCAGACATTTTGGTGAAATAGAATCTAGATTTTGAATTAAAGTACCCGTTCTTCTTTGATCCTCAACTTGAAGTATACCTACATTATGTTTTACTGAAAGAGAAGTACAGATGAGGTTTTATTCAGCATGCTGTTCTGTTTTACATAACAATACTAACAGCTGGTAGCATTATTTGACAATAACCTGTTTCCTGTGTATGTTATCTTTGCAGAAATTAAATCTAACCAAGTCATATTGAACAACTTGTAAGACATTCAGGTACTTGTATGACACTCAACAACTTGAAAGACACTCAACAACTTGAAAGACTGGTTAATGCTCATTTCTGTGCAATCTCAATCTATATTAATAATGTTATTTATAGAGGGACTTCTTACCTTAGTCTTTAAGTCCATATTTTGAATCATCCTGTCTATCAGCATGTGGATGGACATCCAGATATCACGGGAAAGGGAAGGCTAGCTTTAAAATGAATTAATTATTAGATCAAATTTAACAGATTCTTATTTATGATAGGTAAGTTCATTGTTATTTTTTTTCTTAATTTTTGACAGTTATTGCTGGGCTCGGGTTTTAAATTTGATTTTTTTGAAACTTGATGGTTATAATAATGCCCAATTTTTACATGGCACCATTTTCATTTAGAACCAACTTTGTTTGATAAGAAACCTAATGTTGATATGGTCATCCATTTGAGAGGAATTGAGATAAGTTTTTTTTTCCAGATGACCACCTTGTTGGCCCTATTGAAGGTCAATTTGCATTAATTTCACTTAGAACCAAGTAGACACCATAGGAACTATTCTGAATTTTAAAAACAAAACCTATCAAAATGACTATTTAAAAATTGCAATAATAGAATTTTAAAGTTGGCCACTGTGGTGATCAGAGCAGCACCAATATATGATAAAAAGGCTGTTGGTGAAAACCCATGTTGATATGACCTTCCATTTGGGAGCAGCGAAAATAACAAGATTTTCAAGATGGCTGTCATGATGGCTATTCCATGGATATCAGATCCACATTATTTCCAACTAGACATAGAGAGACTTCTGGTAAATCAGAATGTCAGTGTGTCAATAGAAAAAACAATAATAACATTTTAAAGATTGCCATTGTTGGCCTTACAGGTCAGATGACAACCATTTTTATTTCTGAACAACTAAATGTTATAAGAAACCTTTAAGTGAAAACACCATGCTGATATGATCATTCTTTTAGGAGAAGTAGTGATAAAAAGATTTTAAAGATGGCAACTTTGGTATCCCTCATCAGGAATAGCAATAATAAGATTCGTAAGATGGCAGCATGGTTAAATGTACAATCAGCACCATTTTAATTTAGAACCAACTAGATAAAGGGTTTCAAATTTGTAGCCCTTTATCCTGTTGAATTGAGCTTTGTGTCTGCTGACCCCAAATTCAACTCTCATGTTCCCAAATTAATATGTAGCAATTGAAAATTGGAGTCCCCACAATAGATGCAAACAATTTGCTATCTCTGCTCTTGACATTAATTTATTTTGTTATTCTGCCCAAAACTGCAGTTTTATACCAGATGGCAGAGAGATAATAGAGCTTCACAGAACTGCAACTTATTTACAATGGCTTCACAGATGCAGCAAAAATAAATAAATTCCTTTGAATGAGGGCCTCAAGGTAGATTAGTTCTTAGCTAATTGAGTTACCCTCTTTAAATAAAGTCATAATAATAATAATAAAAAAAATATAAAAAAAACTAGGGTCATGCAGGATGCAAGAATCATACAAGTATTTGTTAGCAACAGTGTATACCAGCTAGACTCCTTTATTAATATTTTAACATAACTGATCATATAATATCCATTACAGACTCATAAACCAAATAGAAGTACATGTATACTGAAATTATGTATTCTCCACAACCGTGGCAGACATTTCTGTAATACAGTTTAAACAGATATGATACTCAGACTGTTAAAATTGCTTGCATTGGCAAATTTATCTGGTATTATTAAGCCATTTGCCAGGGTAAATATTGACCCAAAATCATGCAGTATTTATGATAAACTGGGCCTCTGCTTCTACCAATCATCTGGCACTTGCACATATTAAACTGAAGAATTGCAATATGCAATGAAGCATACTAAAGTCAGGTTCAGTGTACAATTCTACTACAAAGTATCTTGGTCAAATTTTGTTTCAAACATTTTTTAAGCAGTGTTGGTATTAAATCAGCTTGCAATTTCATTTAACACACCTTTTGATTAATTGAATCTCTAGCTATTTCCAGAATAGTTATCAATCCTTTGATTGAATGATTTAGTGCTGGACCTTAAGCTTTAGCATTGAAGAAGTCTGTATGAATGTAGAGTTTTTATCTTTTACCTGTCATTTCCAATTAAGTGAAATCATCAAATCCAAACATTTTCAGTCTTATTCAGTAGTAGACTTTGTCACTAGTAAATGTTGTGTATGTGTATATATATATATATATATATATATATATATATATATATATATATATATATATATATATATATATATATATATATATATATATATATATATATATATATATATAAATGGTTGAGAACTCATGTTATGATGCAGAAACCATATTTCTTGTTTCATTAGCATTGACTTTTGATACCAAAATAAAAGGGATTTTTTTTTTCATGTGTAAGTCATTCACAAAGTTTGATATTAGTTTATGATGGAGAACTTGAGTTATTTTGCAAAAACCATTGTTCTTTTAATTACAGTAACCATGACCTTTGAGCTAAAATTAACAACATTCTTCCTTTCACCATATACAAGCCTTCCACAAAGTTAGCTGTAGATAATGGAAAACTTTAGTAATTTTTTGGGAAACCTATATTGTAAAGATGGCTGGACAGACAAAAGATCATAATATGTTTCTCCTCATGGTGGATATATGCAAATTCTCTTTTACATCTTAATGTAATACAGCTGTACCACATGGCTGTAGTTTTATTGTTGGATGGAAATGCTAAGATTTATTCAGCATACCAAACAACACAGTGCACATCAAACTTGCACTGCAACATCAAATAAAAGTTATCAAGCATAACACAAAAGGTATATGAATAAACTAGTAAGACATTTTTATTTTAGTCCTTAATTACCAATCACATGATACCAAGAAAGTATTGAAAAAAGACATAAATCTCATGCACACATATGGTGGAAATTTTGCACTTTGATGCAGATCACAGGCTGAAGGGAATTGCGTTGTTGTCACTGGTATTGCAGAGTAAGGTGAAGGGTATATGATCACTGAGGACTCCAAAAAATATTTCAAGTATAAATAGAATTTTCTTTGTATATGATAACATTTATTAAACATTGAAAATATCTCTGTTGTTCAGTGTCAGTGTTTGGGGGTTTCATCATTAATTCATTCTGTTAAATTTATGCTTTTGTATTTTGTTTTGTCACTTTCATTTAGAGACTAAAATCAAATAATAATCTTCAGATGCTGAACACATTTTTTGAAAATTATACAAAATTAAAAGCTGTAAAATTGTATTCAACCTTTAAATAACATTGTTTGTATAATATTTTACTAAATTAAAGGTATAAATTTGTATTTAACCATATTTATATTTTGTCAAATTTTTATCGGGACCTTCCTTTACTGTTGACACTAATCACATTTCATCTTTCCTTGGCTGTTTTTTTAATGGAATGTATTGTCTAATAGTATTCTTTGTTAAAAGAGTTTAATTTTGTATTTAATATTTTGAATAAATTGTTGTAACTAAACATTCAGACTGTTAGAAATTTGAATTATATACATAGACATCATTTGACTGAATTAAACCGAATTACTCACAATCTGCATTTTTTATTTTAGATGAGCAGACCTTTTATTGTATGCATTACAATTGAGAGTGGCTGAGAGTTATCACATGTAGGACATTCAAATAATTATCAGCAGTTATCCCAATTATGATAGATGTTTTCTTCATGGGTCTTTGCATGTTCAGTACCTACCATTTATACTCCCTTGTAAGTGGAGCCCAACTGCAGACAGGACAAACTCTGTTTTGCCATCACATAATGCGCTGGCAGATTTGGGTCTGTGCAAGTTATTTTTAGGTATAATCAGTGGAATAAACAACATAAACCCTGATCTTCTGGTGCATTTGAAGATCATGGTCACTATTATTAAGTTAGACTCAACTTGTACTAGTCCAAGTTTCTCATGTCTCTCTGGCCTTGGTGATGATTGAGTTCATTATGATAGGTGACATTGGAGCCAATTTCTTACTGAAAAATCAAAATTTTAGACCCCAAAAACAAAGTAATGTTCTCTCATACCCAAAAGCCATGTATGACTTGCAGAGGTCATTGTCTGTTAAACAACTGTGTTGCCTGTACTGCTTTTGTTGCCAACATGAAAACAAACTGTTATTAAGTGGGTTAAGATAGTGGTTTGGGAATAAAAATATCTCCCAAGATTGAATGCATCATGTTACATACATGAATGAGCTGACATTGAAGATTGTGTGTGATTTTGACTGTTATAGCTTTAACAACTTTTCTCTCATATTGCTTCAATGTCTGCAGAGTGGAAGTTTATAGTCATGTCTAGCATTGGGTTATCATGCTTCAGACAGGTATCATCATGTTCCACCAAATCACATTATCCTGACACCAGTCCAACCAGTCCTAACATTAACCTCTTAATACTGAGTGCCAAGCAAGGCAGCTGTTAGTACCATTTTTATAAGTCTTTGGTATGACCTGGTCAAGATTCGAAACCACAACCTCCCACATCTGAGGCAGACACTCTAATAAAAAATTTTACATGATCCTAAGTTATAAAGTATAACCTGGCATATACAGCCCTATGCAGGAAATTTTGGACTTTAAATAGGTAATTGTCTCTGATATCAGCCAATAGTGAAATGAGATCAGGGAATCACATTGCAGTGGAACATGTAATCCAGCCTGGGGGGTGTTGTAGGGGAGGCAGAAAATGATTTACATTTTGCAGCCACAATTTGCAGGGACCAGCAATACTCATGAGCTGAATTAGACTGGTTCCATTGTGATACATAAATAAGGACATGTAATTTAATATTCAGATGCAAACTTTATCTTGAATTATGCCACACTGTTTTACTGTCATGAAGTTTATAACATTTAAATTTATGGTTCTTTATCAATTGGTTATTTACACATTGACAAAATATGAAATTATACTGCTGTAAGACATTACTGTTGCATGGATGATAAAGTAGCATATGTCAGGACAGTAGTAATTTTATAATTAAATTTCACTTGTAATGAAAAATCATAAAAGATATTACAGGTATCACCACATTGAATTTTCAAAACACTTACCCCTATGTGACCTAGCATCATCTGCTGACTGGCTGTGTGATGTGGTCCTTATAAAGCCTTGAAAATTACTCCCTACAAACTGTATGGACTCAGATCTGCCAGCACATTATGGATCTGACTTATAAGAAAGTATATACGGTACTAATCAGACCTTCATATACTGGCCACCTCCATCAATTATTGTGTCATTTTAGGAAGTTTTACTATATTTGGAGTATGGATGGCAAATATTGCCAAAATCTGTTACAAAGATGATTGTTTTATCAACATTTAGGTTCACAGTTTGCAATCAGTAGATTTAGACTGTATATATTTCTGACATCATCATGGAAAATCCACTCAAACTGAACAAGAGATATGAAGATTGAGTGACAAGAATACACTTGTTTCAGGCTATCTCCTGATCAACAATAATATTTACTTTTATAATGTGACT
The DNA here is from genome assembly GCA_016746295.1 of Potamilus streckersoni. Lineage (NCBI taxonomy): Eukaryota > Metazoa > Mollusca > Bivalvia > Unionida > Unionidae > Potamilus > Potamilus streckersoni. The sequence continues at coordinate 787,576 of JAEAOA010001418.1, forward strand.
GACATGAATAATGAGGCAAATTGAACAAAGCTAATGAGATATATAATAAAATTGTCATTACAAAAGTATCTTAAACCCCGGCAGAGTCATACCAAAGTCTTTAAAAATGGTACTAACAGCTGCCTCACTTAGCGCTCAGGATTGAGGTTAGTGTTAGGATTTGTCGGCCTGGTGTCAGGATAAGGTGATTGGGTGGGGCATGATGCCCCAGTGCTAGATATCACTATAAACTGTCACACTGCAGACATCATATCCATATGACTGAAAAATTATTAAAGCTACGTTAAAAATCTAAATCATACACACACACACAAAAAAGTATCTTAGGAGTACTGTAGGTATTCATAAGTTGAGCCTGACTGCAGGCTCACATAATGTGCCAGCAGATCTAGGTCTATGCAGTTTGTTAGGAGTAATCCGTAGGACAAATAAAATAGACCCTGATCAGTAGATGCATTATGCTATGCCAAATCAGGATCTATGTTTGCAGTTTGACTTGACTTATAAGTGAATAAGTATTGTATGTATGGCAGAAATAATTTACTGCATACTTAAAAGACAAAAGAGGAAACTGTTGATGTGCTTGTACATGAAGGTGTGGGATAAAGTAAAGAACTCTGGTGTTTTATATGGTACTAGAGATACATCTGGTGAATGTGACTACAAAGTGATTGAATAAACCTTTTGGTACTTATGTAAATTTGGACTGCCCTGAAAATGCCTTAGTTGACCTCAAGTGACTGCAGGGGATTACCCATTAATAGTGAAATTATGTCTGTATAATGAAGCTAAGTTCCTTCTTTGTTAAGTTTCTAATAATAATAATAAATTTTTATGGTATAAGAGAAAATGTTTTGTGGTTTCAGGTTCACCACATGAACAGCTATTACTAAATGACATGTTGCTGAAGATCTTCATTTAATATGTACATATTGAAGGTTCCTAATTTTCGTCAAATTAATCTTGGTTTAGATTTGACCTGGTGAAAGGCATTTGAAAGTTAGTTCCGTCATAAAGTATCTATTAGGCATTTGGAAGTTAGTTCCATCATGAAGTTTCCTTTAGACATTTGGAAGTTCCATCATGATGTATCTACTGGGCATTTGTAAGTTAGTTCAATCATGAAGTTTCCATTAGACATTAAGAATTTAGTTCCATCATAAAGTTAATATGAGGCATTTGGTAGTTAGTTTCATCATGAAGTTGCCATTAGGCATTTAGAAGTTAGTTCCATCATGAAGTTTCCATTAGGCATTTGGTAGTTAGTTTCATCATGAAGTTTCCATTAGGCATTTGGTAGTTAGTTCCATCATGAAGTTTCCATGAGGCATTTGGTAGTTAGTTCCATCATGAAGTTTCCCTGAGGCATTTGGTAGTTAGTTCCATCATGAAGTTTCCATGAGGCATTTGGTAGTTAGTTCTATCATGAAATTTCCATTAGGAATTTAGAAGTTAGTTCTATCATGATGTATCTACTGGGTATTTTTGGAAGTTAGTTCCATCATGAAGTTTCCATTAGGCATTTGGAGATTACTTTATCAATTTGGCATGGAAACTTTGAGTTCAACATTGTTTTTATCATCATTTGACTCCTTTCTGTTACTTAATTTTATCTTTCAGGGGATCTCTAATCTGGAGCTGTTGTCTGCGACCCTTCAGCAGTTATGGGCCTTGTCTGAAGAGGTTGCAGCTAATCAGACTAATGTTGTACTTGGGAGATATGAAGTAAGTGAACACACCAACACACACAAACTCACTGTTGATAAGACATGCATCCTGACATGTTCACTTGTCCAATTTAAGACTTCAAATCAATAGGTGTCATTATAAATGCTGATCCTTGGTGATTTTCCTTACCTGCAGATCACATGTGTTTTAGATTTGGTTTGAGATTTATTCTCACTCTTTAATTTATAAGGCATGAAATTGCTACATACACACAATCTCAAAGACAGATGACATCTAGACCTGGCTCCATATTTATTAAACTTATTCACTTGTGTGCTATTTCCAATCCAAATACTGAGTATTTGAATCATGTTATATTTAGGTCACGTTTATATAGTAAAGGAAAGTATATGCTGTGACCACCTTATAAATCTTGATTTTTCTTTATTTGAGAAACAGAAACTTCATGTATTTTATTTATTCAATGTATGTGTGCTTGTTATGTGAGTCGAGTTTTTTGTTTGAAAGTATTAAATGATTCAGAGAAAACATTTTATTATTTCTATTTTATTATTTCTATTCAAATTTGAATTTCTAGTCATTTTCTGTAGGCTGATATAAGTGATGACTTGTTCTCACTTGTACAATTTACTTATTTATGTCACATGCTTTGCGTTCTGTGTGACTGATGAACAGTTTCAGTAACTTTCAGGGGCCTCGAATTGCCAAGTGATCTAAAGCGCTCACCATTCTGGATCTCTGCCATCTAAGCTGTCTGCGTTGGTTTGAGTCTCAGGCTTGACTAACACGAGTACATGAGAAAGCTTGGCAATAGCTTCTCATTTGTTGGTGGTTCTTTCCAGGGTTTTCCAGGGTTCTTCCTCGACCAGTTATACTGGCTGCCATTTATAGCCTATCTTGTGCTGGAAAATGGCTTAAACCCTACAACAACAACAACAACTTTCAGAATAGAATATATCCAGAGCTTTCAAGGTAGATTTCTGTTACAGATTGAGATATAGTTTAAATATAGCTGAGATGAAAGAAGCTGCTCAGCAAGTGCAGGGGGGGAAGAGAGCAGAGATATTTTTACTTTCAGACTTTGAATGCTGCAATCTAGGGATTCTTGAGGCCTTCTCATGGATCTTTGATTACATTTCTACATGTTTTATGCTGAGAAACATTAGAAAATGAGCTGAAATTTTGGAAATCTGGGAACTTTTGCAAACTATTTAAATGAAATACCACTAGCAGCTTGAGAGCATGGCACATGGGAAAATTGCATAAATCTCATGCTGAATATGTGAAACTTGACAGATCTTATATATCATCCCACATACATCTGTACTATCAGTCACACAACTAATGTAATATGTAAAACTTGACAGATCTCATATACCATCCCACATATATCTGTACTATCAGTCACACAACTAATGTAATGTGTGAAACTTGACAGATCTCATATACCATCCCACATACATCTGTACTATCAGTCACACAACTAATGTAATGTGTGAAACTTGACAGATCTCATATACCATCCCACATACATCTGTACTATCAGTCACACAACTAATGTAATGTTTTCCGGTGAAAAAACCAAACCATTAGTACTTATATTTTTTAGAATGTGCCACAAATCCAAAAATGATACTTTGTATTTTTAAATTGTGTCATGCATAAGCAGATATTGACATTACCTTGGCATTCATATCTAGCAGGCTATTAAGCTGATGATACTTGGCAGGCTATTAAACTCATACTACCTGGCTAGCTATTAAATTCATGGTATTTGGCAAGCTATGTAACTCATTGTACCTGGCAGGCTATTAAACTCATGGTACCTGGCAGGCTATTAAACTCCTGGTACCTGGCAGACTATTAAACTCATGGTACCTGGCAGGCAATTAAACTCATGATACCTGGCAGGCTATTAAACTCATGGTACCTGGCAGGCTGTTAAATTCATAGTACCTGGCAGGCTATGAAAAAATGACTTCTGGCAGGCTATAAAATGATGGTACCAGGCAGGCAATGAAAGTGATGGTATCTGGCAGGTTATTAAACTTATGGTAGCCTAGTAGGCTGTAAAAGTGATGGTACATGACAGATTATTATACATTTCTAGCATTCTAATAACATTTTTGGGAGAAAATTCAACCCTCAATTTCAAAAGATGGGGGCCTTTCTAAATATGGGTGGGATTTAATGAAGTAACAATGGTAGGGTATGAAAATATGATGTGCAGTTTTTGCTTATTTAGTTGATTTTTTGGTGCATCTTTTATGTAATTAGCAGGAACCTTACAATTATGCATCCTAAAATAGACTCTGAATATACAGAATACACAAATAGTTCTAATCATATGGGTATCTAATAATCTTTACTTTTTTAATTACAGGTAGATAATTGTTATGACATCAACCTTCTTTCATACACCTGATGTCAATAATTGGTCAGCCATAGATAAAAGCTGTTTGAAAAACGTAAAACCAGGATTGGATGACTAAAAATCACTTACCAGTCAGAAATCATCATTTTGAACCACTGCCGAGTTGGAGGATAAAAATGTTTTGAAACTTTGGGAATAGTACATACACAACTATGTGGCATGCAAATAAACTGTCTTAGCAAATTTTTTTATGCTTCTACCATGAATATTTTAGTGGCATGTAACATAAGGATCTTGCATTCACACCATATATATATATGAACACTGATAAAACTAATGTGTGCATGTAGTTCCATAGCATTCACACCATATATAGATGTACCCCTGATATAACTAATGTGTGCATGTAGTCCCATAGCATTCACACCATATATAGATGTACACATGATAAAACTAATGTGTGCATGGAGTCCCATAGCATTCATACCATATATAGATGTACACATGATAAAACTAATGTGTGCATGTAGTCCCATAGCATTCACACCATATATAGATGTACACTTGATAAAACTAATGTGTGCATGTAGTCCCATAGCATTCACACCATATATATATATATATATATATATATATATATATATATATATATATATATATATATATATATATATGTACACAAGATAAAACTAATGTGTGCATGTAGTCCTATAGCTTTTTATGACTTGACCTAAAACAGAGCAGACATTACAGACATTAGACAATTACCTGGTAAAAATTCTTTTGTCATGCTTCAATAATTCTATTATGTCCATTTTTAACATGATTTTTAAGTTCTTTTGATGTTTATACATGCATGCATACATTCTGCCAGCATTTTTATTGTTGTTTAAATAAAAAGAGACGGATGCAGCTGTGCCCAATGGACATAGTTCTAGTTAGCTGTACCAAGAATGTATAAGAATGTTTAATTGTTCAGTCAAAAGAAACAAAAAATCTTACATGAACATTAATTTGATCTGAAATTCATGCAAGGTGTTGAACAATTGATAAGTTGTGCGAGTCCTGATAGAAAATACTTAGCAGATAAGTGCCAATTTAAGATTTGCATATGATGTGACAAAATATGCTATGTTCTGTAAAATAGATAATTCAATTATTCTGTGTGTGTGTGGCAGCTGAAGATTTTATTATAAAACAATAACATTGCTGTCTTCATAAATCAGTATATTATTAAATGGAAGATTTTGATTTTATTATGTTGATCTTGTCTTCTTGTTATATATCATCTTTAAACTTTAAAAAAATTTCACTGAAATGTAAAACATTTTATAATCAGCATCAGACTTGTTTACTATTTCAAATTTGGTGCATTGTTTGAAACGGGGAAACAACTTAAAATGTTACTACAATGTAAGAGTTAAAATCAAGATGTCTAACACATGGACATGTATGTCCTGCAGGGAGGAGGACATAGTAGGGAAAAACTTGGATAACCCACGTTATATATTCACAAATTTACAGTAACTGCTGTTCTTTTGACTACTTCAGGCTGATTTTTAAGCTAATTGAAGCATTCATTTTTGTTTTCTGTGCTTAGATCATGTACAATTTCCACAAGTACAAAATCCAAAGAAATTTCAGTCACAGTACATGAAAGTAACATAGAGGTATGCCAGCATTTTCATTATTGTGCATGTTGCAACTTTAAACATAGGTAACTAACTCAGATGTTGACCTTGGAGTGACCCCTACTCTGTCTCACAAGGTTCTCTGAAATCAATAAAAGACAAGAATAAACTGTTATCTGCTGCACAACTGTGTATTAAGATGAAATTCTAAAATGATAATATTATGATAGTAGGATATTTAAGATGGAAGACAGTAGATAAGTGACAAAATAAGAGTAGATCTACAGATGCTGATGTATGTGTTTACTATTTTCTAACTTCTTTCATATCAAAAGCATTCACTTTTTCAGAGTTGTAAACATTTATATTTCATAATTCACAAATTCTTTAAACACTGATTTAAGTTGAAAATTTCCTCTGAATAAATATCCTAAAATATATTTAACTGACAGTGAAAGCATTAAATATCACACAAAATATTTGTTCTTGACCGAAAATTACATTTAGACAAATCACAACAATATCAACAATGGTTTGAATACAGTGTTGCACATGATATGCAAATTCTGGATATTTCCCAGAGCGTAAGGAAGACATGGTATGAAATATTTAAAACTGGACATGGAAATAGATGGAAGTAGCAACATCACATATGGAATGATGATGCAGTATGCACACCTTACTTGAAAAGAAAGTAACTGACAGAGAAATGCACTAACATGGCTAAAAAATATTAAACATACCAAACAACACCAAATAACTAAATCAATGAAACAAAATATACTCTGTCAAACAAACTTTTCAGATGCAAATTTTACCAATAAAATCTGACATTCAAAAATTCCTAGGTACCCAAACAAAATTTTACCAAGAATTTAGACAGCATGTCACTTTTGTCTGTGCAGAGAAATAACCAACCACTTAGAATGTACACAGCATGTCACTTTTGTCCCTGCAGAGAAAGACCAACCACTAAGAATTTACAGTGTCAATTTTGTCACTGCAGAGACAGACCAACCACTAAGAATTTACATAGCATGTCACTTTTTTCACTGCAGACAAAGACCAAACACTAGGAATTTACACAGCATGTCACTTTTGTCACTGCAGAGAAAAATTAACCACTTAGAATTTACACTGCATGTCACCTTTCTCGTGACTGCAGAGAAAAACCAACTACTAAGAATTTACACTGCATGTCACTTTTGTCACTGCAATGAAAGACCAACTACTAAGAATTTACACTACATGTCACTTTTGTCACTGCAATGAAAGACCAACCACTAAGAATTTATACTGCATGTCACTGGACAAAGACCAAACACTAGGAATTTACACAGCATGTCACATTTATCAATGCAGAGAAAGACCAACCACTAAGAATTTACACAGAATGTCACTTTTCTCACTAAGAATTTATGTATTAGCACAGAAGTTTTTGCTTCAATTTTATGTCACTAAGTTACTGATATCGAAAAGTCATTAAAATGTCATTAAAATACTTGTGATTCATAATACTTAGATAATTCAAGTTACAAATTTATAGACCAGTTTCATACTGAAAATTCAGTTTCATTTACATTGTACTTTGCTTATGTAGAAAAATGGATATTTTAGGACAGAAATCTGTTCACAAAGAAAATTTTGTAATCACTACATATCTTATGTCAATCTGAATTTCATTTATTTTCTGTTCTGTATTCTTGCCATGACAGTTGGAGATACAATGTACATGTTCTGTTTCAAATAATCATTAGGATTATTTTGAAATGGTTTTTTTTTTCCCTTGTGCTTTATTCCTCATCCCTAAATATAGAAGGGGTTTCAGGAACAGGTATACGCTGAATCCAAGATGATAGTCTATATTTTTTCATTGAAGATGATTTGATGTTGTATAATATTAAAACTTTGCTTAGTGTTTGAAGAACAGAATACTTTTAAATACACTTTGGAGAAAATTAACACCTTCCTCATCCCCCTCCTGATTTCTTATTTTGAAGGTAGTTTGTTAATGTAAGCCATTCTTTAAGGTATCATTTTTGGGAGAAATAGCTTGAATTGTCCCTCCTCTTTTTTAATATATGTGCAATTAAGTATCAATTTGTGCATTATTTTGTTACACAAATTTTATATAGAAATCAAATAACATGCCTTTATCACCTACAGATTTTTTTTTTCCTTTGTTTATCAGGGTGTAATATTGATTATCTTCCTTTGATCACTGTGTGTGTGTGTGTGTGGAGAGAGAGAGGAGGTATTGTGACAAATTTTGTACTGTGGTATTTCTGAACATGCCAGGATACGTTACATAGTATACTGTTATTCTAATCCAGGCCAACAATTCAGTGTTATGGGGCATGGGCCTGACACTTTCTTGTTTAATTTCCATCTGTCAGTGGCTGAATGGAAAGAAATCCATCTTGCTCTGATTTGAAGTAAAATAACACCATATTATATTCAAGATATTATCTAGAGAAATTATAATTATCATGAGATAAAAGAAAAGAAACTAATTCAGCTCAGAAGTAAATCGAAGCTCCCCCCAATAAAAATGGTCAGTACCTTGTAAAAGATGAAGTTGCTAAGTGTATGTTAATTGTTATATAAGTTGCAATGTAACAGCTGTTAACTAAAGTCCAGTGATTAAACTTACACTATATCTAATACTGTGAAAAACATCCTGCTGACATTTAAGATTGAACAGACAAAAATTGAAAGCCTGCAATTTACTAACTACACTATATTCCAATAAATCAGACCCCCAAATCTGTGTTCATACTTATGGATGATGTGTCCACAAATCGTCCATAATATCAATACAGACTTGGAGGTCTGATTTATCCGACGAGCTATACTATTGATATAATAAGCATGAAAACTTTTAATGGGATGATCTTTATCAGACAGGGCCAGTAAACATAAAACATAAAAATAAATGTACGCATAAACACTGGAATTGAGAATTATTGTCTATTGTTTAGTCTTACATTTCACTTTCTGCATCAGTTGTAAACATTTGAGATCAACTTTTTTATAGAAGTTAATTAGCTCGTCTACTTCATTTTGGTTTTATGCCCCAATAACATTGCGAATTTATTATAAACACTGCTGAGACAAACTGTTAACTGATACATTCACAAAAAAGCAGTACTGCGATTGGTATATTATACACCTGCCAAGTGTTTAATAGATATCTATGTAACAGAAATTGCATGGCTGACTCTGAAGGTATATTGTTTTCAACTAAAGTTACTGTGCAAAAACCATTATTGTCTTGCTAGCCTTACGACAACATTTACCTTTAAGACTAGACTCCCAAATATACACGTGTCTTACCCAAAGTGCAAGCCACCTACAGAGTTTCATCAAGAAACTTACTGAAGGAAACAAATGTGAAAAATGTATGTACTGACAATACATATTATATATGAATGGTTTTATTATGATTTTAACGGAAGAACAGTTGGATGAGGAAAATATCACTAACATGTCATGTACCTATCCCGAAATGTTGTTTTTCTGACAAGAACTGGAAAAGTGGCTTGCCGCCGCATCCAATGAAATTTACAGACCCGAAACAGAGAAATATCTGCTCTATATGCCAATGTGTCGATAAAATTATCATATCAGAACCTTGGCTAGCGAAGATAGATCCACACATTCAGATGCCTTCCAAGACTTTTGTTGCTATAATGAAGACATAACACGTATATGCTTAAAAGACAAATTAAGTCTATATATATAAGATTTGCTCTTCAAACGATTGGTCTCATTTCAGATTAAGCAATAAATATAACAATCAATTTGTATCATATTCTGCTCTTATCTTTCTATTTTGTTTTCTTTAATCAACCATCAATTTGGAATATAAAATATATTTTATAAAACAACAGCATGATCTTCACTGATTTAAAAAATACTTCCTTGAAAGGACTGGCTCACTATTGGATAATAAGAATCTTCAAAAAATTTAGAAAATACCATTTCTTTCTTTTAACTGCTGAGAGGTAAAACCGTCAACGATATTCTTCAGCGATAAAAAGATCTAAAAAAAATGAATAATCTGCTGTTGTGAACACTTTGGTTTTCTTGAGCGTGTAAGAGGAATTGCACGAAATCGACAAAACTCCAGAAATAACTACAAATGTTATCCTCAGTTATACAGATGAGTAAATATCTCTACCACCCGAGCTCTGCTGCCATGGGATGGATAAAAATTATAACGCATCTACAGACATGGCGGTAGAGAGCGATGACGGGCTACCCCAGCCAGAACACAAGGTTCCAAATCTAATCTGGAATGAAGTATTCGGTATTGTAAGACATTACAAAGATACTCCACGATACAACACCTTCGTTGACTTAGTGTCGTCAAACTATCGTTTGATGAGGCAAATAAATATGATGTCAGGGGATGGTAAAAGGGCATTAAACACTGGAATGTCAATCCAATAGAAAAGCCTATTTTTTTATTTTTTTTTAAAAAAGTATATGTCGAGCAAGCGTATGTGATAATTTTATGCCTCTAGATTTAACCCTCGCTCCTCTATTAAATCGGTATGGAATAATGTTAGAGAATAACCACTGTCAACAATAAACGAAGCTGTCTCATCAAACACTCCACAAAAATGTGATGAAATGATTAGGATCTTGCCAGAAATTGGATGATATGGTCAATATCCTACCAGAAATCTTGTGAAATGGTCAAGATTTTGCCAGAAATCTCATGAAATGATCAACGTCTTACCTGAAATGTAAGAAAATGATAACGATTTTAGACGAGATATCATGAAATGGTCATGCTCTTAATTGATGTGTGATGACATGGTCACTATCTTGTCCATAATGTGATGAAATGGTCACAATCCAACCCGAAATTTATGAAATAATCACGATCTTACCCGAAATGCGATGAAACGGTCACTTTTGCCCGAAATGTGATGAAATATCTACAGTAAACTGACTTTTCTTCCACATATTGGATACCTCAACTACAAATGTCAAAAAGCATTGAATTCAACACAAGCCAAATAAAACACGAAACATTTTAGAGCAGAAATAATTGGTTTGGTTTGTTTGTTTTTGTTTTGTTTTTTGTTGTTTTTTTTTGTTTTTTTTTTTGGTTTTTTTTTTTTAGACTGTACCGATCAGCTTGTTAAACTCATCCGATACACATTCAGGGTCTTGTACATGCAGGGAGAATTCGTAACTTCGCTTTCAGCAAGCCTGTGTGTTCAGGGCAATGAAACATGACTTTATTTGAGACAAACTGGATACTCGGAGTGCTACCAAATTACCTTCTAATCCATACGAGTCTAATTTAGGCTAGAATACCAAAGGCTCAGAATACAAATTTCATTTCATTACAAGTTCGTCCTTACCCAATCTGAAAAAAGATCTCCACTGTCCTTTACATACGACCGCGGAGATCTGATTGGTCCACACCAACAAACATCAGGGCTGGAAATACTGCAAAATTATTTGTTCTCAAATGACTATCTTGTTTACCAAACACCCCAAAATATTTATCTTTGCCAATTCCAGAAGTGGCTAACATATCCTGTTGGTATTAGTTTCTTGTTGAGTATACTGACGAAAACATAATAGTGTTCTGGTAATATACGTCTTTTAATACAGGGCGCAACACTCCATGGCACCATCTCGAGCCATTTGCCTAATTGGTAAAGCCATCTATTTTACTGCAGAAATTACCGCGTATAAAAATTTTCAAACCACATAGAAGCTTCTGATAACCTGTTAATATCCCAGATCTTGCAGAAACACATGATTTACTGATACAATCTGGAAATATATCTACGAACAAAACGCTGATAATTGAATAGTTTTCCTCTATAACGCTTGTTGTATATGGCTAATTTCAACTATGAGATCTGGATTAACTAATTTTTCTACAATATTAGTTAGAAATGTCGTGAACACAGTCCTGTAACTCTGTGTTAGATTATCGTAGAGGTTCAGTGGTAGGCGTGTCACTGGTTCCTAGCTTGAATCCTGACACAGACAATGTCATGCTCAGGTCAACTGTTCTAATGCATTTATGTTAAATACCTTTTAATCCCAATGGCTCTGCGCTAAACATCATTTTCCCTGTTAATACTCCGTTAAACACAAATCAATAAAAACGCCTTAAAAAAAATAAAAAAAATAAAAAAACCCTTCCAATATATTTCAATGCTTCGGGTGGATGAAATACAATTGCTCTCGCCTTTGCCGATCATTGCCATCTCACCTGTCTTCGGTCAATGTGCTATATAGTAGCTTCCAGTGGGTCTGTGGTTTTTACCGGGATTTTCCTGGGTTCTTCCTCAACCATTTATACAGGCCGAGATGTATAACCTATCTTGCTCTGCGAAAAAACGTTAAAACCAAGCACCAACAATTAATACACAATTTTGAAAAGAACTAGAATCCTATTTAACAGGAAATATTTTAAGAGTTACTTCCCTTACAATATTGCTGGCCTCTTTTCCGAACTTGGCTTGGTCTAAATTTTGTTTGTCTTTTTTTCTTCGTCATCTCACTAGAATTTCATCACTAGTGAGTGCGTACGTAGAGGTGCACACAACAGTATTTAATTAATGTTTTTGATGTTTTTGTTTAGTTTAGCAATGTTTGCTTTTAATTTGCTTGTCATTTTCTTGGGGAACAATTGTTGAATTAAAATACAAAGACAACAGTATAAAAGATCGTATAAAATAATTCTCAAATTACTTGAGAGGAGTGAATGAGTGAGGCCCTGGGTTCGATCCCTGGCCGAATCATACCAAAGACTTATAAAAATGTTACTAACAGCTGCCTCGCTTGGGACTGGTCGGCCTGGCGTCTGTGACATGCTACATGTCTGCGGCATGATGTCCCATTGCTAGACGTCACTATAAACTGTCACACTGCAGACATCGTAGCGATATGGCAGAAAAATGATTAAATCTACGTTAAAAATCCAAATTACACACACACACATACACACTTGAGTGGATCGTCATAAATGGTTAAATTTATTTTAAATACAGAAATTGGACGCAAATTACTTTGCTCAGTAAATATTGCAGTGTCACCCATACAGGCATAAACTTTTAAAGAACAGTTTAATAAAACTTTCATACAATTCTGTGATGAACTATATGGTTGGGAAGGATTGCTCCCAATATTTTATTTAAACTATCATAGAAGTCCCACCCTGCTCTATTTTGTTGGAAGTTAAATTTAATGAACGATAGATGTACAGCTCCCAGCCTCCAGTCAAGCGGTTGAAATTCAAGATATAGCAATTTAATAACAATTTAATAATCAAATGACTCAAATTTCAAATTACACTCCTTTCACTCGACCCTTTAATAAACCTATTGCGTCGTGTAATCAGCAGTGTGAGATTGATTTCCAACTGTCCTTGTATTTCTACTAATCTCTCTCTCTCTCTCTCTCTCTCTCTCTCTCTCTCTCTCTCTCTCTCTCTCTCTCTCTCTCTCTCTCTCTCTCTCTCTCACTCTTGAAGACTCAGGATCCAATAGAACCGGAAGTTCTGTCCAATAAAAAGCTTCCTGTGAAAACACAAGGACGGTACAATCTTTATCCATAGCCCTCTCATCTCACACTACACCGAGCCTATCATCAGTTAACGGCTTTTAAATTTATTCGGTCACGCATTCGTTCACATCGAGATATCCATACGTTCTTGTATGGCAAAACAAACATAATACAGCACGGTATCAATTACTTATTATACATACATCAATAAATTTGGTTACATCAATACATATTCCTAATCCCGTTATACTAAACAATATCACAATATACTAAACAATATCATAATAACCAGTCATTTATTTACCTAACAAACTCTATTAAGTACGCAAATATTAAAATATCCATACTCTGATATATGCATACATTCATAGTAATTAATCTTACACTAAGTCAACCATGTTTTCAGATTCACAATTCAAGCATGTGTAAATTATAAAATAATGCATTAATAAATGCACTGGTTTACTACGAAGTAACCTAACAGCAAATTAAAAAAAAAATTATTTCTGATCACAAGCTAACAATATAGATAATTCCACCTTACATCTAATAATTCTCTACGTAAGGCTCAAGCCCATTTCTCTAATACGCATGTAAATGAAACACTACAAAGGTCCACTACACTACATACTAAACGATCCTATTAAGTGTGTATTATATAAATAATTACAATTAATAAGCCGTAATATTCTGCAAAAATCGAGCAAGTAACTTACTGACCTTTACAAAACTTAATATTTGTTAGAATCTACCTCTAAATTCTGCAGCCAGATTACGAGTGGCTTCTTTCTCGGAGTACATCCTAATGATTTACAATCCTTCCAGGCTAATACTAAATTACTCTTATGATTTCGGAAGGTATCATTCGGGTCTGAATTGTAATCACGCCCTCTATCTCAATTTTGATGGATATCGCAGGAGACTGACCCATTCAAACATAGCGGACAATGTCCCTCTCGCTGTCTGTCAACGTGGGGACGGATAAGAACACACCCCTTTCAGCCCGTAGACTTTTGTTTTGATTCTTGAGCTAACAGTGAACATATAGGTGTGACCACGGCAAGCCTTTGTTAAGTAACGCAACCGGTCGCTTATGCCAACTCACGTTTTTGGTCTCTGGCTGGTCATGGTAACCTTGCGTAAGAGTTTAACACTAACCCGTGGCAATCTTTAGAGATCAAACACAAGGCTACGGTAATATTCCCCAGATAGGTAGATTTTAGCTTATACGTGACTTTAGCTGGGTGCTTAGCAAACGTGACAAATTCACTTAGATCATTAAACATTTTATTTTCCTGCATTGTTCTCAAGACAAAAGAGCATTGGTACGGGTAAATTTATTGTGCTCAACATTAATTTGACCATGAAGAAGAAAGTTCTGTATATTGGCAAATCAAAATTCGTTGCTTGATGTGCCTGTTGATAAAGAAAGTAATAATGGACAAGTAGCACAGGCGAAAAGACCAAGCAGTAAGTCATCTTAAGAAGCCGTTAACATGTCGAAAAAAATAATCAGTTGTTCTTCAGCGTTATAAGTCACTAAAGAAATTATGAAAGACACTTGTTTGTTTACAGATGCTTCTAATAGGAAGCCACGTTTTACGTATCCTTTTGTTTACTTTATGTTGAAAGTAATTAGGCATATCTAATATCGTCGAAATAGCAACAAAAAAAAACCTATCTCAAGTGACCAGACAAAATACTGACCAGATACTGCAGATACTGAAACAAAGTGGGTAAAGAAATATGCTTCATGTAATATAATTAAAGAAGACTGAGCTCGGTCAGTGCGTGCCGCTTTTAATTCCATATACCATTGAGAAATCTTCAATTGCTGAGTCAGTCATGCGTATCCTAATTTCAAACAGTTCATTTAAAATCTGATAGCGCCTAACACCTGACCGGAGTATTTTAAAAAGCATATATAAAACAGACACCTACGTGTAATCAGGAATGCAAAACGAGAGAGAGAGAGAGAGAGAGAGAGAGAGAGAGAGAGAGAGAGAGAGAGAGAGAGAGAGAGAGAGAGAGAGAGAGAGAGAGAGAGAGAGATGGTTTTATTGTATTCAGTAAACTCGCTTCTATTTATGATATTTTACCCTTTTTCGTACCCAAGTTGTATCAGTTATCATCGAAAATGAAATTTGTCAAATGTTAAATACGTAATGATACAACATTTTAATAGCTGGCACACGATAGTCACCAAAATTAAAATATGATAAGAAAGCTCGTGTAAAAAGAGGAAAAACAAGAAGAAAAAAACTTTATTCAATAATATTGCATGGGACTCTCGATCGATCGATCGATCGATCGACAGCTTACAAGCTCCTTCAGCAGATGTTCCCTTAAGTATCAAAATAAAGAATTTAACCAGAAAACAAAGTATGATAATGGTATACAAATGATCAAACGTGAGGCGAGCTTTGATATTAATTTAAGAGATAGACTGTTTCTATGTATTGAATTGCGACCTCTTCTGTACGGTCCTCTTTTTCTATACAAGCCATGGAAATAGATTATCGGACCATAACATAGTTTTAAGACCTTTTATGTATGTGTGTATGTGTGTGTGTATGTATGTATGTGTGTGTGTGTGTGTGTGTAATACCTTCTTTCTTGTGACTACATGTAGTATTCTGTATGGTCCTCTTTTTCTATACAAGCCATGGAAATAGATTATCGGACCATAACATAGCTTTAAGACCCTTTATGTGTGTGTTTGTGCGTGTGTGTGTGTGTGTGCGTGCGTGTGTAATACCTTCTTTCTTGTGACTACATGTAGTATTCTTCTCAGCTCACGTTAATGGTTATGTATATGACAGCTTTTCATTGCTGTCACTTAACTTTAAATCTTTAAAATATTCCCAGTTCTAGGCATTCGTGGCTCAAAATGTTTAATTTTTTAAGCGTTGTTCAAATTTAAGAGAGAACGTTGATGAATCTGAAGAATAATCATCAAAACTTAATTTTCTATAGAAAAAAATGTGCAGATAAATTTTTATTAAAGTCTTCTACTCCTAAAATAAGAGCATAAAGTTATACAATATGTACAGTTATGAATCAATCAATAAATCTTTTTAAAAAAATGATCAGCCACTCAATAATTCTATCAAAATGATCTATGAACCAATAAATATATCAGAATGGTCATTCTATCTTGTTTTGTCAGTCAATTACTCAGGCAACCGATCAGTCAATATTTTATGAAATGTCCAAGCTGTCCATGCGATGAAAAGATAATCAAACATTATTATTAAACAGTATTATTAAACATTATAATCATAAAAGCAATGTGGTTAAGTATACTAATATTTGGACGAATCATGACGCCAATAGGAAAGTGAATTCGGAAAGGAAAGATTAAATCATGCCAATGTATGCGCAGTGAGAATGATGAAGATCTGATACATTCACCATTAAAGAAAGTCCGAGTATGTGCTCCCTCCCTCGTAAGTCAGTTATATAAATATTTCAAACCAGATTTTTTCCCATATAAATGACAGGTAATACTGTACATTATGAATCTGCATGTCAAGTGTTACGAAATTTTATCGAAACCAAAAAGTGTCTATCTGTCTGTCTGTGCCTATTCGTTCGTCTGTTCGTTCGTCTGTCTGTTCCATCGTATGTCTGTCTGCATGTCTGTCTGTTCGTCTGTCTGTCTGTTCGTTCGTCTGTGTTCGTTCGTCTGTCCGTCCGTCCGTTCGTCTGTCCGTGTCTGTTCGTTCGTGCGTCTGTCTGTCCGTGTATGTTCGTTCGTTTGCCTGTCCGTTCGTTCGTCTGTCTGTTCGTTCGTCTGTATGTTCGTTAGTTCATCTGTCTGTTCGTTCGTCCATCTGTCTGTTCGTCCGTCTGTTCGTCGTCTAAATGACTGTCATTGTTGCTGTTGCTACTGTTATTAAGCTCAATGTAATTAATCAATGTAAATCATATTTGCCTACTTGAAACTGTAAAAGAAGTCCATAACATTTCAGTATAGTGTGAACTTATTTTTAAAAGGAAAACAACACACATATTCATGACATATATCGTGTAATTAGAAATATAATGTTTAGCATTATTTGTACGAGTCTGAAGACAAGTTAGATTATTTCCTTTCAAAACTTACATCGTTTCCACACTCAATATCTCGTACAAATTAGCATGTGTCCACAAGAATTGTTCTGGGGGATGGTGGGTGGGTATAAGCTATAATTCAGGTAGAGGACAAGCTATAAAAATGTAAATGTAAAGTATAAATTGCATAATGGATGTTAAAATATCCTTGGGGGAGTTAGCTTTCCCCCACCCCATGCAGATGTCCTTGTGAACTAGTCTAAGGTCCATATCAACAAATAAAACTAAATCTATCGATTAAACTTTTATTGCTCCGTTTATATATATATATATATATATATATATATATATATATATATATATATATATATATATATATATATATATATATATATATATATACAAATCATATGGCGAATAACAACCCTTTCAAGCGTACTGGCTCCACCAAGGGATCACGTGTGTCAGGGATTAATTAAAATAGATGCAGACTTTTAGGGAATTATACAACGTTTTCAGTTTCCGCATCTAGTCTATACAAGCTGGTTGTATTTATAGTTTTAGCACATGTGAAGACAGCCATGTAGAGGTTTACAAACACAACGTTTTTGTGCTTATTTGTTTATCGTATATATGTTTTGTATTTGCCTTTGAAAAAGACTCATTAAGAGTCGAAAGCGCTTGGGCTAGTTAGTTACTAGTTTCGTACTGTTCGTCGTCAGTTTATTGCATCTCTCTCTCTCTCTCTCTCTCTCTCTCTCTCTCTCTCTCTCTCTCTCTATATATATATATATATATATATATATATATATATATATATATATATATATATAATCTTAACAAGCGTTATCATATGATCTTTTATTAAATTAGATGGTTCTTAATGTGTTATCAGATTATCTACCAAACACTGCATGGGTGCTTGCCCACCTTTTGTTGATGACACGTGACCACAGTTTCCATGACGTCATGCGCCATGACGTTCTGACCAACCAAAGGTCTCGCTTGGCAACCATACTCCATTCTAGTCTTCGAAAAATAGCAACAGAAACGTTTCGTGAAAAACGCTCTAAAATGGCGTGAAAATACGCCAGGATCTATAGTGAATTTAGTATTTATATTTTTTAATTATACATTTATATGCCTGAATGAATGGGTTTGCTGTTTTTCGACTGGACAGGCATTATTTCGGTGTGTTTAAAAGAAGAAAATGTCGACCCGGGTGAAACCATTACCTGTGCAAGTGCAACGGACTCGCTCATTGCTAACAACTGGTGACATGTATACACATAATACGATTGATGGAACACATCATTTGCCACCCTTGACAAGCCAGACTGTCGGGGGAGCCCACAGCGCTCATGTAAGTACAACTCAGGGAGTGAAAGTGCAGCAGCTTTATGAGCCGCCAGATAAACACCACCATGACAAGCGCGAGCACGGGCAACATGGCGGATCTGATGATCAATCAGCCGTCATCGCTGTACGGCCCAGCTCCAGTGCCGGGAGCGTGGGTTCTAAAGGGGGATCCGCATCCCGTAGAAATAATGCTATGAGCCCAGAAACGGCAATGAAGCAATACATGCACAAACTAACCTCATTTGAGCATCATGAAATTTTTAATTTTCCTCAAATCTTTTTCGTGGGCCAAAATGCGAAAAAAAGGCAGGGTGTTGTTGGAGGTGCCAACAATAATGGGTATGATGATGAACAAGGATCTTATGCCCATGTACCCCATGACCATATTGCCTACAGATATGAAGTTCTTAAAGTAATTGGTAAAGGCAGCTTTGGTCAGGTTGTGAAAACATATGATCATAAATCTCAACAGCATGTAGCACTTAAAATGGTGAGGAATGAGAAAAGATTCCATAGACAGGCACAGGAAGAAATAAGAATTTTAGAACATTTAAAGAAGCAAGATAAAGACAATTCCATGAACATAGTTCACATGCTGGAGCATTTTACTTTCCGCAATCACATCTGTATAACATTTGAACTGCTCAGTATGAACTTATATGAACTTATTAAGAAAAATAAATTCCAGGGCTTTAGTCTACAATTAGTGAGAAAGTTTGCACATTCTATATTGCAATGTTTGGATGCTCTGTATAAGAACAGAATAATTCATTGTGATCTCAAACCAGAAAATATTCTTCTAAAGCAACAGGGGCGTAGTGGAATAAAGGTTATAGATTTTGGCTCCAGTTGCTATGAACATCAGAGGATATACACATACATTCAGTCAAGATTCTACAGAGCCCCAGAGGTAATTTTAGGGGCTAAATATGGTATGCCAATAGATATGTGGAGTTTGGGCTGCATCTTGGCTGAGTTGCTAACAGGGTATCCTCTATTTCCTGGGGAAGATGAAGGGGACCAGCTTGCAACTATTATAGAGCTGCAAAATATGCCTGCCCAGAAATTAATAGACCAGTCCAAAAGAGCCAGAAATTTCATCAGTTCCAAAGGTTACCCTCGTTATTGCACTGTAACCACCCTACCAGATGGCAGCACTGTTTTAAATGGGGGAAGATCTCGAAGAGGAAAGGCTAGGGGGCCTCCTGGAAGCAAGGATATGGTGACTGCTCTGAAAGGTTGTGATGATCCTCTTTTCTTGGATTTCATGCGTAGATGCTTGGAATGGGACCCCTCTGTCCGCATGACACCTGGTCAAGCACTTCGCCACCCATGGTTAAGGAGACGCCTGCCTAAGCCACCAGCAGCTAATGATCCAAACAGGCAAGATTCAGCATCTCGTAGGAAGTCCACTGCAAACACTAGCACTATGATTAAGCTACAAAGTGGTTCTTCTAGTGGTAAGACACGACAACAGCTGATCCAGGATGATGTAACTGCACTAAATACACGGACAAAGTTACCCCAAATAGGATCAACATTATAGATGTATATGATTACCCTTTAAACTTTCATATTAATTAGATGCAAGGGAATTACGACAATGATTTTACAAATATTTTATGTACTGCAAAAGTAAAAGCCGTCCACCGCTCCTTTTATCAGTACTTAAAAGATATGGTATTATGATGCAAGTCTTACAGCTGAATGCAGCCAAAAATTAATAGATTTACGTGTTGTTCTTACTTAATTGATGAGTATTCAACAGTTGGTGGATATACAATTTGTGTTGAGCATGTTTAAACTTAACTAAACTGATGAGAAGTAGAGTAGTTGTGTCCCTTTGAATTATTCAATGTGTGATATATTATATGTGCAACTGTATTGATCAATGATCAGTATTCTGTGCCAGAGTCATGGATTATTTAGACAGTGGAAGTATGAAAATTGTGTTACAGATTTAGCAGTACATTTATTAATTTGATTTTGAACTAATTTTTAATTTTTATTTTCTTTCTACCCTAACATAGTTCTGTATATCCATTATTTAGGAATATAAGTAGTGACATACATATGTTGATGATTCAAGCATATATAATTGTTGGGCTTTTAACAAAGTTGTTGACCTCAAGTCAAGAGATTTAATTGGGTCCCTACCTTTTTAGGATGCCCAGTATTTTGTGTATCTGTGATACTGACCATTTCTGGTGAGCCCAGCCCACCTTGAGAATTTTTAAGTGTGTATTACCAATGTTTTATTTTGGTATGATTGTGATGTGCATGCTGTTGGTTCTTGAAATCATTGAAAATGATTTGTAAATTTTATAGATGCCTCCTAAATTCAAGCTTTTAAGTTAAGAAAAATTTTAATTCCAAAATCTCTGACTTTGTATGTTCAGGATAAAATATTGTGGTATGATATACTAAATGTTCTTAAAATCAAATTTAAATAAAAATCAAATATTGATTTTGATTAAAGTTTTCATAATATTATGACATTGGAAATGTTATGAGAGTAAATCTTATTCTATATTGGCATTTTTTAAATGTATTTCCATTCCAATTAACAGTAAGCTCAATTTTAAATATGTATTTTCAACAGCAAATAACATTTTATTTAGAGTGCCTATGTATTATAAATAAGGATTTCTTTATTGGAATCTCAAAACGTGTGTTGCAGAATTATTTATTTTCACAATCAAACCAGAAATTCAGAGCTTAGGCTTTTTTTTTAGTATGGATTGGACATGAGCCATTTAACCAGATACATTGTAATTTTAGTGCTTATTTATGGACCCATGGTTCTGTTCTTTAAGTTAATAAAGCAAAACTAACTTTTCCTTTGATTGGCCACTGAAGATGAACACAAAATAGCAAAATTTCAATAAAAATTTGCTTCAAAACAAATACAATTTCTTTCACCACCATATAAAAAGGTCCATTTATAATTTAAAAATAAGGAGTTGTAGGTATTAAAGACAAAAAAAAATACGCTTACAATTCTAATGCTGTTGAATTTATATGTTGATAGCTATTTTTATACTTGTATCAGAGGTGCCATTTTAGGGACTGGTCTCAGGCCATAATGTTGTACACTGTTTTTGTGTATAGATCTTAGTCCACGCTAAACCTTTATTTATTTATTCAAAGAATTTAAAACTTTTTAAACATTTTAATGGGCAGTTGATGAACTTGAATGGTAGCCTAATCAAGTATTAATTGTATCTGGAATTAGCATACAAATACAAGAGGCATTCCAAATGAAAAGCATAAAATTTGGGTAGGTATTGATTGTAGCATACCTGCTTCAAACATCACAAAAATCATATGAAACTTGTTTAAAGATTTTTTTTCCAATATGCATTTTTTTTTGCACATTGTCTTGTTGAATCACATGGTTAATTTGTAGATATGCAATTTAAGTACTGTACTGCTCCACCGTTCTCTTAGCAGTAAAGTAACAAAATTTGTATGTTTTAATAAAATTTATATTCAGTTAATAACTGATAAGTGTACAGTCCTTTTAAATTATAATGCCTGTATGTTAGTTGAGTTGTATGCTAGATGTTATGATGGTGGGCTCTGTGCCTGCCCAAGCTCAGCTAAACATTTCTATTTAGTATCAAATGAACACATTTTTTAACAAGTACTGAATTGTTTTTAAGACATTTTTAAAAGATGAGAAGTGTAAAATTTTGAAGAATAAAATAACATGACACTTCACCAAATTATTTAGTCTTTGTTTTGCATTTTACATTGTATTTTTTTAAGTAAACTCTTGGACCTTGATATATCTCACTGCCATGGTTCTCATTTTGTTTGTCTTTTATAGCTAGATGTTTTGTTATAAAATTTGTATAAGAAATGGTCTGTATAAATACATACAAAATTCATATCTGGTTTTATGATTTAAAAAAGTAACAAATACTTAAATATTGTTTAACTGTTCATATTATTTTGTTGAATGGAAAACGTGATTTTCCCAAATATTTTTACCAGTATTTTGTCAAATTATTAACCTAGAAATAATTCTTGTAACAGCCATTAGCTTATTAAAATACAAGCACGTGAAATACTTTGATAATCCATCTGTGGTCAGACATTTAAAAAATGCAAAAGTTAGTTCCAAAACTTTGATTCAAACAGTGCCATTTAATATTTTAGGTTGGCTAAAAGTGGATGTAATTTAATTTACAGAGCATATACTTTTTTGAGTCTGGTGTTTTCAGTTTATTCACTAGACTACAGTATTGGAATTGGGATCCTTGAAGAATCCACTAAGAACAATGACAAAATAGTGCACATTCAAAAAGTGTCCACTTTTTTTGTTGCATTTAACAGATTAGTCCCTGTAGGCTAGTCCAAAGTTGTATGCAGTGTACAATTTTGATTGCTTGTAATAATGTGTTTTGTATTTTGGATTTTTAACATAGCTGTAAAATAATTTTTTTAGTCATATTGCTAAGATGTCTGTAGTGTGACAGTTTTTATAGTGATATCTAGCACTGGGGCATCATGCCACAGACATGTAGCATCATGTTCCACCCAGTCAGTTTCCTTACATCAGGCCGACCAGCCCTAACACTAACCTCTTAATGCTTAACGCCAAGCGTGGCTCTGCAGGGGTTCGAATCAGCCACCTCCGCATCCGAGGCAGAAGCTATAACCACTTAGGCCATCAGAACGGTTTGTAAATTGTAATTAATCGGTCATTTAAGCATATTCAGGTATTTTAATATCTAACAAAATAAATACTTTAGTTTTCATATACATAGTGATATTTCTTCACATAATAGTCATACCAAAGACTTCTAAAAATGACACTCATCATTAAGATGTTAGTGTTAGGACTGGTCGGCCTGGTGTCAGGATAATGTGGTTGGTAGGACATCATGCTACATGTCTGCGGCATGATGCCCCAGTGCTGGACATCACTTAAAACTGTCACACTGCAGACATCGTATCAAAATGAAAAGAACAAGCTGATAGCTTTTTGTACTTGTTCAATAGTTTATAATTCATTTACTGCATGCCAGAATCTGGTATTGTCTGCTATGGCAAAATTAATTTTCCCAAGTATTTTTATAACTGCTAAAGTTGGTGTATTTTGGACTTGTTCAGTCTTATTTTCTGAGCACATAGGAGTTGCCATTTTGGTTAGGAGTTAGACCAACAAGCAGTTCTTCACTTTTATTTATTTTTTTTTATTTGTTTCGTATTACTTACTGCTGGCAGAGATTTGCGGCGCTTGACACTATTTATGCTGGGGTTTTCAGCCTCCTGCGAACTCTCGGCAGCACGGCGGCTCGCTAGTTTTTTAATTTATTTCGACTGAGCTTTGAATGCGGACGGTTAAGTAAAATTCATCTTGACCCATGGCATCGAATCCTTCAGAACACTCACTTTTTTGTATTAGTGTCAGAATATAACACCTGTGTATCCGTCGGTTATTGGCCTGAAGAAGAAAAAAATTAAATTGTTTATGCCTGCGTGGAAACAAGGGTGATAGTTTGCGCGAGACAAAGGGTGAAATCTCCAGCACAAATAAGGTCTTGACCTCATGATCTTCAAGGTGATTTTTAATATCACTAGGAATACAGTTTTTGAACTCTTCGAGTAATACCAGTTGTTCAAGTCTTTCATAATCATGTTCATTTTTTTCAGACAGACACCATCTCTTGAACAACTGTTCTTTTTCCCTAGCAAATTCAACATTTTTGTCTAATTTCTTTTTTGTAATTTTTGTCGATGTGCCTCAGGGACTAACTCACAACCTTTCAAGATGCATTCCTTAACCAAATCATAATCAGAACTTTGTACATATATATATATATATATATATATATATATATATATATATATATATATATATATATATATATATATATATATATATCTGGCCTTGCCATGAAGTACACTCTGCAATAATTGAGTCCAATGATCTTTTGGCCATTTTGAATTCTCAGCAACTTTTTCAAACATTATAAATTATTTGTCTACTTCCTTTTCACTAAATGGGGGAACTAATTTGATATTTCCTAAAATGTTAAACTTTGAATTTGTATGAGATGTGGAACATTTGCCTGTCACTTGCCAGATCCAATTCTTTCATTTTAATTTGCATCTCTCTCTCTCCTCTCTCTCTCTCTCTCTCTCTCTCTCTCTCTCTCTCTCTCTCTCTCTCTCTCTCTCTCTCTCTCTCTCTCTCTCTCTCCTAATTGTCTTTGTTTTTCCCTTTCTTCAAATTGTAGTCTCATTTCTTGTTATAATTCTATTTGCCTATCCTTTTCTGTTTCTTCCAATTGTATTCTCATTTGTTCGTTTTGGAGTTCAATTTGCCTTTGTTTTTCATTCTCTTTTTCCTGTCTCTCTCTCTCCTCTTTTTCAGATTGTAATCTCACCTGTTCTTTTTGAAAGTCAAATTTATTGCCAAAACACTTTTATCCAAGATATTCTTTTCTACCAAATGTTGAACTATAATTTTCTTGACTTCTTCTTTGTTTTTTTTTTTGTTTTTTTTTTTTGTTTTTTTTTTTTTTTTTGCTTCAGATAGTTCATACTTTCTGGCAAGTTCAAGCAATTCATCCTTCCTAAAACTCCAACTGTTCTTTGTTGGGAGTAGAAAGAAAGCTCTCCACTCTTGACATTTTTGTTTTTAAAAAAGAGCCTGTTGTTTTCACTAAAATTTCAAATAAATTGAATTGGGGAAATTAAATGTTCAAATTTTAGCCAATTTCAAATATCCCAAAGGACGAGTCCACAATTATTTTATGTTACGTATCGGCTCGTTCAAAGTAACAAAAGAAAGAGTGAAGACAACAAGCTTTGTAAATTTTAAGAAAGATAATTTTTTTTCCTAGAAAACATGAAATAATGTAAAAAATTAAAGCAAGACTTACGGTTTACAGAAATGATCCAAATTTTTGTTCAAAATAGGAATAGAAGTCCTGTAAGAAAGTTCTAAACACAGTCAGAAGTGTCTGAAGTTCCGGTCCAAAATGGCGGATGACCACATCAGACGAAGGCTAACAAAATTCCATGTTCCGGTCCAAAATAGCGGATGATCAAGTCAGACGAAGGATGACAGAAAAATTCCAGAATTTACACCATAAAGCACAGTTTGTGTTGTTCCATTCCAATTTAGAATATTTTCGGGAAAATGTACAAATCTGTAATGTTGTTCTCTAGGAAAACAATTATTCATAAAAACGAAGTAAAAATAGCTCCTCAAACAAAACATGTTTTACGTACACATACGAACGGACAACTTCTGGCACAAAAATGCCTTTTTTAAGGTAATATAATTTGTATAACTGACTTTACCACTATACCACTGTGTATGACTCGACTACTACTGTCTGTCCGTGACTGTTGACTCTCGACTGTGTTTGTCCGTGACTGTGTACGACTTTAAAAAAAAAATATCCAACCTATAAATGAAGCTAATACGTTGTTTGAATTGCACGCGCACGAGGACACATGCAATTTCGTAATACATGAGGAAAGCCTGACCCAGTATCAGCCAATCATTTTCATGGCTATTCCTGAATGTTTACTTGTAATGAATTTGTTATCCAATACCAGCAGACAGAAACACGAGAGTCTGCTTTGTCCTAATTTTTTTCTTTCATTTTAAATATTTGTAAGTTGAATTTACTCTTATTTTCAGAAATTTGTAATTTCCCCCATACAGATGTTTCACACACAACACCAGCATAAGGCGTATTGTATAAACAAGAGCAAAATCTACATGATCTGATGATTTTCACACATAGCTTCAATATTATTGTACATTTATAAAGAAAATTATACATAATGACATTCAATAGAGAAAAGCAATTAAACATTTCTTAATTTTTGTGTTAGCTTTTGCTCTAAAATATTGTAAGTTACATATGGTTTACATTTTTGATTAGTTTTAGTTGTTTTTCTAGATTTTCGAGCCGTTTCGTTATTTGACAATTTCCTTTCGAGACGCGCTATGTAGCCTTCCTATATGTTAAATGAGGTAATGAAATTTCAGTTTTTACCAAAACCAGTCTGTATAATGTCAACATGTTTGACTGAAAGACCTATATTTTTGATTCGCTGTTTGCTGTCTGTATGAACCTGTTTGATGATAGTAACTTTTCGGAATATTTAGTTTTGAGAGAGAGAGGGGGTGCGGAAATTACGTGCTCACGAGTCGCATCTAGACTCAAGTAAACACGGTTTTTCAAAAACATGTTAGACTGATATTAATACAATTATATAATAATTACATTTAATGAAATAAAAAGATTTATACAAAATTGATTCCTTAACACACAATAAAACTACAGGGTCGTAACATAACAAGCACGGTTGGTCTCAGCCACCAGTGATATTCCAAAATAGTAATAATAAGGAGAACTTGTTTTGGTTGGTTGGTGCATGATTTCCATTACTACATGTAAGCGTTTCAGCGACAGTAAGTGATAGTAGCATGGATGTATACAAATATTCTCTCCCATATGAATGTTGCAAAAGTAAAAATAAAAAAAAAAATTCACATTATACGTAACTGAAGTAGAACCATACTGGAACAAAAAATACGTTATTTCATTTTTACTGTATACTGAAACATTTAAGTTGCAAGGATTTAAAGAATACCACAGGTGCTCGACGCGAGGTTGATGTTGAAAAAAGACAATAATCTGAAGGAATAAAATCATAGCGAGTAACAAAATTGCCTCAGATTACCCTCATGACACGTTCTGCCATAGTACCCCGTCTATCTTGCTAAAAAAAAAAAAAAGAACGAGGAGTACCTGTGATTAATCATTTTAATAATTATCATGCATTTCTTCCATAGAATGGTCCCTGGTAACACAGTGTTCAAAGGCGCTCGCCTTTGCAGCTCACATATCCCACCACTGTCCGTTTGTTCGAGTCTCATGCTCGGTCACCGTCGGTATGTGAAAAGGCTTGCAAGTAGCTTCCCGTGGGTCGGTGGTTTTCAGGGGATTTTTCCGCGTTCTTCCTCTGCTACATATATATCTTTCACAAAAACGTCTTTATTAGTGCCAAAATCTCACTCAAGCTCCAAATTTTACCACCCCTACCCCAAAGACATTGGTGACAAGTGAGATATTTTAAAAATGCACTTTGCAATTTCTTAAACAGTGTTAAGCGGGAAGATGGGAACATGAAACTTGATAGTTATCTGAGACTACGCTTATGAATCAGATAGGGTTCACGAAGTTCAAAGGTTAATAAGTTTGCTAATTAATTCTTCCAATACCAGTAGACGAAAGCACGAGTCTGTTTTGCTCTAATTTTTTTCTTTCATTTTAAATGTAAGTTGAATTTACTCTTATTTTCAGAGATTTATAATTACCCCCATAAAGATGTTTCACACACAACACCAGCATAAGGCGTATTGTATAAACAAGAGCAAAATCTACATGATCTGATGATTTTCACACATAGCTTCAATATTATTGTACATTTATAAAGAAAATTATACATAATGACATTCAATAGAGAAAAGCAATTAAACATTTCTTAATTTTTATGTTAGCTTTTGCTCTAAAATATTGTAAGTTACATATGGTTTACATTTTTGAATAGTTTTAGTTGTTTTTCCAGATTTTCGAGCCGTTTCGTTATTTGACAATTTCCTTTCGAGACGCGCTGCTATGTAGCCTTCCTATTATGTTAAATGAGGTAATGAAATTTCAGTTTTTACCAAAACCTGTCTGTATAATGTCAACATGTTTGACTGACAGACCTATATTTTTGATTCGCTGTTTGTTGTATGTATGAACCTGTTTGATGATAGTACTTTTGGGAATATTAATTTTTGAAGGGGAGAGGGATAATAATCTCTCTCTCTCTCTCTCTCTCTCTCTCTCTCTCTCTCTCTCTCTCTCTCTCTCTCTCTCTCTCTCTCTCTCTCTCTCTCTCTCTACAGAGGGAGGATATAAGATATATTTTTTAAATCTTAGAATTTAGATCCGACTAAAATGGGCGAGTATTGGACTGTAACGGTAGTATTGGGTGCACCTATCATGGAGTATTCAATCTGACACTTCTGAACTTTAGCAGGACCTAACGTGTGTTACACGTTTACAATTGTACTTATTGTGAATACCTTCCTTATAAATGACGGGTTCTTTTTTACAGACCCATTACCGTACCTGTATCAAGCCAGTGAAAGCGACAGCAAGAAACTCACGCAAACGTGAATCAAAGTATTGTCTGATTTCAACTATTTTCCACAATCGGGTACCTGTTCTTTTCTTTTTACCTCCTGGTGTGTGTACATTGGGAGATATTATCTTCAAAACAATTTTGATCAATTAAATTCTTCAACTCTTTGAAAAAGTTTATTCTATTTTACGAGTGACAATAAAGACCACAAAAACTAATAATGAAGGGGAGTAATGATCTGCGCGTCCGTCCGCCCCCTCCTCTCTCTCTCTCTCTCTCTCTCTCTCTCTCTCTCTCTCTCTCTCTCTCTCTCTCTCTCTCTCTCTCTCTCTCTCTCTCTCTCTCAATGCACCTAGAAGTTATGTGAATGATTCCAAAGACTGATATTAAAAGGAATAATTTATTAACCCTATATATAAACGTCCCCAACTTACCTACAACGTAAGAGGTTTCTGGAATACTAATGGAAAATTCCACTAACTCAGAAGCAAATATAAGTAAGCATGTTATTTACTACTTTAAAGCATGACAAAAGTCAGATAAGAAAACATTATCTACAACCCCTAATCACGGACACAAATTAATATAGATGTACATAGCACTTTTGAATACCTACCTTGTGAAATGCTAGTGCTTTTCTAAGCACTTGTTCTAGTGCCTGTATTAATTAATACGACCGTGAGAGTGACAGCAACAAAAATGGTCAACACCAACCCCAACGTAGATGTAAATCAAAGTACTGGAAGTACGATAAGATTTCGACCAATGTCATTGTCGGGGACCTGTTCTTTGTTTGTTTTTGTACCTCTTGGTACATGTGTATTAGGAGATATTATCTTAAATTAACTCATCAGCTCTTTTGAAAGAAGTTATGTCATTTTACGCGCAGCAATAAAGACGAACCTATTTCGGTAGGAAGTTTTGCGTCGCACTTAAATTTCCTGTAATTCATCAAGATTCAAAATGGCATATCCTGTCACTCAACATTGATCTATCCAACAAATCAAATGACATCATCAATGATGTAGAACGTTGCATTATACTAAAAATTTCTCATAGATTGCTCAGTTCTCATATTGTCATACCTTGTCAATGACCCTTATCGAATTACTGACCTAAACGTTGTATACCCCATCAAGACAGTGAAAGAAACTTCAAATTTCAGCTTAATGCAGTCAAGCAGCCTCCAGTTTCATACAGCGTCGGCACAGCCAGTGAGCTTGGTTATATTTTCTTAGCTCATGTTTATACAGCACGTGTTGGACCTTGCCCGTTATTTCTCAATGACCTTCCAAGGCACGCTGCTGTGTAGTATTTCATAGTTTTGTGTTCGAACCCGGACTTACGCGATCATACCCTCTTCTGGGTTCTACTTTATATAATACGTGACCCAACCAATATTTTTCAAATGCAAGGATTCACTTTTTGTTTAGAAATTCACCCCTCAAAATACGAAAATATTGAGTGATATCTAGGTGAATTGAAATATTTGGTTTTTACCAGTAATATTTATCAATATACAGTTCATAAATCTTTATATAACTGACACTTAGCTGGAGAAACAACTGCTAGTGTTCAAACGAATTTGCAATGTATGTTACGTCAGAACAAGCTTGGACCTCTCCACCAATCCGCTATTGCATATACAATGATCTTGCTTACCAAATGACGTCATGTGCACACCATATAAAACATCTGCCAACTAGATAGAGATTATTTTGTTTTGTTATGAATTTCATAGTGAGATAATGGAATATATCATTGGGAGAAAAATAATATCCCTACAGTGTCGATATGACTTTTGGAACTACTTTATTTTCCTACAACGGTTATATGCCCTTATTTCTGCTCTCTCTCTCTCTCTCTCTCTCTCTCTCTCTCTCTCTCTCTCTCTCTCTCTCTCTCTCTCTCTCTCTCTCTCTCTCTCTCTCTCTCTTCTCTTCTCTCTCTCTCTCTCTCTCTCTCTCTCTCTCTCTCTCTCTCTCTCTCTCTCTCTCTCTCTCTCTCTCTCTCTCTCAATTTTAAGTTCTTGGATTATCCCGCTGTGTGAGTTTTTTTTTTAAAACAATTCCTGCTAATGTTTATAAATGTCTTCCGATAGAATTCGGATTAGGATTTAAAAAAAAAACACAAACGTCGATAATTCCGTGCAACTAGTTTCGCATATAATAAATGCTTCTTCAGGCACAAAATGTTTTGAAATAAACGGATGACGTCTTTACAGACAAAAAAACAATTACGTCATTACGTAACTTCATAAGAAATTACGTGATTAGGTAACGTCATAAAAACAATGCATAATCACAACAACTATATATATGACAGGATCTAAAAGATACACGAGTCTCTAATGAAACCTGAATCAGTAAAATAATAAAATATAATAGAGACAAACAGTCATACATACAATTATAGTGTTATAAAAGATATACAATTTCGCAATTGAAAAGAAAATTATACAATTTTATATAATACATTGGTATTAAGGCCATTAGGATACAAAGTATCTAATTTATGTATCCAATAAGTCTCTTTTATAAGTCTGTTCATGTCTCCATGCACAATATCTATTGGCATGAAAGAAAAATCGAGTAGACAGTGATTATGGGTGTTAAAATGTGTAGAAATATTAGATGAAAACGGAGGATCTTTATAATTTTTAATATGAAAGCGATGACTATTCATTCTTTTAGAAACTTGTTGAAGTGTTTGTCCTACATATTGCATGTTACATTTTTGACAGGTTATCAAATAAATCACGTTAGTTGATATGCAGTTAGTGTTAAAACGTAGGGAAAATGTCTCTTTTGTGTTAGCGCTACTAAAAAAATTACTTTCTCTTATGTTTGCACATTGAAAGCATCGATGTCTATTACATTTAGATGACGAGAATTGTCCTTTTTTTATTTTTTTTTTCTGTATGTTTAGTTCTAATTAAAAAATCTTGCAAATTCTTGGGTCTCTTATAAGCAACAAAAGGCTTATTGTTGTAAAGGGATTTTACACTGTTTTTATTTGATAAGTTTAGGAGACTCCGATATTTATTAATTATAAGACCTATATTAGGTAATGAAGGAATGTATTGTATTGTAAAAGGAACTATATTTTTCTCCATTGTACAATTTGCTGTATTTAAAGCCTCATTTTGAGAAAGATTACGGGTTTTGTTCAGCGCAGAATCAATGATATGTAAATTATCCAGTACATATCATTGATTTTGCGCTAAACAAAACCCGTAATCTTTTTCAAAATGAGGCTTTAAATACAGCAAATTGTACAATGGAGAAAAATATAGTTCCTTTTACAATACAATACATTCCTTCATTACCTAATATAGGTCTTATAATTAATAAATATTGGAGTCTCCTAAACTTATCAAATAAAAACAGCGTAAAATCCCTTTACAACAATAAGCCTATTGTTGCTTATAAGAGACCCAAGAATTGGCAAGATTTTTTAATTAGAACTAAACATACATAAAAAAATAAAAAGGACAATTCTCGTCATCTAAATGTAACAGACATCGATGCTCTCAATGTGCAAACATAAGAGAAAGTAATTTTTTTAGTAGCGCTAACACAAAAGAGACATTTTCCCTACGTTTTAACACTAACTGCATATCAACTAACGTGATTTATTTGATAACCTGTCAAAAATGTAACATGCAATATGTAGGACAAACACTTCAACAAGTTTCTAAAAGAATGAATAGTCATCGCTTTCATATTAAAAATTATAAAGATCCTCCGTTTTCAGCTAATATTTCTACACATTTTAACACCCATAATCACTGTCTACTCGATTTTTCTTTCATGCCAATAGATATTGTGCATGGAGACATGAACAGACTTATAAAAGAGACTTATTGGATACATAAATTAGATACTTTGTATCCTAGTGGCCTTAATATCAATGTATTATATAAAATTGTATAATTTTCTTTTCAATTGTGAAATTGTATATCTTTTATAACACTATAATTGTATGTATGACTGTTTGTCTCTATTATATTTTATTATTTTTCCGATAGAATTCGTAATTCGTCATTACTTTGGGTAAGGTCAATGCGTGTTATATAATATTAGGACTTTGGACTGGTTCTGAAACAAAAATAAAACAACAACAACCAAAAAAAAAAAAAAACCACCTAAGAATTAGCCCTTGCGTTAACTGTAAATTCGCCGTTACTTCCTTTGAAGACCTTGCGCCGGGCGAGAAACTGTTGGTTGCAGTTAGCAATGATGTAACATTTAAGTAATACCACCGCAAACCATGTGCTTTTTCTGACTGTACAGTATATAAAATTTTCCACATCCACTAGATTTATTTGTATATATATCGTTCCTCCGCCTTCATATCTTCTTCAAAGTTGATAATATAAATGTATCTATTCTGGTTTCATCTCGAGTAAACCGTTAAAAAAAAAGTCCAAATTTTGGACACAGTCTGCGTTCGTTGCCATTTTTATTTCGACGTATACAAAAGTAGTTCGGACGCGGGCACGATATAACCACATAAGGAAACGGTGAATATTTTTTGCTTATCTCTGGTCAATACCTCCTATGCTCAATCGGGCTCCAGACTTGCATAGGAATTTATTGTGTTACGACCCTTTTTACATGTGTCAAAAGTTGATTTTTTTCTATTTTATTTCTATTTTAATTTTACTTTATTTTTATATCATTGAATATAATTATTGTTATGAATACGGTTATGTTTGCATGGGTTTAATATTTTGTTAGAAACGTCGTGTTTACTTAAAATGTAAATATGACTCGTGTAAGCACGATTTTCGCATGAAGGTTTTGTCTTTGTAAGCAAACAGTCTGCAAGAGCTATGTAAATGATTGTCTGTGACCTAGGTTGTTTCTAAAATTATAATTGTTTACGTTTTGTTAATACACAGGTGTGATTTCGAAGTCATACGTGTCCTTCGTTCATGTGTACATATACTTCCTACATTGTGAAAATTGCTGGATCTGTTCAATCATTATTTTCTTGGCTTATAGCTATATTGTATTTATAAAGTTGAATACCAAACTGGACACACACGTGGAACCAAACCACTAAGCAAAACGCTCAGGTAATCTTGCATCAGGTATTTAAAAATGAACAAAAATAAAAAGGCATATTAAATGCTAGAAGTTTACATGATATTAAATAAGACTAAAATATTGTAGATTAGTTTGTTACATGCATTTATTTGTACAATTTGTCAATCAAAACAGAACAACGTGTTATGACCCCCCCCCCAGCTGCACAGGAGAAAGATGCATTTTCAGGACATCTTACGTGATATGACACTGTTCAGCCCAGTATACACGCCTGCATTTTTCAATTATATGGAAATAATATTAACATATAACAGAATATTGTACAAGCTTTGTTTACTTTCAGAATCCCTCCACGTAACGCATGACATTGGAAGCGAAACTCAACTTTTGGGATATAAAGTACAGTGGGTACGGTTGCGCTATTTAAATCCATGTCATCTTTCCCCCTCACCCTCTAACTTTCTTGTAGCAATGAACACAAAGACTGCAGTCGATTTGACCAGACTGTGGATGAGGACTATTATTGATTGGACAGTGTCAACCAATGCATGATTAAAAACGCCAGAGTTGTTGTAAATCATGAGGAATATGAAAATATGCTTGTCAACATCCAGGCGATTCGCGACCACGACCAATTATGGTGTTCTTAAATATTCCATTGTGCATAAAGCCTTATTTGAGACTCCAGATCAAATACTGGAATGGAATAGGCATCTCGAGGAGAATAAAAAGCGAAGGGAAGAAAATGAAACAAAGGATTTTATACATCACTTCTTAAATCTATAGTTGTCTTTCAATTTTTTAAAATTGTACTACTAACTTTCTCTTGAAAAGTTATAACTTCATAAAGAGATAACAAATGGCGCAAGAGAGAATATAGAACGATAAGGGGTTTACTTTGCCATTTAAATCTGTGTTGATACTTAAGATCTCGTCGCTATTGATCAACGAGCTTGTTTTACGACTTAAGAGTCTGCATTTAAGTCCGTACCGTCAAAAAGAGATAGAAGAACTAAATACTCGTTAGTAAAAAACTACGATTTGACTGATGAGTTAGACACACGCACAGTCCGTTTCATCTGCTGTGATTTCATGCACATTTACAGTGAGTTATATGAGTGTTAAAACAAACAGTCACACAAAAAAAAAAACAACATGCGCACAAACACATACTCACACTGAGAAAATTTCATGTACACAGGCTTTGAAAAGACAATTTCAGATTAAGATTATGATAAAAAGTGTACCGACGACATTTCTACACAGTTGAGTGGGTGTATCCCTCCGATTTTCTGATAAATCACTTCAAATTTAAACAGCATCTACCAACATTGACAAGAGCTCAATTATTTTGAAAGTTGGTAATAAATTTAGTTCTATTTGTTAGTATCTCGTTTTAGCAGACGACGGCCTACGCAACAGAAACTGCAGTACAAATCGATACCATAATTTTCTGCAATGTATTATGGGTAGATTAAAGAGAGGGCAAATCTTCATTCATAATAAGGAGAGACTAATGAAATTGCAACATTGTACCAGTTTTACCCACAATTCCCCAGAAATTGACCCCAAATACCTTGCAAAAATTGTAGATTTGTACAGGACTTTCCGCGTTTGTCTGCAGTAAATAACCAGGCTCCTATACGAATTTTTAAGTTAATTTACTTGCTCAGAATTACTCAGCTGTATCGCTTTGTCAGTGTTTGTAGTTATCATGTTTAATTCGGTGAATGTGTGGTACTTCTTCAAAAAATTATGCAGAGAACATATCTCACCCTCCCATTCCATTGATGTGAACATCCACGTGGCACGTGACTGAAATTATGAAATTGTATACTAACAGACTGCACTGTCACCCATCTTAAAAAAAAAATATACTGGCAATACCCATCGTCGGATGTTTTTTTTTTACTCCTCTTAGTATCTGACTGCTATCGAAAACGTTCAATGTCAATCTGTAATTTTCGTCTTGCAATCTTCCGACAAAGTCAACGTGCATATCACTGAATAACAATGAATGAACAAGACTGAAAACTACATTAGCGTAAAATCTTAGAATAACAGTTAATATTTTGCATAAGATAAGTAAAGATGCCAACTTGAGGCGTTGAAAACTGCACACGTTAAGGCACAAGTAGACCACACTCAGGCCTTTCCGCCAATGTTTTTTTTTTTTTTTTTTTTTTTTAAGATTTTTTTTTTTAAGAAACTTTGGGATTGCTATAGTAGACGCATTGCAAGATATGTTGTGTGTATTATAGGTTTCACGCAGTTTATCGGTCATCCCATTTGTCTACAAAACAAGGATTTACCGGAAGTTTTCGAATGCATGGAATAATCTTTACATTCTCAACTAATCAATCAATCATGCCATTATTATAATCGAAATTGCCGAGTATCACAAATTTTAGGTGAGCTTAATATTGTCACTGCAGGCAAAATTCGCCCAATTGTTACATTTTCGGAGGCTATAACTTCAGTTTGGTGGAGCGTAGAAGTGTCATGGATAGCTTGATATAAAATATATCAGGAATAAAACGAGCCACAGATTATGGCTAAGTGCCATCATGGATGGGAATATCTATCTTAGATAGATGGTCAGGTGAGGAACGAAGTGTTTTGAAGTTACTTACCTAGTCTCTATCATAGCATGAGAGACAAAGCCCTGTGTCACAACGTGTCCTATGAGTAGTCTGAGATAATCTTGTTATTCGGTATTATTTTCTTACTTTCAGGTTATTGCTTGTATTTTTTAAACATTAAGTTTTTGTCAGCTACATGTAGTTGAAACGTTGTCTAGCTTACTGTTCCGACTGTTCATCAAGCAGACGTATCTATAGTATAACTTATTCTTAAGACTAACATTCCCAAGTTTTTTTTTTAAAGTATGAATTAATGTTACAAGAAAACTGTCTTTCACTAAATTTATTTCCAAAAAGGTATCATGCTGTGTTTTTGACACGGTTACATTTTGTATTGTGTAGTCAGGCTCGTGAATTGTAGCATCTTTAATCGGCTAGCTAGTATCATATGCCGGTAACTATTAAGGTTTATATGTCCTAATTCGTTAGTCGGTGACGTTTTTCGCACAAAAGTTACGACATTTTCAGCACGACTAGTACGGATGTCCACTCCCCCTCCCCAAATGGAGTCATTAGTTAGTAGCTTCACCTCGGCGCGGTGCATGCTGGAAAAAGTACGAAATTTCCGTAAAGTAGTTGTCAGCGAACATGTAATTGTATGGGCTATATCCTTCTTTTTACATTAAATTGTTCAGTTGAAGAATTTCCGATTTATATGCTATCTTTCTAAATTGGCAAGTCAAATCATACGCCCTAATAAAACACATGTAACCCTATCACTGAGTCAATGTCGTCATACGTTATTTCCTTAACGTCTAGATAAAGTTGCCTGTGAACTGCACTGATTTGTTCTGTTTCACACCTACGCGGTGTGGAAAGCACATATAACATAAGTGTTTGATCTGGATTCGTTTGCGAGTATACATTAAATGCTAGCACACATTTATATTTCTTTCATTAGCTTTAAATAGGGAAAAAAATCTAAATCTCTTACTTATTAATAGAGTAATCGTACGTACGTAATTATCATCTTGTTAGATTTCACTCTTTGGAAACATTTTATATTTTAAAGACAGTTGTAGAAAAGACAAACAAACGATTTAAGAAATTGTTGTTGGTTTGATATTTAAAGATTTAAAGAGACAAATTCTCCTTTCGATCAAGAATATCCTATGAAATAATATACAGTTAGTTTTCAGGAGCATGGATATGCTTGTAGAGAAACTGGAATAAAGACATTTTGCCTGCTCGCTATCATTATCGCAAATCGATCCCTGCAAGTTTTTATTACCCCTACCCCGCCCCCAAATAAAAAAGAGCTTAGGTGTCCCGACAACCGAACCCACTCTATGTTGGGATAGTGTCTTCTATGTCCTAAACTCGAAATACTTTACAACTATTGCACAGCTTCGTTGAAGAAGCAAATAAGTAAAATTTGGTTAAAAAGTATTTGAAACTGTCGAGGTCATTCAAATTTCTGCACGCGCGACCTTGACTCCTCTTAAAACTCGTGCAGAGAAAGTCGAAAACTGTACTACCACCACCCTTTACATATATTTACCAAACTGACAGCTTATGAAATAAATGTGGTGAAGTTCCAGTAGGTACTTTAGGAGAGGATAAAGTTACAGACAGAACGGACAGAAGGAATGTATTTTAAATCCCTCGATACCAAGACGCAGGTAATTGTGATGCTTCTGCCGCTGCTGTTCTCTTACGTGTATATCCAAACAGAATATTTTTTTAAATTTTGGTTATGATGTCAAGGAACATACTCCGATCCCCTGCCTATCTGTCAATATCATAAAATAAAATAAAAGAAAACTAAAGTGAAGAAAGAATACGCAAACATGTCAAAGAAAGTATCTGCTAGTTTGCCGAAATATTTAGACTGCTATCATCAAAGCAATACATTTTGTTTCCTTTGATGAAACACACGTCAACCAAAGCGCGTGGGTTGAATCCAGAGCCGTTTTAAGAAGTTTGTGGGCCCTAGGCACAAACACTAAACTGCCAACACAACCGATCTCGCGTGCCTATGCCGTTAAACGGCACTGATAGAATTGATGATCCCTTCATATAGCTCCCATATTTTCAGTCGGTAATATACCGGCTCTGGTGCAGTTGTTTTTATCCTTGAGGGTCTGCAACAGTGCCAGATTTTCGGGTCAACATGTTATTTACTATTTGTACTCGTCAGAGAATAGACATGTGACGTAGTTATAACAAATCAAAGTTTATGGCATCAGTACACAATTAATAAAATCCTGTTCAGTACCCACAAATGTAGTCCCAGTCTATTTTTAGATTATTTTTTCCTGTCTCCGTTTGGTGGTGATACACGAGTTAGATTTGGGCATTCTTGGTAAGGATTTGAAGGCAATTGTTTATTCTTTAGAATGTAAGCTTATGGTGTGGTTGTCTGTGTGTATTTCGGCGACAGTGCACATTGAGTAATAAGGTCATGGTAATGATCCGGAAGTGAAATCTGTTCTGTTGCATGGTGTTTTGTTTACAATTCAGCCTCTCAAAAAAATGCAGGTCAACCCTTGACAAGAACTTCACCTTAAAGTCATCTTTGAAGGTATTTTAGATTAACATATGATTGGTATTGATTGTCACACAGTGGAAAGTTCAATACTGAGAAACAAATGTAGAGACTATATAGTAAAATTAATTGTGTTCGATGGCCTTATCCGAGACACAAAACATGGCGGATTTTGACAACACAACTAGTGGTAAAAACTTAGGGTTATCATACAATTTAATTAGCATCACTTGTCCGTTTATACTCAGTAGAATGTATAAACAGTTTGCATTATCTCTTGTCCGTCAAATATCAAAGTCTTGTAAGTCAGGATTATGGCTGCTAGGTATGGGTGAAGCGTAAACAATTACCAGTGAAAATACATTGACAAGCATTCAAAATTAAAAGTACAATATTAGGCGTTCAAAACATAAACATACATGTATAAAAGAAGGCCATAATTTGCAAATAAACAAGATAAACGTAATGTGCAAATTTGGAAATTTTAAAAATTTAGTGTGCAACTCGGTCATGTGATTTCGCGTGTGCCATAATGACTGCAAATTATTAATTTGCAGTGTCAGCTTATGAAGTCATCCAGATTAGTCATATTTTAATACTGATTCGAACTTAGGTGTCATAAACATATTTCTGGACGTGATAAATTCATACAAGTAATATAAAAGTTAATTTTTTACTGCTATTGTAATTAACAAATATTATTAAATGTATTTTGTCCGAATGCAGAGAGATAACAACTGGAATGGTTACCATTACATGTGTAAAGTTAAATATATTGACATCTAATTACTCGCATTATCACATGATATATGATATTTAAATATATGCAATTCCAGTACCACAAATATTAGACAGAAATTTTACAAATGCTATATACACAGAAAATACGAACACATGAGTTATTTCGATTATTATTATTATTATTATATATTATTATTATTATTATTATATATATATATATATATATATATATATATATATATATATATATATATATATATATATATATATATAATTCTTGCGGCGATTCCCCATAGCCAGCTAAAGGCGTTAGTTTCTATCTGTCGTCCAAGGATGGGTTGTGTATTATTGAATTAGTTCAAAAGCTTTATCGATTCACGGTTTACAGGCACACGAGTTATTTGCACCAGAAAAATATGCCTTAAAGTTGGATCTTTTTTCTAAGCGTGAGATGTCATTATTTGCTCTAACACATAAAATTAAAGTGTGCACAAAATAACGTCATTTTGCTTTTCGCCTACGTCAACTCTGTTATTTCAGTCCAGTTAGTCATTATTTCTGGCGATTAGTGGAATCGCCAGCTTCGCTACTTCTAGCCTTGAAGTCTATAATCGATCACTGAACCTACTTCCATTTACAGGAACCATGCAGGAACTCTCTGTTGTTTAATGAGGTGTATACCCATTTTTTTTATTTTGTTCCTATTATTCAAACAAAACTACGCCAGGGTCAACCATGGAGCAGGCGGGCTGTAGAGGATATTTGTCATGTCTAGTATATAAATGACGCTATTTTAATACACATCATACTGCACAAACTTATACAGATACAAACACCAAAAAGTCCTGCAATGATGGAGGGAAAATCTACCACCTGGCTGGCGTACAATTTCGCAAGTTAGGAATCATTGCCCCCACTTTGTTCCACAGGCGTGAAACGAAGTGAATTGAGAATAATTTGCTGGCGAAGAAGGTTGGCGGAGGACATCTATTTCACCAGAAAAAAAGAAATCAAATATGACCTGCAAATGGCCTATTATTTATAGATGAAAATTATTTCGTAAAACGTGTTAGCTTTTTCAACAATAGTTGTTTTTGTTGGCGGATATAAACTTTCTTTGAAATTATCAGCTTTATCATCTTGCAGGTTTTGTAAAACAAAACACAAAAGATCTATTTGCCGTTGGGAATTTGTCTGATCTAAAGGTAATGGAGGAAAACGAGTATAGACAATCACTAATGGTTTTTATGGTGTCAATCCAGTGAAGCAAAACCGCTATCTAGTTAATCTGATTTTATGTTACTGCTGGAAAAAGAAAGGATGCAGACAGCTTGGACACCGGGTCCGTCCTGTTTCTTTCCATGCTTTGTGGAAATATTCTTCATTTTGAACATTCAAGTTCATATGAGTGAATACAAGTAAGTTAGAAATTCGAATTATTGATCTTTTAATTGCTATTAAATTGTTATTATTTAACTTCATCCTTTGTGTATCTTTAATCATTTAACCATCAGCATTGCTGGATGGGGGCTCGTTAGCTGTATGTCTAACTGTCACTAAATCAACTTTCAACCAAAATCGAGCATGAACTGGACTTCTTATATTGGCAGCACCCCAACCCAATCCCCCCACAACTAAACACCTCACAACGGGGTGACTCTTTAAAATGAGTCAGGTCAACTTGATACACCTTCATTTTAATCATTTAGCTCTTCATAAATCGAGTCAAGAGCCTCGGGCTCTTGAATAATTTAGCTGTATATGAGTCAGGACAATTCTTATAGACTTACTTTTCAACTAATTACCTGTAGAAAATTCAAGTCAAGTACATTAATTTTTAATCATTTAACTGTATACAAGTCAGGTCAATTACCTTAGACCTTCTTTTAATCATTTAGCAGTATCTGAGTCAGGTCAACTACCTTACGTTTTAGTTATCTGCCTCTATATGAGTCGGAGTCGAATCAAGTGCCTTAGGCCTTTTAATTATTTAGCCGTAGACGAGTCAACTATCGGTAAAGTTTCCTTTTAATCAATTTGCTGTATACGAGTAAAGTCAACTACCTTAGAGTTTTCAAAAATCATTTAGCTGTATATGAGTCAAATTAACTACCATTGGCTTTCTTTTTAATATGTTACCTGTATAACATTCAAATTTAGTATTTTCTTTTAAATCATTTAGCTGTATGAATCAACTACCTTGACTTTCTTGGTAATATTTCAACTGTATATGAGTCGAGTCAACTTCCATATAATTTCTTTTTAATTAACTGCATATGAATAAAGTGGGAAAAAAGCCTTCTTTTCTAGCTTTTTCTCCCCCCCCCCATCTTTCATTTGACCATTTTTGCTTACTAATGATCTACCAAGCCTTTTTAAAGACATCGAGAGTGATATGATTTCCAGTTTCTTCCAACCAAAATAATGGACAGTTTGTCAAAGACATGTAGAAAGTTAATTGGCTTGACTGCTACCAGTATTACCATGGGGCAAAAAGATTGCTGTGAACGGTAGAGTATATACCTATCTAGTATTTATTATTTTTCCTTGTAGATAATTGAGTATGTTTGGGCATAGAAACCACTTTTTTTTTCAATTACAGTTATCGTGACTTTTGACCCTTTAACTTCAAAACAGCGGTAATCTTTCTTACCCCAAGTGTATGCCATTCAAAAAGTTTGGTTAAGCTTTGTGACTTAGAATTAATGTTGTGTAGAAACCATTTTCCTTCAGTAATAGTGGTATTCGCCTAACACTTTTCAGCTTTTCACTTTTAACTCCAGAATCAACAGGTTTTGTCCCCATCCTAGTTGCAAGCTATCTACAAAGATTATTATATGAATATGATGTATAACTGACGCAATTGTGCGGAAAGAACTTTATTCTTTCAGTTCCAATGACTTTGACCTTGACGTATTGACTCCGAAATCGACAAGGCGTTTTCTTACCATAAGTACAAGCATTCCACAAAGTTTAGAAATCACAGATTTGGGTAACTAAAGTTATTGTCAAATTGCCGTATGTTTTCCATTCGGACACAATGACCTACACCTTTGAGCTTTTGACCCCAAAATTGATTGGATTCTTTCTTACTCTATGTTCCGGTCATCCACAAGGAAAACTATAAACGAAAGAAAACACAAGTCACCGTGTGGGCATTTGTTTTCTTCTTTCAAAATGATATTGACCTTTGATTTTTTTCCCCTCTCCCCAAACAACGTAATGTTTTCTACTTAAAACTTAAGCTATCCACGTATATAAATAAAAAACGGATGCATGGGTGGATGTTTGAACGGACGGACATCATATCATGCGTAGTCTTATAAAAATTAATCCAAATTAAATTGAACTTTCTTACAATAAACCTTCAACACTAGATAGATGATACTTATAAAAGAGACTAAAAAACAAAGTACAAAAATGTACTCATTCATCGCATCGCGAACGCAGATGAGTGAACTATTAATTTTCATTTGCGTGTAAAACTGTTTTGCATTTGATGTGCAAGATCGATCAGCTTTTTATGTTTGGTGTTCTTGACGCCCTGGTGTTGACATCAAGTCGTCTTTTGAGGGCGAAAAACATACAATCAGATCTATAATTGGGGAAAACTATCTTGCAAATCTAGCTTGTAACTTTAGGTGCAATGATATTACAAACTTTAGTACATCACCGCGTCATCATCAGGGCCGTGCTAAGTCAAGCAAGAATGACCTAATATGAAATCTGTCGTTGTGCTAAAGCAAGCAAGAATGACCTAATATGAAATCTGTCGTTGTGCTAAAGCAAGCAAGAACGATCTAAGATAAAATCTGTCGTTGTGCTAAATCAAGCAAGAATGACCTAATATGAAATCTGTCAGTGTGCTAAATCAAGCATGACCTAATATGAAATCTGTCGCTGTGCTAAATCAACCAAGAACGACCTAAGATGAAATCTGTCGCTGTGTTCAATCAAGCAAGAATGACCTAAGATAAAATCTGTCGCTGTGCTAAAGCAAGCAAGAATGATCTAAGATAGAATCTGTCGCTGTGCTAAATCAATCGGTGCCTGTCTTCCTGTATATACCACCAAAGATGAAAACGTAACAAGTGAATCTCCATATAATTTATATGGTCCAACTATTTATTTATTTAATAATAATAATAATAATAATAATAATAATAATAATAATAATAATAATAATAATAATAATAATAATAATAATAATTTTATGACGGGTTAAACGAGCCCCAATGTGACGGGTTCGTTATACCCTTGTATGATTTGTAAAAAGTTGGAGTGGGGTGTTCCCAATATTTATTTTGCTGTGGTACCCACCCAGGCTCGATTATGGTTCATCGATTATGGTTCAGAAGTTAGTGAATGTTAGTATAGAGCTCAGAATCCCCAGTCAGCAATGCAGACAGTTAAATAATAAAAGTACAATGGGTGAGATTAAATAACAACATTTTAATTGAAAATCAAATATTCAATCACTCGAACTTCACAATGCGCCCCTTTCGCTCGACTCTTTGAACCTATCTCATCATGAGTTAAGAGTTTCGCCCTGTCCTTGGTTTTTACTCATTCCCTGATTCTTTTCATCTGTATAATTCTCTCTGGGTTCCTTCTCGTACTCCACTTTCTCTCCTCCCATCTAGTTCTCATCCTCTACTTCCCTCGTCTATCCGTCGACTCTCTCTCTCTCTCTCTCTCTCTCTCTCTCTCTCTCTCTCTCTCTCTCTCTCTCTCTCTCTCTCTCTATATATATATATATATATATATATATATATATATATATATATATATATATATATATATATATATATATATATATATATACATACAGGAAGGAAGTTA
This sequence comes from Potamilus streckersoni, assembly GCA_016746295.1. Taxonomy (NCBI): domain Eukaryota; kingdom Metazoa; phylum Mollusca; class Bivalvia; order Unionida; family Unionidae; genus Potamilus; species Potamilus streckersoni. Next base: position 832,170 of record JAEAOA010001418.1, read on the forward strand.
TCCGCCGAAAAGCTTATCTGTAAAACACAATGATGGTATACTATTTTTCCTAGGCGCTCACCTCACACTACCATTATAGCTTATCATCAGATAAGGCTATCAAATTTCATCGGTCACGCATCCATTCACACCGAGATACACCTACATTCTTGTATGGTAAAACACATTATAATAACACAACATAATAACAACATCATAAAAGCACGGTATCAATTACTGGTATACATGCAATATATATATTGATTCACATCGGTACAGACTCCTAATTCGATTATACTGACATTATCACAATAAGCAGATGCATATATTTGCATCAGAACTCATACAAAACATATAAATATGCAAATATCTACACTCTGACATATTCAAACACATATTTTTGAATCATACATATATCAATCATTTCCTGACTCCAATACAAATATGCACAAACTCTACATACACATTACTAAAGTGCTGGTTACCACGAAGTAACATATACTAATAGCATTATTGTTACTGAACTAGCAATCTACATAATCCTACCTAATTCATGTCTCAAACAAGCACATAAATGAATAGTCCGAGTTTCCTCTGACCCTTGACACCCCATTTTTGATATTTGGTTTTATATGTTGGGGTGTAGGGTCAGAGTCTATTCCCTATCAAAAACTTGGAATTTGCCGACACAATTTGGTGTCGGCATAGGGTACTCGCCAACTATCAGGCCTAGCAAACTTAAATGACCTTATATTGACCCATAATTACATTAAATCGATAGTGAAATCATTTATCTTCTCAGAAATTACAAGCATAACACCGATTTTGTCTTTATTCCATTGTGAGACGAGACGTAACTACAGCGTTGATAAATTTTGACCTAGTTCGCACCATTTTCATTGCTAGTCACATGACTAACTAAATCTCGCGGCCGATATGCATAAACGTCATAGGTCAAATAGTCACGTGATAACAACAAAGTGCGTTGACGTGTAGTTTCTGGATGATCAGGCAGCCTCTTTCCAGGAAGATCCGACAGCGACATGTTTCGGGCTGCTGTTATCCCAATTAATATGTAGAATAATACGTGTTTTTTCTTGTTATTGTAGATATTGCGTGACTTTCATTCAATATTTTCGAGTTTGTCTTCTTTCTGCAATACTGGAATGGAAGGCTTGGTACATAAACCTATATTGCAACATGGCAGGGAAAGACGAATACACAGAAGCTCTTGCCAATGAGATACTTTAAGAAAAGGGATACCATTTTAATAGTAAAGAACTACAGTATGATGTTATAAAATCAGTTATCAATGGAGGTTACACATTTGCCGTCTTCCACAAGGGGTATGGGAAAACGCGGTTTTTTTTGTGGTTGTTGTTATCACGTGACTATTTGACCTGTGATGTTTATGCATATCGGCTGCGAGATTTGGTTAGTCATGTGACTAGCAATGAAAATGGTGCGAACGAGGTGAAAATTCATCCACGCTGTAGTTACGTCTCGTCTGACAACAGATTAAAGACAAAACCGGTGTTTTGCTTGTAATTTCTGAAAAGATAAATTATTTCCCTATCGATTTAATGTAATTATGGGTCAATGTAAGGTCAACTAAGTTTGCTAGGTCTGATAGTTGACGAGTACCCTATGCCGACACCAAATGGTGTCGGCAAATTCCAAGTTTTTGATAGGGAATAGACTCTGACCCTACACCCCAACATAAAAAAAACAAATATCAAAAATGGGGTGTCAAGGGTCAGAGGAAACTCGGACTAATAAATGAAACACTACAAAGTAATTATACATACTAAATCCCAGTAATTGGGTAAAACATAATATCAGTACTTACAGTTACGGCGCCGTAATGTTTGGAAGAATCGAGTAAATATCTACCTTGGAAGCTTCCGCTCTTTGTTCCCAATCCTTTGTCCTTCGACTCCCTCCAATTTCACGAGTGGCGTTCCCTGAGTATTTCTTACAACAGTGTCTTCTGAAGTCTCGGGTATATACTAACTGATTTCGGACGCGGTCACTAATGTTCTCGGGCCCCGAGTGGCCGAGTGGTCTAAAGCGCTGTCCGTTACGGATCACTGCCATCTCACCTCTATCTGCGTGGGTTCGAGTCTAAGATTCGGCGAATGTGGATATGTGAGAGAGCTTGCCAGTAGCTTCTCGTGGGTCGGTGGTTCTTTCCGGTGATTTCCCGGTTTCTTCCTCCACCATTAATACTGGCCGCCATGTATAGCCTTTCCTGTGCTGAAAAATGGCGTTAAACCCCACAACAACAACAACAACAACAACTAATGTTCTCCGAACTTAATAGTTAGACCCACCCACAAGCTGAATTCCGATTGGATGCGGTTGGCCAGTCTCAATCAACTAGCAAGGTTCAGTCCGTCTAACCCGTTAATCCTGCGCGCTCACCTTTGATCTCCAAAATGCAGGGTTGCGAGGTACAAGGTTGGACGCAGAAAACCAAGTTTTTTTGGCGACTTACCTACTCGCTTGACACTGCCGGCGGCGATTGTTCACACCTTAAACGACACGTTGAACTAGCCCCGCGTTTATACATCGGTTAGCTTAGGCTGGCAGAACGGGACAAATTTATTTTTAGAGAGTAAAACTCATTTAGATAAATTGTTAGGTGGTGGTGATTATCGTTTTCATTTATATAAATAAAATTAAATGGAATGTAACATTTTAGGGATACATTTCCTAGTTGCTTGCCAGTCCTTCCAAATTCAACGTTGGTAGCAGTTTAGAGTCAACGTATTATATCACCACAGTCTCTTTCGGGTTATCAACCGTAATTTGGTTGTCTGCTTTCTTTGCCCTTTGAACGGGTGCATATATGGAGCTATTTCCCTTGTGCTTTTAAGACTTTATTGTATCATAGCTAAATCTCTCTTAAGGTTTCGTGTCCCTCAAACTTCCAGATACCCGTCCGTTGGACAATTTATACTGAGAGAATACTTGCTACTCTCCCAGAGCAAAGAAAATCTTGCCTTCCATCAGAAATTTAGACTGAGTACTATTTTTTAGGGAGAATAAGCTAATCATTGAATTTTGATTGGGTCACATCCCTCCCCTTTTGTTTATCTATGCCAATCAGTATTAAATTTATATATAAACCGAATATGAACACAAGCCTATCCAGGGTCGAGTAACTCCTATCTCCACGTTTTCTTATTAAATCGATATATAGAAAGTCTCAGCCTCTGACACTTATTCCAACTGGTACAAAATTATATCTTCATTGTATCGGCTCTACTATTTTTCGATACTTATAACCCCAAATTCACATTGAGTCGTTCATCCGTCTGACCGTTATCAGCAAAAACTAATTGAAAATAAAATCGCCCTAAGCCAGGGGCATTAAATACCAGTATCCTAGCTTCTTATTGCCATACCTACGCCCATTCCCCAATTTAATTTGTTAGCTGTCCTACGGATAGCAGCGAGATTCACTCAAATATGTGTGGACCTTACATCTTACAAAATTCACACTGTCACACAAAAATTAGCTTTTCTCAGGCGAGGACCTCAAGGGCATACAACATTCTATATAGATCTATAATATTTATAAAAGAAAGAGTGCACTTATGAATTACCAGCGAATGTCACATAAATATTTCATTGAAAACTTCTAATTAATATATATATATATATATATATATATATATATATATATATATATATATATATATATATATATATATATATATATATATATATATATATATATATATATATATATATATATATATATGTATGTGTGTGTGTGTGTGTGTGTGTGTGTGTGTGTGTGTGTGTGTGTGTGTGTGTACATCACTACAACATGCTTGTAACTGATTTAAGCATTTATTCCATTCGGATGATTCTGCACATGTTAATATCATTTTCAATGCATTTATTTCATTCGGATGATTTTGTATATGTTAATATCTTTTTCAATGCATTTTTCCTAGTCTTGGTAATTTTAAACAAAGGTTTGACGCTAATCATAAAGAGTACACAGAGGAGTGTTGCTGCCTTGGACACCAAAGAGTACGTTGACAGTGTTGCTGGTTTGGACACCAAAGAGTACGTTGACAGTGTTGCTGGTTTGGACATTTATATCATTGTGGTTTTACAATGTGTTAAATTTGAAAGGGCTTTATAGACTAAAATTTATATGTGATACGAGATATTTGTGTTTGAGCAGAGAGCGATTTATATAGGCTTTAACATTTCATGCAGATGTTGTCATTAGATCGACATCTAGTAGAATTCTAGCTGCACGTTTCTGAAGTTTGATTATAAGATTAATGTTAGTTTGTGTGCATGAACCCCATACCGTAAAATAGTAATCCATAAGAGGTAATATGTAAGTTAAGTACAACGTTTTCCTTGCATACTTTTATATATATATTGAATACAACAGACTTCCTTGCTTATATTAGTATATATTTCTTAGTCGTTGCTGTAATGTTAACGTGGAACTTATATATATATATATATATATATATATATATATATATATATATATATATATATATATATATATATATATATATATATATATATATATATTGTTTATGCGATTCTTCCAAGATAATTTATCATCAGCATGTACTCATAGGAGCTTACGGCATTCTAGATTTCTCCGGCAAGAATAATCGGTTTGATGTTCTTAGTAGCAGTGCATTGGTCGTTTAGGTATTTATATACATTCCATCGTCTCGACACCATTTACCTGGACCCAGGTGGATGAGTGGTCTAAACCATCTCGCTTCTGTCCGCTAATGACCACGTGGAGGCCAAATGAGATGTTGTGAAAGACCTTGGGGACAAATCCAATGTCGGAAGAAAAACCTCGGATTAAAAATAATGTTCATATTTTGGTTATATACTAGCGTATGTGTTATGTTTTAAGCACGTGAGTTTTTTTTTTTATAAGAATGTACATCATCCTACGATATACTGGAAAGCAATTTTTTTTCTGTATGAATATTACGTAATTTCTCAAGTCTACTTAACATGTTTTCACTTGTTTAACATTTTCTCACTTGTTGAGTGTTTTCTCTCTGAGAAACAACTTTCCCGGGTATTGGTATAGTTTCCTGTCTATGATATCAACAGGGTAACTAGTAATTTAAAGTCTTCATTATCAACACTTCCTGTAAGCTGCCTAAGGTCAGCATATCTTCTCCAGGGTGTCAACTCTTTAAGGCGTAATAAATTTAATTACATTTCAGGCTTACGTTTACGGTGTAAGCTATTGACATGTAGATTATAATAGCACCTAGTTTTAACAATTTTGGTCCTACACCGACTACCCTTGTGTACTTTTGAATATTGCGATTTTTGAGAAAGTGCATTACATATTCATGTGTTATTTTCATTGTTTCTAGCAGTTTTTAGAGGGTGTTCTGAAGTGTATAGCCCACACATTTATCTAATTGTGTACAGTCTTCATCAAATTGTGTCTGGTCATTTATTTTAGTATCAGTGGCACACTTGCAGACATTATTGTTTAACGTTCAGCTACATCTTTTGTGTCAGAAAAGATTTTATCAACATTTTTTTTTTGCGTTGGGAAATCTGGATTTTTTTTTAGGTTTATTATTACATTGCCAGAGAGTTCGAGTGTCGTTGATTAGCTTTATAGCTTCTGTGTGATATGCCTGCTTCTACTCCTAATAAGGAACACTGTTTTGCTGCGACATAATCTGTAATTTCTTTCATTTCTTTCTTTGTAATATTTATATCAGCTTTCTAGCCGTTGGGATTTTTCAATTATTCCAATGAGGCTGTATGTGTTCTTTTATGTTTTTGTGGAACATGTTTATCAGGTTTATCTAAGACTATTTAGTAAAATATATCAGACCTTCATGTGTGTTATAACATTCCAAAATTTCTCCAAATAATGTATTAGCTCGAACTGACCAATCAATGTAGATTGTGCATTAGGTGGTGTACAAAGCATAACTGACTTTGTGTGAGGATATGCCTCTCCTAGGCAAACAGTGTCCAGAACAATGCATTCTCAGTCTAGGTGTCTCTTGTAATTTAGATCATTCCAAATATATACCTCAAAATATCCTCCTCCTGCATATGTGACTATTATTTCCTTCCATTGAAATATAAAACCATCTAATTGCAATCCTCCATCTACTTGAATTAATGACCATTTACCCAATCAAAGAACTAATATGTTACAGTCTTACAGTACCATATTAATTTCATTTAAATTTTGTGATACGTTACATATACTCCAAGCTTAAATCTAAAATCTCTTTCCTTAAGAATGAAATTGTCATTATCTTCATCATTCCCAATACTACTGATTTTTATTTAAATTATTATATAAGTCAAATGCAGGCTCTATTTTGTTGAAAGTTAAATTTAGTGACATATAGGTATAACGCTCTGAGCCTTCAGTCATCAATGCCGACATTAGATGGTTAAATATACGAAACAATGTTGAAATTGAATGAATAACAAATTAATAACAGTTGATTAATCAAATAACTAACATTTCCAATTACACTCCTTTCCCTAGACCCTTTAATAAGCCTATTGCATCGCTTGATTAGCAGAGTGAGATTGGTTTCCACCTGCCCTTGTATTTCTACCCATCTAGTGTATCATTCTCTCACTTATTTCTCCCAATTCCTTGTCTCCTTCTACTTGACCTTTCTCCAAATTCCTTCTCCTCCACGACTTTCTCTACCACTTTTACTCTCCTGTTGACTTCGACTGTCTCGGCTACAGCCTCATTCCGCCTACAACTCTTGAAGACTGTCTCGGCTACAGCCTCATTCCGCCTACAGCTCTTGAAGACTGTCTCGGCTACAGACTCATTCCGCCTACAACTCTTGAAGACTCGGGACCCAATGAAATCCGAAGTTCTGTGTCCCCTAAAAAGCTTCATGTAAAAGCACAAGGACGATACAGTCTTCTTCCTTAACCCTCTCATAGGACGCTACACACAGCCTATCATCAGATAACGGCTATAAATTGCTTCGGTCACGCATTCTTTCACATCGAGATACCCACACGTTTTGGCATGGTAAAACAAACTTCATAATACAGCACGGTATCAATTACTTCTTATATATACATCAATCAATTCCGTCCCATCAATACATATTCCTAATCCCATTATACTAAACAATATCACAATAATCAGATGCAATTCTTTACCTTACCACTAATACAAAGTCAGCAAATATTCAAATATCCATGCTCTGATATATTTATACGTCCATAGTAACTAATCTTAAATACTTCAACCATTCCAAATGTACAATTCAAGCATTAGTAAATTCTAACATAAATCATTAATAAATGCACTAGTTTACTACATAGTAACCTAATAGCGAATTACAAAATTAATTCTAACAACAAGCTAACAATTTATATAATTCCGCCTAGTATCTAATAATTCTCTATGTAAGCTCAAATCCATTTCTCAAATACGCAGGTAAATGAAACACTACAAAGGTAATTCTACATACTAAACGATCCCAGTAATCAAGTATACATACTACAAATAATTACAATTATGATGGCGTAATATTCCGCAAAAATCGAGCAAATAACTTACTATTATTTATCGGAGCTTTGTCTTTCATTAGAATCTACCTCTTAGTTTTGCACCAAATTAAGAGTGGCTTCGTCTCAGAGTACACCCTATTGATCCGCAACCCCTCTAAGGCGAAAACGAAGCTTTTGCATCCGAGTTTTGAAAGTTATCATTCGGCTTGCATTGTAATTACATCTTTAAACTCAATTCTGATTAGATATCGCTATGAACCGTTACGATCAAACTTAGCGAAAAATGTCCCTCTCGCTGTCTGTCAACATGGGGACGGATATTAATACCTAGGGCTTCCTTTTGATCTTTGGACTAAGCTTTATCATATAGGTGTGATAACTACAAGCCTTTGTTGAGATGGTGCATCATATATGTATGATAACTACAAGCCTTTGTTTAGATGGTGCGATCTATCTCCTGTGCCGATCCAGTCGGTCATTTAACCTTGCCTAAGAGATTAACACTAGCCCGCGGAAATCTTTAAACATCAAACGTTATAGTTTATATATGACTTTATAGCTTGGGCTTAGCAAGCAGGAAGCCATTAATAAATTATAATGCACTGTGCATAAGTTTTGATTATCTCTTCATTATCATGTACGGTTCATCAGTCTTCATTATCATGCATTTTGTATCGGTCTTCTTTATCATGCACTGCAACAGTCTTCATTATCATGCACTGTTCATCATTCTTAATTATCATGCACTGTGCATCGGTCTTCATTATCATGCACTGTGCATCGGTCTTCATTATCATGCAATGTGCAACAGTTTTAATTATCATGCACTGTGCATCGGTCTTCATTATCATGCACTGTGCATCGGTCTTCATTATCATGCACTGTGCAACAGTATTCATTATCATGCACTGTGCAACCGTCTTCATTATCATGCACTGTGCATCGGTCTTCATTATCATGCACTGTACCAGTCTTCATTATCATGCACTATTCATCATTCCTAATTATCATGCACTGTGCATCGGTCTTCATTATCATGCACTCCAACAGTCTTAATTATCGTGCACTGTGCATCGGTCTTCATTATCATGCACTCCAACAGTCTTAATTATCATGCACTGTGCATCGGTCTTCATTATCATGCACTGTGAAAGTCTTCATTATCATGCACTATTCATCATTCTAAATTATCATGCACTGTGCATCGGTCTTCATTATCATGCACTCCAACAGTCTTCATTATCATGCACTGTGCATCAATCTTCATTATCATGCACTGTGCATCGGTCTTCATTATCATGCACTGTGCATCAGTCTTCATTATCATGCACTGTGCATCGGTCTTCATTATCATGCACTACAACAGTCTTCATTATCATGTACTGTTCATCAGTCTTAATTATCATGCACTGTGCATCGGTCTTCATTATCATGCACTGTGCAACAGTCTTCATTATCATCCACTGTAACAGTCTTTAATAGTATGCACTGCGGATCAATCTTCATTATCATGCAATGTGCATCGACCTTTATTATCTCCTCATTATCATGCACCGCATATCAGTCTTCGTTATCATGCACTGTGCAACAGACTTCGTTATCTCTTCATTACCATGCACTGTGCATCGGTCTTTATGATTTCTTCATTATGTACTGTGCATGTGTTCATTATCATTCACTGCTCATCAATTATCGTTATCATGCACTGTGTATCATACACTACAAATCAGTGTTCATTATCATGCATTGCGCATTAGTTTTCATTACCGCGCACTGCGCATCAGTCTTCATTATCATGTACTGCGCATCATTCTTCATTATCATTATAAACGTAAGTAATGGAAAAAATTACATAGTAAGGGAATAAAAAGCAACGAGTATGTAAAATAATTAAAGTCCTGTCATGCTCCAAGTAGGGCTTTGAGTAGTGAGTCGATTCACATGAACAAATGTCATGTTGACAAATGTCTCGAAATGATATTGAAGAAATATTGTTGTAAATATTGTCAGTTTGAAAATATTAGTCTGCTACATCCTTGATACTGTTCTGGTCTTGTAAACTTTGCCTCTGTTACATCTGTAGCTTTTTGTAGTTACTCCGTGCTGACACGCCTTTATTACATTCCCATTCTCACCAAAGCACTAAGTTTCCATCACCCCATGACTTTACAGTGTTCCATGTAAGAATCCACTGATACCTTATATACTCGCTTAGAAGACGAGTCCAACTGCAAACTGCATAAATCCCGATCTGCCGTCGCATAATGCGCCAGAAGATCTGGGTCTATGCAGTTTGTTATGAGTAATCAGTAGAACAAACAGAACAGAGTCTATGGCAGATCAGGTTCTTTGTTGCTTGTACTTTCCTTGGACTTGTTTATTAAATAGTATAGACAGTACTGGTGAATGACCTTCATAAATACTGAGTTCCTTTCTTGTTAAAGTGAACACAATCTTCGGTATACACGCCATACCGTAGATACCCACCTATATCCACAAACACATCCTACAATACATAGAGATGAAATCAACGCCATAACTTTTTGCACATCTCTTCCAGTGCTAAATTCAGTGGACACATATCACAATCTGTTCTGGTGGATTTTCCAGGTACACTATTAGTGTGTTGTTATTGACAGATAAATGAACATTCCGAATAACCCACATATTATGTCCAGAGCTATCATTATTTCCACCTATATGTATTATGATGTTGTCATACTTGCCTAACGCTACCGGTCTCAATTTTGCACTCCGCTATCAGTTCACATATCCAATCGTTTTAGATTTTGGGGTTCGATGCGCTTTAGACTTGATGAGTTTTACGATGGGGTCGGCTACCATGGTTCCGTGTGTCTGTTGATCTAAGATTTCTGGCATATCAGAATCATCGTGGATTTTCGGATTACATGGCATATATGGGATATTAGTTCCACGATCCTGCATATTAATGGCTTTAAAACATATTTGGCATGGATAGGAGTTGATGAAATTTTAATAGTTTGCGTATTTGACAATTCATTGATTTGTGATGATTCCCTTTTGCCAGGTTTATATGGTATAAGTTGGGAGGTTGGGGGTTGGCGATTGGCATTCCGTCCGGGATTACTCTTTACCGTCATGTCTTTAATTTAAGTTATTAGTTGATGCAACTTCATATAGACTATCATATCACTTTGAAGATAATTTACTACGACACTATGACTTGCATTGTGCTTTAAAGTTTTGTTTTTTTTATATTGATTGGTGTCATTGTCTTCTATTCTTTGATAAAGTGTACATGGATCAACCCGGGTTTTAGGAGAGGTAGGTGTTAAGTATTTAGGCGCAGTAAAGATTGTGTCTGCTTCAACGACCTAAATAAATAAATATTAAAATACTTAAGTAAATTACATTTGATACCTTAAAGTATGAATGAAGCTTCCAGTCAAAAGCCAAGACCCTATTCCACTCGAGACATCTTGGTTCTCCATGTCGGCGAGACAACATATAATCAACAAAATTGACAGTCTGTGGGTTGTAATCTCACAAAAACGACATGTTTACTTAGTATGGATATAATTTACTTAAGTAAATGGGCGAATGAAAATAATCAATAACGACCAGATCAGCACTCAGCTTAAGAAGATTTTTCTATTCACAATGTGGAGGAGACGATTTAGTGCCAGCGAACAAAATTACATTCTAAACACACAAACAAAATCGTCGAAGATACAAATTATACCAATAAATCAATGGAAGTTTAGGAAGATAAATAAATAAAAGTGTAAGTTACTTGTAGGGACCCAATAAATAAGCAATAATACCCTAGGCGGAAGAAGTGTATATTGATACTCGACATTAAAGAAGTAAAACATCTCTATGAAAAGAGAATGAAAACGGGAAGAAACGCGGCCGACGCAGTGAAGGAAGATAAAATACGGAGGGTGCAGTATTGTGAACTAAATCCCTAAGAGTCCTTTACATTGTACCACATTCCAAAAAATAGAGAACATTCCGAATGAATGTATGTGGTGTTCCGAATTCATTCCAATACTGAATATGCTGACCCGCCAATAGCTTGGAACACTGCTGATTTTCTAACAGTCTTGATGTATCACAATGATATAATCAAAAATGTCCTTGAATGAATTCACAATAATTACAAAATAATGATTTAGTCCTAAATCAACACACACTATGTAATTTCAATGAATAATTTTAAAAAAACCTAAATCCTCTCCATTAATTCCACTACGACTGATGTTAAGATATGGAATGAATAATTCTGATGTCAACAGCATTTATATATTCTCTACCTGATTTGTGTCACAATAATCACTGTCTGAAAATACTCTTTAATCTTGACGATAGTTTCCATAAAATTTGTAAATAATGTCAGGTATGTTTGCTACATTTTAGCAAGCTACCTGGTAAAGGGCAGGTTGTTCATGTTTTACGAAGGAGAAAACTAATGTCATGAGTTAAACATGTTTAACTCCTAATAATAATTTAATATATTATCGAAAAGAAGTTAGTGCGGTAGGGACAACTACTACCCTCGGTTTTGGACAAAGGTCAATTACACAATATAAACTAAATATACATTGTATATAATCATGGACAAAATACAACACGTAATACAAATTTAATATAAAGAACAATACACATTGAACAACATAACAACATACACATATATGGCATGCATGCGGCACAACACACACACATTTAGCATAGATGCAAGGACAAAAAATATATATAGCGCTATACACATGAACATATTTCATCATTTTTCATGGGGCTTTCAGTCTGATCCACAAAATCCTTCTTCAGACTAAAACTGGGTGGCCCCGAAAAAAAAAAGGATTCGTACACTGCTGAATAAACTTAGACGATCCCTAATAAAGATAGCCATAATCAATCGGCTACTTTAAGCCACCTTCGGTGGTACACCTTTTCGCACAGTAAACAAAGAGAAGAAAATGCTTTGTAGGAAAAATCACAGCTCATAAACATTCGAATCGGACATGTGACTAGCATATCTTTGGCGTTAGGACAGGAAATTCCCCACAAAAATAAGCAGCTACAATGAAGTGTAGCATAGTAACAGCTGTTAAGCAGGAGGAGTCAGACATACAGCTAGAAGGACAAAATGAGTCCGGAAGGAGTGATACAGCAGGCAGTCAGAGCACCTTGCGACCCGCATTGGAAGCATTTTAATTACTACCAAATTAATTGGAACGCAACAGCACACAACAAAAGCAGTTCGTTCATAGCAGTATCGCTCAAAAAAAAAAAAAACGGCAAAAATTATAAATAATGTCGCTACTAGGCAAAATGGTCTAATTAACTGCGTTCTTGCTTGGCTGACACTTATTGCCAAGCTAGCGTTGGTTGTAATGAGTATTAGTGTAAATTACGTTGTTTATCATTTCACACGGTTCACGAAATCTGCCATAAATCTAATCCGAACATCCACTGTCCTAAATTAAAATGGTATGAGCTTGAAGGTAACATCAAGTATGGAACTTCATTTTTATGTAAAGTACTGACTTTGTACATATACCCATGTTAACCCGAGCATTAGAAATTCATCATATGTTCCTTTGGTTGCTGACATAAGGAGTGATACTGTCTTCGTTTTCTTTCACGGGACCAAGCCTGTTATTATCTTTCTGTATGAGATTACGTCATATCCTAAATATCCTCTTGGATAAATTCAGAGAACTCATATATATCAATTAAAAGTTTACTAGATTAGTGAATTGATAGATTTACCGCCATTTGATTTGAAAACATAATTCTGATATGTATTTTTTTTATTAAAAAATACCATTTTAATAGCATGTGTAACAATGAGACTTCACCGACGGCATTTAAGTACTTAGATGAAGATTATCCTTGATAAATAAATCCTGGATGAATGAAACATGGCAATCACTGATGTTAATAGAGTTCACATAATTGTTTACATGGCAGCATCTGAGCAAATACGCAAATGTTAACATCAGTTTCATTACGCAAATGCACGTCTATAATTAGTTCGGTCAATAAAGGCGTCAACCAATTAATCGACTGACTCGCAGCAAATTCCGACTTGGAATATATCCTGTTTGTGGGACAACGGTGAACTATGGATGATCTGTAAACGTGAGTGCCTTAGGCCACTCTTTTAATCTGGACTCCCTAATTCCTCGGGTTAATACTCTTTCTCAGCTCCTTTTTCAGTTCCACTCTGAATATTCTTCTCAATGACCCATTGGTCTAAGCGACCATGATCAAGCCTGTTTGTGGTAGTGTGCTCTTTCTTTTTCACATTATACACAATGTTATTATCCATTTAAAGTACCTTTATGTTTGATTCGATAGAATGTACATTGGGCAACAACATTGGGCAACAAAAGGGAGAAAAAAGTTTATTGGTACTTCTGGTTGCTTGTCTGCCATGCTTGACATTTGTTTTATGCGTTACAAAGTCGAACCCATATCACTATCAGGTATGGGTAAATTTGCCCACTATCAGTGTAGTCAACGGACACTTTTTTTTTTTTTATCCCCGTTCTTGCAATACAATGAAATTGGTGATAAATAGTTTAGCTTGCATGCACAGTAACTGATACTTGGTCGGATCGATATTGATTTTTTAGCAACTCCAAGTCAGTATTTAACAGGGACTTAAACGATTTACTATTAATCCTCGAAAATGAACAATACCGACCCAAAATATCATCTCACATCTATCGTTAACTGTTCAACAAATGTGGATCATGATTGGAATCGTTTTAACACGTTGTTGATTCCTCAGAAGGAGCAAATGTTAATGTGATTATGTTGTTTCATGACGATTAGGTCACTAATTGTTACGTTTTCTCTAAATGGTGCTAGCGGAATAACTTCCGTCAATGGACTACCCATCCTGCAAGTTGCAAAAACAGCCTGGTTTCTTTTGACAACGTCTACATTATATTATGCTTTGAGTTTCTCGTGTTGTTTAGTAAAATACCTTTTCTTGGTCACTGACCTATGATTATTGTGAGTTTTCTACTGGAAGAAACTCTTTGTCGCAAGCAACCGGTGAGAATCCGCTACGCTCCCTAATCACCCATGTTGTCTGTGCAGTTATTTCTGCTTTTCTCGTGGGTATACATAAACCGGCCTAAGTAATTACTGCGAGTGTGGATCAGTTTTACTCGCCATTGTGATTAAGTATGCCTTTTCACTCTGTTTGAGCCATTCAAATTGTCTCTTCAAAGAAGAGTCACTTAAGCATCGATAAAACGCACTTTCATCACGATGTAGGAGATTATTATATTGTGTTGTCGAAAGTGTATTTTTTTTTAATGCGTACTTGTGAGAAAACAAGGAAATCTCAACAAGTCATACTCGTAGTCGCAAGTGATAAATGAGCGTTGCAGATAACCGCCTGTGGTTTGCGACGATGAAAGAAACATGAGTGTGACAATTATACAAATATCCGTTTAAAATCATTGATTGTGTTTGTTATTCATCATCTGTTACATGAAAAGTTTTAATAACAAGGTATTATGTGATCAGTTGTTCTTCCACCTCAACCCCCTTTAATATGTCGTGGGGATACCAACAAAGTCTGAAAAAGTGAGTTGAGTTAAAGACTAATGCAGTTCGGGCAACACCGATGGTGAGATAAGTAGGCGTTTGACAAGGAAAGTGATAAAAATCTAAGTAGACCATATCTATGCAAGAAGAGAAGAGAAGAGAAGAGAAGAGAAGAGAAGAGAAGAGAAGAGAAGAGAAGAGAAGAGAAGAGAAGAGAAGAGAAGAGAAGAGAAGAGAAGAGAAGAGAAGAGAAGAGAAGAGAAGAGAAGAGAAGAGAAGAGAAGAGAAGAGAAGAGAAGAGAAGAGAAGAGAAGAGAAGAGAAGAGAAGAGCAGAGAAGAGAAGAGAAGAGAAGAGAAGAGAAGAGAAGACAAGAGAAGAGAAGAGAAGAGAAGAGAAGAGAAGAGAAGAGAAGAGAAGAGAAGAGAAGAGAAGAGAAGAGAAGAGAAGAGAAGAGAAGAGAAGAGAAGAGAAGAGAAGAGAAGAGAAGAGAAGAGAAGAGAAGAGAAGAGAAGAGAAGAGAAGAGAAGAGAAGAGAAGAGAAGAGAAGAGAAGAGAAGAGAAGAGAAGAGAAGAGAAGAGAAGAGAAGAGAAGAGAAGAGAAGAGAAGAGAAGAGAAGAGAGTGCTAGATGTGAACATGATATGGTAGCAATACGATTAAAATAGAAAACCAATTACATTTTATTCGACAACTTCTTTAACCATGGCCACGATAGTTTGTCATCGTCACCAGCAAACGAAACAACAATATTAAAAATAGGCCTGATATGATTGAGAATTATAGCCTCCTATGATCCTCCCCCTAGATAGAATCAGTTAAATACCGTTAGAGCAATATAGGAACCCATTCAGTATGTGCACTCAACTAGTTTGTTTATAATTGTCAAAGGCAACTATTCAAATATCTCCCGGACGAGTGATTGGGAAACACTTAAACTAATCCATTTCGTTTCAAGTATTTTCTTAACGACTTTGTTAAAGACGTGGGTATAGAACAGCAATTCAGCCTTTTGAAATTTATGTCAGTAAGGTTTTGAAACGTTACAGGAAGAATGTGTATATCCACCGCCCCACCCTTATTCCTCCTGACTCGCCCTAAATAAAAACGCCTTTGGCTCTAATCTACATGCCGCCTATATCGTACACAGCTAAAAAAAAAGAGTGAAATGCTACATTCGATTCGACATCATTCTTTGAAGTCTTTGCCATGAAATTAACTTTAAAACTAGTAAGGCACTCGTGACGTCAATGAGTTTAGGCAACATACTTGAGCGATAAATTATAATATACTAAAGGACTTGGACCTACCGTGACACTTTTACACTAATGTTAACTCCATGACCATAATTTAAGGGTTATGGGTGGCCATGGCCGCCAAGAATTTCTGTTATTTTTAAATTTTTGTTTTAAATATTTTTAAAACAAACTTTCATTGATAAATGACTGACAATTTCATTGGGTGATGGAGTGGGGGTGACTATGATTCATTTGAGAAAAGTTTCCGTCTCTCCAAATAGCTTGAAAAATATTTTTTTTTGTCTGGTTTTAGTAAAAAGGATTAATTATATCCATTATATTAGTTATAAAAAATCTTAAAGTAAAGAAACCAAATCCAAAAATTAAACAAAATATTCTGGTTTCCAAGAAACACCAAACCACCAGCACCCAAAAATTAAATCATTCGTCTCAAACATGCTGACCGTCAAACCGAGTTATGTGTCCGCAAAATGATTGGCGTCACAGGGTGTTATGAGAGATAGCAAAGGTGGCGCGGCCTTTGGGGCATCGAAAATGACCTTATGCGGCCCTCGGGTTGGTTTTAGTTTGAGACCCCTGAATTAAATAGTCCTAAGTTCATCCTGCTCCAAATTAAGCAATTAACCAATGGTTTCGAGGCTCTGAATTTCATATTAAAATAACTGAAACTTACGGTAATTCGAAATAATTTGTCATAGCTACATTTAAATTTTGGTAAATGTATAATAACAGTATGTCACAAATATAATTTAAAAGAAACTATCATATTTCTGTATAAGTTGGAAGGCAAAACGTACTTTCTTAATAATAATAATAATAATAATAATAATAATAATAATAATAATAATAATAATAATAATAATGACTATTTTTAAAGGGTATCTCAATTAGTTAGAAACAAGAACTATTCCACCTTAAATCCCTCTACGTTGCTCATATAGCATAAAAGCTAATAGTTATATTCACACACACACACACACACACACACACACACACACACACACACACACACACACACACACACACACAGTAAATAAACAACTTTTTACAGAAATGCTACCATTACTGCAGAGATGATAATGAAAAACAGCTCTCTCTCTCTCTCTCTCTCTCTCTCTCTCTCTCTCTCTCTCTCTCTCTCTCTCTCTCTCTCCAAGGTACTTCAGTAAAATCAAGCAGGTCGTAAGCAAGATTGACTATTCTCAATTAATTAACCTTTACTATTTCCGTTTCCATGTCGCGTGTAGATGACTATCAACTGAAGAGAAGAAGAGAAATAAAATGTAAACGAGCAAATGAGTCAAGAACGTGTCGGAATTATCTTTGCTATATTCAGTACCAAACATATTTGTGCATTCAAGTTACAGACGTGCGTATAATATGACTGTCAGTCAAGGGACCGAATAATATGGAAGACGGGCAGCCCCCGTTACATGACATCGCCGTGTTTGCAATGTGCATTGTACGCAAAATCCACATGTGTATAAAAAAAAATGTAAAAACTAATTGCATCGTAAAACATGACAATCGCATTGAAATATGTTAATACTATCTCAGTGAAATTATCTATTTTGCTAGTAAACTGTATTATCAAATTACCTAAATAGCTAATATAAATACATTATCCGCAAACAGATCCCGGAACATTTAAACGACTGTTACTTACGTTAATAATTTTTAACTTTATGACTCATTAAGTAATATACATGATATCTAGTTATACCACACCCACCCTTCCTGTTAAACCTATTTATAATAACAATGGTCCTTTAAAAAAAGTTTGAATGATCCATTGTCTTTCACACGTGTGCATTTTAAATCTCTCATTCTTTTTATACCTTCACTCTCGTCCAAACAATATATAAGTTTTAAAACTGACTAGTTCTTATTGTAATTATATTGTTCGTGTTTTGATGTGCAATTATCGATCAATTATAGATGTATGCTTGTGATATTTTAGTAATGTCAAAATGTGTGCAAGGCCAAATAATACGACAGAATGGTATGCCATTGCTTGCGCTTAGGTAGAAAGTAACTGCATAATCCATACATTTGTGTTTTTTGTTTTAAGATAGAATATGACAGCACCCATCCATAGTAATATTTTGATTATAGGTGTTTATTCTCGAGGTATTTGAAGTAATTTAAAATTGTTTAAACTTATTACTATCGAAGGTCCAAAAGCCTAAGAACCTATTATTTCTCACTGTAGGTATGTTGTTAACTGTACATGGAATTTATGTTATGCTAACAACCCACTACTATTCTCTCTCTGATGTCAAATCCATTCCAAGAGTTAAATGTTGCCAGTATAGTATGAACGTTTTGTTTACTCCTCACCCTGACCATTTACTTTTTGCGCGGGGGCTGGAATCTTCTTTCAAACAATGATATTTGTTGTTTTCTTTTATCATAACAATGTGTTTTTTAGACTAAAATGATAGAAAAAAATATTTAAGTCATAGCAAGCTAAATTTTATCAAGCGCCTTGCGGTAAAATATTTTGATCAGAAAAATCCCCCATCCCCCACCCAGCAAATAAATAAATGGTTGGTCAGTATATATTCTGAGACTGACCATTTCGGCACATATTATTGTAGTTGCTTTGCAGCAAAGTTAAAACAATTTTCATTGAGTTCAAAGGGTTATACGTAGACAAGTAAGTGGTGAACCCATGATATTAGTTTCTTCGAATTTAACAACGAGAGGGTAGATGAAGCTGTACAAAGATGGGTTATCTTTTGGCTACTGATACTGAGAAAGTGGCTGGAAGTCTGGGTCGTCAATATATGCACCTATGTCTTCCTTGAAAGTAACCATTTTTATACCCCACAAGTCGACAAATTCGCTAAGATAAGGACCATCCCTTTAGCAACGCCTGCTTATTATGGTGGTATGTACAGTTGTTATCGAGAAACCTCGATATATATATATATATATATATATATATATATATATATATATATATATATATATATATATATATATATATATATATATATATATATATATATATCCGCTCTGAGTAGAGCGGATCTGTTTCTTTTGAGTTTTACGCCATTTTTTCTTAT
The DNA here is from genome assembly GCA_016746295.1 of Potamilus streckersoni. NCBI lineage: Eukaryota > Metazoa > Mollusca > Bivalvia > Unionida > Unionidae > Potamilus > Potamilus streckersoni. The sequence continues at coordinate 851,573 of JAEAOA010001418.1, forward strand.
TACACGATCAGCTATACATGGAGGCCAGTATAAAACAGGGTGATTCACAACCCGGGAAAATCCCGATACGGCCATACTTTTTAATTGTGTGTTAAAATTTGATTTTTTATTTCATTTTTGTATCATTGTGTTGTATTGTGATGATGATTATTGTTCACGGGAACAAATATTTCTTAAGAGTTTTATTTATTTAAAACGTAAATATGTTTCTCGGCTTTCGCAAGAGTTGTTTAGATAGCCGGGTTTGATAAAGAAACGACGTAAATGATTGGCTGTAGCCAATATCATTTCTGAGCATGTGTGTTTATATCGTGTACTACGCTTTGTTAGATGATGAAATACCACGCTTTATCCTTGTGCGTACGGTATGTAACGACGTCTCGGTTTAGTCTAAATATACGTAAGTCCCTGTGAAATATTCAGTCAAATAATATCTCTCAGCTGTGTCGTAGTCAATTGTATATTATGCCGCCTTGAGAATTAGGTTTTTATATTTCTTGTGCAGGAGTCAGTAGCATAATATACCTTGAAGAAGTAGGGTATATTTTGTTCTTGTGCCGGAAAGAGTTACGTTTTCATTACATCTATAAAGCTAGAGATATGCCTTGATATTTATGACTGCTACAAGAGTTCATCTGCCTTTTGAATAATAAATGTTACCTGGAGAACTATGCAAGCGGTTTAGGTAAAAATCAATAAGTGAAATTCATTCTAAATTGGAACTGTACAGTAAAAATTATGGTTCAACGTAAAATTATGAACATTTGTTTAAAGACTTCATCTAAGGTCTTCATCCTCTATCCTGGAAACAACTTGAGTTTCAAAAAAGACTCAGAACTTTTTATTAATAGGACTCACATCTATTCACAATTCTATGATAAATGTTTGGATTTTCATTCACAAACTGTAAGCCCTGTTTATATTTTTACTTTTTTAACCGTGTTTTCTAGGGGAACAAAATTATCTTTGTTAAAACTTACAAAGCTTGTTGTCTCCACTATTTTCTTCTGTTTCCTTGAACGAGCTGATACGTAACAAAAGAAAGGTGGGGGCTCGTTTGGGATAAGAACATTTAGCTAATATCTGAATTTAGCTGATCTTTTAAATCTTTAATGAAAACAGCAGGCTTTTCTTCGCACAATCTTTATCAAAAGTGAGGAATTTTCATTCTAAACAAACTCAGGAGCAGTTGGATGGTCTGAAGATAGACTACCTGCTTGAACTTTCAACACATTACAATCTTTCTGAGGTACAAGCTTCTTTGACGTAGCAAGAAATAAAAAAAAACATTTTAGGTAAATATTTGGTAGGGAAAAATATACTTGACAAAAGTGTTTTGGCATCAGTCAGGAAGCCTAAATTGACACTGACATTAAAATGATGAACTAAAAAATGAAAGGAGGCTCGAGATTCAGAAAAATAAAGAAAATAAATAAATGCAATTACAATCAGAAGAAAGAGAGAAAGACAGTTGAAGTTTCAAAATGAACAACTAAAATTACAATCAGAAGAAAAAGAGTATAAGAGATGCAGGCAAATGAGAAAGATAAACAATTTCAGATAAACAATTTCAGTCAGAAGAAAGAGAGAAAGATAAACAATTGGAGTTTTAAAAAAAATAAATGCCTCTACAGAACGGTAAAGAAGATAAGACAATTCCAATAAGAGCAAGAAAGAACAGTTGGCGTTGGAAAAAGAACAAATGCAAATTGGGGAGAGAGAGAGAGAGAGAGAGAGAGAGAGAGAGAGAGAGAGAGAGAGAGAGAGAGAGAGAGAGAGAGAGAGAGAGAGAGAGAGAGAGAGAGAGAGGTGCTAGCACAAATTAAAATGAAAGAAATGGAGCTTCAAAGTGGAAGGCGCGTTTCCACTTATCGTACAAATACAAGGTTTGACATTGTAGGAAATATCAGGTTAGTACTCTCTTTTGTAAAAAAAAGAAGTAGGCAAATATTTTATTCTTTTTGAAAAATGTGCTAAGAATTTGAAATGGCTAAGTGAGTGTTTGACTCAATTATTGCAACGTGTACTTTTTGGCAAGGCCCGAGATGTCTATACATCTCTGTCAGTACTGCAATTATGATTTGGTTAAGGAATACATCTTGAAGGGTTATTTATTAATCCCCTAGGCTTATCGGCAAAAATTCAGAAACTATAAAAAGGAAACTATACATACTTATGTTGAATTTGCTAGAGAAGAAGAACAGTTGTTCAAAGATAGTGCCCAGATGAGAAAATTGAACATGATTATGAAAGACTCGAACAACTGGTTTTACTTAAAGTGTTCAAAAACTGTGTTTCTAGTGATGTCAAAATTTATATTGAGTCTTTTAGTGTAGTTTTGTTCTAATGAGAGTGTTCTTATTCAGGTATTAGAGCGCAGCTTTGGTAATGTTCCTCTCCATCGCGTAAATTTGTCATCAGACTTATTTTCAGGACACGTGACAATAGTTATAATGTATAATCTACCCCACGAGGGCATTCACTTGTTGCTAGGCAATGACCCAGCTGGAGACAAGGTTGTGGTTAATCCACTCAAAACTGACAAGCCTTCTTTGGATCAGAAAGATGATCCTCTCGAAAAAGAAATTCCTGATTTATACCCAGCTTGTTCAGATACATGAGCTATGGCAAAGAAAGCTCTTGCGAATGATTTTGATAATCCGCAGATCTATGTAACTTTAGCAGGATAAAATAAGGTTGACGAAATCTGGTCTCAAAGAAAAATAATATATGTGCGTGTATTTACAGTTCACATTTGCAGTGGGACCTTGGAATAAGACTACACTTAGCAATATGCTCATGAGCAAACTTTGTTGCTAGCCAAAGGTCATCAAACTACTTAGTTCCACACTGACCCATGACTAGCCAAAACAAAATTGGTCTGAACAAGTGAAATTGTCATCTACTTTACATCATGATTCGGTCACTATCGCATCTCCGCGTAAAAGTACCCCATACCAGACACATACCTCGATCTGGGAATTTAGTCATGGCAATATTAACGAATGTTGCTAATATTTTGTACCCAGATAAGTTATTTAAAGGTACTGATTCAAGTACATGTACATTATACACAAATGACGAACCTAAACATATCAACTCTATTTTTGTAGACAAACCGAGTTTTTCATATTAAATTCAGTATTCAATTGTAGGTACTTGATTCCAGGATATATGCAATCAGCTCTCGAAAATGACAAAGCAATAAAAAGTCTTCGATTCTTTTTTTCTTTCGCTGTCCAATTTTTTTCCAGCTCCATTAATTTCGATATTGATACCAGCACAGCAGACAACAGCTGGAACCTTGGCTAAGAACGGACAATAATGGAGTTGACAGCTTACCTGATCCTACTGTTTGCACGTGCAGAAGTTAATTGATATCTTGACCTTTTCGAATCTGACTTTTCCAACATCCTTTGATGCGCAAGACCAGCAGTAAACTTATGGTGGACGAAAACAACGGCCAGCTGATTGATGGAAATGGTAGTAGTCTGACAGCTGTGCGCTCGATCTTAATATGTTTGTCTAATTGGAGACCATCCAAAGGACACGCTTGAGTTTGTATATAACAAGCTGTGAGAAGTGAGTGGAACGGAAGCGATGTCTGAAGTCTGGCAGAGTAATCCCAAAGAACTTCCTAGAACACAGTGTAAGAACCAGTGTGCCTGAATTCTCTTACTTCTGATTAATCTCTACTACTTATTTAAAGAACCTTTTAAAAAAAGACAAAGACAGAAAAGACAAATCATGTGAAGTGTGCCGAATTGAGATATATCAACCACAGTGTACACAAAATTACAAAAGTCAAGCACACTATCGATATTGTGTATAAATTGGGACCTGTAGCAATTAGAATACAGCGAATATCTGATTTTACACTAAAAATATTATAACAAAAGCAAACACGTCAGAATTATATTTTTAACAAACGGAAACATAGTATAAATAATGATCATTTTCCTTTGCTGTCTTAATGACCATATTATTTTACGACGCATACTTTCCCTTATAAAGTAATAGAATTGTTATGCAATGATCATAAGGGTTTTACGAATTGAAGCTACTACGTATGTTCAGAGTTACTTTAATAGATCTTACGGTATACCTACTTTGCCAGCTCTTCCCCTCCCTGACAGATACACTCTAATTAATACATTAATTCTACGAAATAGCAGTAATTTGCGAGATTAATATGGATACCACTTTATTTATTAAGTCGCTCCTTTCACAAATAAAACTCTTCTATCGATTATGACTCGACAAAGGCTATAATTTACATTGTTACAAAAGGGCCTTATGTTAAGGATGAGCGCGTAATATTAATGATTCGTATGTCTACATATCATTATAAATCAGGCTAAAGTTTGGATGTCAGTTCTCATAGTTCACCGTTTGGTCCTTGACTGGCAGGTAACTAATAAAACTCAATGATACGCTAAAATACGCCCATTTAAACTGCGTTTTTAATAAGACCCTGGGTGGTTGTTTATTTCTCAAATAGCAATGGCGTTGTGTAGCTAGGAACCCAATACAACTGGGATACGTAACTTTAAAAAAAAAAAAGAAAAAAAAAAAGAAAAGAAAAACAGCAACATGAATATTTTTAGGACGGAATGTGTCAAGCCTATTTCTTTGCAGAGGTGAAATAGATGGACGGTTTTTTCTGCGGCAGCTTTTTCTGATATTTCACAAAGACATGCACAAGTTGGAAGCTAATATGGTCAATAAATAACTCGTCAGACAGAATATTAGACTAGAAGGAAGTATTTGAAACCAAAAACACCTGCGCATAAGTCTCTAACAGCCACCATGAAAAATAGTGGATAACTAGCCTGACAAAGCGAGCATGCGTGGTGGCTTGATAACTGCTCGATCATGCTGCGGAAGCCCGTGTATGTGAGGACTTCACCATACCAGTATCTCGTGCATCGACAGGTTGAAATGTTCAAGTTTTGCACTCAGGCAGAGTTTAAGCAGCAGATGTTCAACCAATACATAAACTTGCTATTGCAACCGTTTGACATGCTTGGATGTTAGTCAGTGTTATGAATTAATATCGGTTTTGTACGGGATCACAAACCGGATATATATAGTAAATTATTCTTTTTCTAAAATTTGATGTAATCGATACAAATAAGACATCAAAGACTTCATTATTAGACAGGTTCTGCACACCTTGTCTATCAGATTGTTATGTTCCTGTCGAACCTGGTGGCAGGAAAATGAGATGTATATAAAAAACAATATGACCAGATTCCGACCGATTTGTCATGCAAAACTGGATTAAAAAGTATTAGCACTGCACTGTAAGCATTATATCCCAGTGTAAATGTTATTCACACACATACACAGATATGATTGTTATGATAGATAAATAAAGTCTTAATGAGATTAATTGACAATTTTTTCTAGTCTACTTATTTAATTCAGTGTGGATAGATACTTTATTTAGAAATGCATTTATCCTTATAATCTGAAAACCAAAACACGCTTGTTCGTTACCCGCCTGCATCGACCAGTCTGCTTCAGGAAAGGAAATCTGAGATCATGTGACAAGATATTCTGCTGCATTTTTTTAGACCATGATTCCAGCTACCTTCACGGATTTACGTTCTTTTCCCTTGGAGATTATCTGTTTCGTTAATCAAAGTTTCCATTCAACATTATTTCCTAATTTACGATCAATCAATGACTATGTATCGGTCATCTTATACTCACGTACTTTAATGATATGTCCTAGTATCAACTTCTGTTAGAAAACTGAGGAAATTTAAACTCGTACTCGACACTATCAGCAAATTTAAACTCGTACTCGACACTATCAGGAAATTTAAACTCGTACTCTGCACCATCAGACCATTAACTCGTACTCGACACCATTCATTTCCGAATATCACTTATATGGTGACGATATTTTTATAAAAGAAAAATCATATAATCATAACACCTTTATTAATAGATTTTACATAAATGTGTCGCCTTTTTGGCTGTTATAACATATACAGCACTCACATATCTTTACTTTTTATCTTGTTGGAGCAAATGTTTTATTTTATTTAGAATATTTAAAAACAAAACAAATATATAAAACTATTCCAAGTGAATGTAAGTAGTATTTGAAATTAATGCTTCAGACGTTATTTTGATATTATAGATTTTATATGAAATATTATTTCATTGATAATAATCCATAGTGTTCTTGGACTGGGTCTCTAAGTCATATAAATAATCAATATGGTAGCAGGACACCCCCCCCCCCGTCATTAATAGATAGGTGCTTAATGCTATTATTTACTTTTATTTTAACATAATTTACGCATCACTTCTGCGTGTCCTGCACTTAATAGTTTAGTCTAATAAAGATGTTCTAGTTTGAATTGTGAATCGTCATTTATCATCAGAATATAACCAGTTAACTATTGTTTTCTGAAAATGAAAGTTTATAAACTGTGGTACACTCGTTGTTACCAAAATATTTAATGTAATATGTACACTAGTTCACTAACAAGTTGGTTACCATTAATATTGAAATTTATCATTTGCTAATTTATCATTTGCTATTACTATTCTATTAACGTAATAATAATCTCTCTCTCTCTCTCTCTCTCTCTCTCTCTCTCTCTCTCTCTCTCTCTCTCTCTCTCTCTCTCGCGGGGCCCCGAGTGGCCGAGTGGTCTAAAGCGCTGTCCGTTACGGATCACTGCCATCTCACCTCTGTCTGCGTGTGTTCGAGTCTAGGATTCGGCTAATGTAGATATGTGAGAAAGCTTGCCAGTAGCTTCTCGTGGGTCGGTGGTTCTTTCCGGTGATTTCCCGGTTTCTTCCTCCACCATTAATACTGGCCGCAATGAATAGCCTATCGTGTGCTGAAAAATGGCGTTAAGCCCAACAACAACAACTCTCTCTCTCTCTCTCTCTCTCTCTCTCTCTCTCTCTCTCTCTCTCTCTCTCTCTCTCTCTCTCTCTCTCTCTCTCTCTCTCTCTCTCTCTCTCTCTCAGGAAATCGCAATTAACAGAGATCGTTGAAGAAAGTTGTGTACAATTGATGAAATCAAGAGGAACTGTGATAAAGTTATAATGATATACGCTTGTATGTTGCATATAGCACAACTACGCATAGGCGATCGATTGTGTGGAAAAAATTACGTTTGGTAAATCTACACCTAGCTTGGTGATCAGGTTGACCAGCGGGCCATTGGGCTTTATGTTATGTACTGGCAGACGAACCGTCGCCAGAACCACGTTGAGAGATCCATTGAATAAGTCACGTATACGGCATTGTGAACACGCGAGTTTTTTTTTTTTTATAAAAAAAATATAATTTCCTTTCAATTTAGCTATAAATTCCATATTTCGTCTTTGTCCTGTTTTTAAAGTCAATTACGATAATAAATATTTTGCAAGAGGAATATTCTCTGAAACGTCATTGCTTCAGGTTGGGTAGGAATCCAGTTAATGTTCCTTTTGTCCCATTGTCTTAGAAGAGTCGTGATGCAAATGTGTTTCACAACTTTTTCTTTATCTTCTTCAAACAAGTCAACTATTTTTGCATTTGAGTGAAACACTTTTGCACTGGAGAAGCGTTAACAAAATTCAAACAAGTACACGTTGTTTATGTCATGAAATGATGGTATGTATTTACGCAACTGTGTGCTAGATAGAAGTTTTTGCTTGAAGCAGCTGGCAATTACGAACTAGCTTGACCCCTCTGTTACAACAGGACATTATTTTTCTCGATATTTTCCCTCCCGGAGAGCATTTAAAAAATTATTGCCGTATAATTAATTTACAGTGAGCATTATAACGTTTTAGTAACGAAATCTCATAAGTCACGCAGTACCTTTGAACACATGTCATTGTAATTATTTTTTGAAGTGACAACTAACCGTTTGTTCCAAATTAGCGCGTTTCAGTAGGAATCTCTAGTAGTTTGTCTGATAAGTATAATATTACTGGACAAAACATTTCATGAGTCTCAATGACTATTGTTCATATAGTATCTCTAAATAACAGTTCTGTATTTTAAAAAAAAATCGACGTGCCAGAATTATACAGGTCCCGGGGTGTCCGAGTGTTCTAAAGCGCTATCCTTAACCAATCACAGCCATCCCACCACTGTCCGCGTTGGCTAAGTCTCGAGATCGGCAATGTAGATGTATGAGAATGCTTGCCATTACCTTCCCATGGGCCGGAGGTTCTTTTGAGGTTTTCCAGGGTTTTTACTCCACCAGTTAAAATTGGTTAACACGTATAACATATCAAGTGCTAAAAAATGACGTTATGCACACAACAATAGCCAGAAGATAAAAAAAAACAAAACCGTATGCACATGTCCCTGTATCCTAAGGTCTTACATTGGTTTAATTAAGCAATTCCACTTCTGATGTTAACCCAAAATAATAAGTTTTGATTATAAAAGCTGCACAGAGAGCATACACGCACACGCATGTACTTTAATGTCTTTAATGTTCGAATGATATGGTGGACATCGCTAAGAGTACATGTCTTTGTCCGTGACTATATGCCCATTTTATGTAACTAAAGTCAGGGCAGAGGAGCTATTTCCAAAAGTAACAATACCAAACGTACACCGTTTGCTCGGGGGTGATTAATATTTTGTTATGTCGCCTGATGTAGGCGGTGATATGTAATGAAAGCACATTGTCATGATTCATAGCTATTATTGATCAAATGATATCTGGACCTATGGTTTTCTTATCTTGTTCCGCTTTTTAGCACACGAGATGTCATTTGAACCCTTGTGTTATCCGTCTTCTCACTGTAGTCACAAGGTGTGATAATATATGGTCAACAGTACTTGGGATCTGTGTATAATGTAAAGGAAGCCAGGCAAAGCATTGGGGTTTTTTTTTAGTAATTAGTTATGTTCCTTTTATTGCTATAAAATGTCTAGTTCATTCCGATTGCTAGAGAAGTACCTCACATATGCTCCGTTGCTTCCATGACAATAATTTAAATTGATGATAAAATGCAGATTTCCACCCAAGTGCAGTTGGTTGGGCCGTAATTCTTAGTGGAAAAGCTACTTCACTTCCGATATTCAAGGTTCAACTTAGAATTTAGCGAGTGATATAGGTTAATATTCACGTGTAAGACCTCCCATTATTCCCATGCAAGCTTCTCAAAGTCGTCGGTGTAAAATGTACCCCCTCGACCCAGTGCCGTCTTAACAACATTGTAGGCTTTGTTCAATGCAATGCTCTGGAGCCCCCTACCGGCCTTACCAGTCATTAAAAATTTGGGCAGCATTATGGCCCCAAAAGCGTGAGGCCCTGGGCAACTGCTCAGTGTCCCCATGCCTTAAGACGGCACTGCCTAGACCTCCCACCCCTCGCCAAAAGAACCCCTTTTACAGTTATTGTGAATTGAATTTATAGTACAATAATACAACACTTTACCCCTATATCTTTATCCAGCGTGTTCACAATACTAACCAATTAGGATATACAACCAATTAGTACCTACAAATAAACCACATTCTTCTTTTATTTCTGATCAAAGTATATACTTCTTTCCGTCTTTGAACAGTTGCAAGTGAGCATCCTCATTTTTTTATTTCTGAACTAGCAAAAGGTTACGTGTATGTATTGATGAGAATTTATACTCAATACCATACACATATTCATTGTCGATGACGTAAAAGTTTTGATACTCTCAAGTAAAACGTATTATTTACTTTGACTTTCATGTATAGGTTTTATTTAAATTTGAAGAATATACTTTTTGAGTAAAGAATCAAAGGATCAAGTGAGAACTGCATGAGCGATAAAACTAAGTGATACGTGAAAAATCAAATTAAAATTACGCATTGGTGTTGCTGGGGTCCTTACGGCAACATATCAATTGAAATAAAATGGTTTTTATCTGTTGTCAGAATTTCCCCAACACCCGTTTTCCCCTAAAAATCGTCTACGTGCAGCCAATATAATTGACGTAGCTTGACGAGGTAAGTGATAACAGGCCAAAAGGGACGCGCAGGGAAACTGAATGATAAAATGGCAACATATTTGGTATTGGCATATTAAAGTGCTAGCCATTTTCCTAATATGCAGTGGTGAACCTTTTATTATCTCATTGGTTATTGTTGTTCCTGTCAAAACATTGATAATGTTATCAACAATGCCAGGACCAACATGTACTACAAAGGCAGTAATAATTTGAGGTAAGGGAATGAATAATGACCTATCATTCTGTTGTTGAAAATTATAGGTTAGACAGATAACAAGATTTTATTTCCGTATGGGTGTCTGTTTGGAGTCTACTTGGCTAAAGTCGTTTGGTTTCAGTGTTTATAGGCGGCGTATCCTGTAAGATTCATTTTCTTTTTCGCTCTTAAAACTACAGCCAAAGTTGGGACAATTGTCACCAGCATGATTTCAATGAAAGTATAACCTTAGGAAGAGAAGTGTTCCACTAGTCTTCAGTCAAGTATTGCCTTGCAAAGAAAATTGTTTTACTGGTCTTCTGTCAAGTTTGGTATTAGGGAGAGAAGTTTTAGAGAAGTATTCTACTGGTCGTCTGTCAAGTATTGCCTTGGTAAGAGAAGTATTCTACTGGTCTTCTGTCAAGTATGGTCTTTGGAGGAGAAGTGTTCTACTGGTCTTCTGTCAAGCATGACTTTGGGAAGAGAAGTGTTATACTGATCTTCTGTCAAGCATGATCTTGGAAAGAGAAGTTTTATACTGGTCTTCTGTCAAGTATGGTCTTGGGAGGAGAAGTGTTCTACTGGTCTTCTGTCAAGAATGACAATGAGAGGATAAGTGTTCTTCTCTTGACTGCTGTAAAGTATAACCTTGGGAAGAGAAGTGGGCTTCTGTCCAGTTTCTCTATCATTCAGTCAGAGCTGTGCTGATTGGGCCATTATGTGTGGGGTTTTGGTTTATGTGACCATGAATGTTCAAGTTTTGCTCGTAACTGAACGGAAGTGTGGTTTGGTCTCTAACATATTTTGGCAGGTTGATATGTCTATCTTAAGAGACTTGGAAGCGGGGGCGAGCTTTTATTGTAAGCGAACTACCTAATGGAATAAAAACTATACATCCTCTAGCATACATGCGAATCATATGTAATCAGAAACACTGATTTATAACACGTGTTGAATTAAAGAACAGTAGCTAGGCAAAGCTTAGTGCTCAAGAGATTATTTTCATGGTTCTTGGTGCAATAAAACATCATTGCGTGTCGGCATCGCAATAGTGTCTTCGAATATACTGCCTTGGATCTGCACTACTGCTGATGTAATACATACTGCATCATGAGCGTGATACTACATAGTGGATATCTAACTTTTTTAGTAATATGTACGGAAATATTTTACGAGTAAGTGGGAAACATTGTATGATCACAATACAAAGTGTTTCCACTTCTCGAGTTAAATATTTCCTTATATAAAAAAACCAACATAGATCTTATATTTAGCATATGTTTAAAGGCGAAAAACGTCGATTTGAATGATTTTTTTTTCCTCTTTACTATGTGACAATGTGATGAGCGACAGCCAAGCTACATTGATACAAGAACGTTCCGAAACTGCACAGGACAGCGACTGGAAATAATTTAGCTTATGCGTATAACATCTTCATCTTGTGTACTTTGAAAATGAATGACCGTGTTCCAAAACGAAAATGAAGAGCTTATTTCTAACAAACATCTTGCGCAGGTTGAAACGGTAAAAAAATATTTTTGTGGCGGTAGTACTGTGGAAAATCACAAAGCGATCGCATCCGAAAGTTTTCATGGTGTTGCATCTCAAATAGAGGATTTAATAATTTTAAGTTTACTTGTATGGATGTTGGTAGTTTATTTTGTTTCAAACTTTAATTTTTTGCCTTAGCAAGCTTGCAGTCGGTCACTTAATTGTGGTTCTTAATCAATACTCATCAATTCCCGATTTCTTCATCGTTCCCAGACATGGTCATGACTGTACTGATATATTTTATTACTATTTTAATCAGACGAACGCCACCTCCCAACCAAAAAAATGTCTTAGAGTGTAAAAGGTATAAGATACTGTATGAACTACACAGAATATCGAAAAGCAACAGTTCGTATAAATTCAGTCAATAATAATTTGCAGGATTCACGTGACATATACATTAAACACTTGAAGCCTATTTGTGTTTTTTTTTTTGTTTTAGTTGGGAGTTCGTTTAAAGGCATATAGATTGAATACTTTATACTTGAAGCCTATTTGTTTTTTGTTGGGAGTTCGTTTAAAGGCACATTTTTAATGGCATATCCATATTATGTAAAATGTATACAAGAGGATCTGCAGTCTATCAATCGAGAGAGAGAGAGAGAGAGAGAGAGAGAGAGAGAGAGAGAGAGAGAGAGAGAGAGAGAGAGAGAGAGAGAGAGAGAGAGAGAGAGAGAGAAGTAAAATAGTGAAAAGGCATAAATATAAACAGACAGATTTGAATAATCTACCGATGGGCAGATATATTTTCTGAAGGGAAAAGAAAGTAGTTCCAAAAAAGATATCACCACAGTGGTGATAAAAGTGGTATTGCCGCTGTGGTAATATTATTTTTTTCTCCCACTGATTTATTTCAGCATCACATTATGATATATACAATAAATGGATACAGTAGTACTTGAGGCGGTGTATCACGACGTACATCAATGAAAGTAGAGATATGAAGAGGAATGTATGAGTAATATATCTTTTCAAAGGAACTTTTTTCAGATTTCATCACTCATCATTTTGTTAATAACATTATCCATACGCTTGACTCTCGGTATTTCCTTCAAAGCCTTAAATTCTGACTATTATTCACCGTCGTCTAAGTCCCTTCGCAGATTCTATAAGAGTGTATTTGGAATAATTTTATACGCTTAACTTAGTTAGCATTTGAGATAATTTCAATGTTGATTTTGAAGCTGACATCAAAATATCGAAATGGATTGATAGATGAGCAATTTTTCTTACAAAGTCTTTTTATTTTAAAAGTTGTACTTACTTGTTTAGCAGCTAAATTTAACGACTGAAATAGCACCCTAAAGCCATAGAACACAATTAATTTTATTATATTCTCTCTACATTTGTTTCTCAGTACTGAACTTTCCACTGTGTGACAATCAATATAAATCATATGTTAAAACACCTTCAAAGATGACTTTACGGTTTAGTTCTTGTCAAGGGTTGACCTGCATTTTTTTGAGAGGCTGAATTGTTAACAAAACACCAGGCAACGGAACACACATTTCACTTCCGGATCATCACCATGAATGACCTTATTACTCAATGTGCACTGTCGCCGAAATAAACACAGACAACCACACCATAAGCTCACATTTTAAAGAATAAACAATTGCCTTTAAATCCTTACCAAGAATGCCAAAATCTAACTCTAGTAGCCTATCACCACCAATTTCAGACAGGAAAAAGTGATCTAAAAATAGACTGGGACTACATTCGTGGGTACTGAACCGGATTTTATTAATTGTGTACTGATTCCTTATGAAAACGTTGTCATAAACCGTCGATGATATTAAGACCTGTTGAGGCTGGTCACGTGAACATGTAAAGCAAAAACTTATTCAAACTTGCAATGTTTATGTCTAACATAATGTAGTTCAGTGGATAGTTTCAGACTAGGTTTCTATAAAGTTTAGTAAAGTTTCTTTTCAACTGTTTTGGAACAGTTGATGTTTTAAGACCAGTCTATCTTTAGTATCAGCCGATTACATTTGATCGCGGGTAGCCACTATCTGTAAAACATTAAAAGATCTTCGTTGAAGAACGCTCTCTGTTAAAAATTATACCATGCTCAGTATTTAATATGGTTTAGCATAGGCAACCACATTTAATGGAGGACCAGAATAAGCTGCATAAACCTGTAAGCCCTCGGCATTATTTGAATTAACTAGAAAGATCCTCATGCCTTGATACTTTTTGTCAACTTTGCTTAAATTCTAATTAGCAACGTGGTGGAAGAGGTCTCTTAAAAGTTAATTTTTTTTTTGTTGTAACAGTTGATTTTCTATTTTTAGCAAACGTGGTCATGCTAAGGCGGTTCTGCATCACATTTATAAATTTCAAAGGTCTTCACGTGAGTCTGTTTATGTCAAATTTTATACAATTCTCGTTAATGAATTTTGAGAAGTTTGAAAGATTGTTACTAGTTTTAGTAACAGCGACCATAGCAGATGGCGGATAAACTCCTTCTCATTTTATTTTCTTTGTTACAAATTTAAAAGCCCTTTGTACCAAAATGCTTGCTAAGCTGCCGTTCACTTGCTATGGCGCTTTTGCCTTGGTTATTGTTATCTTGCAGATAATCGACCATGGTTATATTGTCCGGATCGAGTAATTAAAAACATAAATTTTATAATTAATGGACGGAAAAACTGAGATATCGAATAGAACAATATACCATAACTTACTGGGCATAACGGCCTGGGGGTGCTAAAAATGTAATAAATGTGTTCAAAATTTCAATAGCCAATAATTTCAATCTATCTATGCGATAAATCACAGGTATTTAATTTTTTTTTAAAAAATACTAAATTAGCAGAACAGGAACTCAATGGGGTTCCAAGCTATAACCATAAACATAGAAAAGTTTTCTTATATAGTCTTATTTTGCAACTTTCATTGCAATATGGGAACTAGTCTTAGGTGTTTCAATTGATACGGATAACCTCATTTCCCCCCTACAAAAAATAAAATGAAAGAGACAAAGGGAAACGACGATAGTCTAAATATTTATGTCCAACTTAATCAAGTGGACAAACGTAGTAGCGAAACTTATGGGCAGTTAGTTCAATGTCTATTTGAATGAGCGAAATTTACCCGAGTTTTTATTCTAAGTTGTTTATTTTACCGTATGCAGAATTTATATATAGAACAACAGCTAGTTACATAAATAAGTGGCATCTAACACGTTGAATCATGTCATTTCTTTCTGTGGAAAACACTGATGATGGTTAATATGCCGTTAAACCTTACACACACACACACACACACACACACACACACACACACACACACACGCTCTCTTTCTGTTTGGAACACTCAATTGCTGATTGCTGTGCCTGCCTGGCATCTAAAAATAAACCAGAGCAGTTGCCCCAAAACAGTACAATTATCAAAAAATTATTTTAAAAATACAATCATCAGTACAATTACCAAGAAACAAGAAATAAGAGTCTAATGGGAGAGAGAGAGAGAGAGAGAGAGAGAGAGAGAGAGAGAGAGAGAGAGAGAGAGAGAGAGAGAGAGAGAGAGAGAGAGAGAGAGAGAGAGAGAGAGAGAGATGTACAAATTGACAAGCAAAGCTAAACTCTACGTCATCAATATATAATTAAATCAGTACACTCCACGCATGATAGCCACAGCGAAACAGTGTGGCTAGTTCTTATAGGACTATTTTCATAAAGGTCCTTTCGTTTTATTAATACCAGATGCATCTACACGGAGATTTGCAGCCTTTGTACTATCGCGTGACATTCTTTACATATGCAAAGTTCAAATGTCATTTTCGTCAATGCCCCCGTCAAATTACGTGCTTCTTTATTATTGTGCTGTCGTTAACGAGTCAAGGATGTAAACATTAAGTGACTGTATTTGCGGCAGTCGCTAGTACCGGGCCCAAATTGGAAAGCAAACGTCATAGGTCACGTTCGCAACTTAGAGGTCAATCGTACGGATCATGTGTAGAATGTATGTCAATAGATAATATTTGGATCACTTTGGCTATTTACAAATCAAGACTGACTGAGAAGATACGAACAAAAATAATGATTTTTCTGTACATTGCTGCGTCTATATACATCCGAGGCATATTTTCTCTTGCTGAAATAGCCGGGGTAGTTCCGAAATCAAATGTCGGTAAATATCAATAGCAAAAGCTGTGGCTCCCGATTATTTAGTCGTATTGCGATATGCACAGCAGATGATCATACAAAACAGGGAACCGAACTAAAAGGCATGGCGCATCATGGAAATAAACTTACAGCTATTAACATTCGAACCACATCAGCTAAATCAGCGAAACAAAAATGTTCTTTGGATCTATTTCGGCACAGTAATTTACAGGAATACAATTTTTTAAATGTGAAATTTCTTCGCAACAAGGAATCGCAATGTATTTCGACCACCTCAGCTATTTCTACAAATGGACTGACCGTCAGACTGACCGACAATAAACGATTGAAAAGCATAATTCGATGCACTAGTAATTTCTGGGGCAATCGTTGTTTCGTAGACTGTCGATGTGATTCTAAGTGGCAACTATCTGTATATATTTGAGGTATGAACAGCAGGACTTATTTCGAATTTGCGAATGAGCGATTTAGTACTTTGCTAGCACCGGAAGCGTGACGTAGTTGACAGTAAAATACATCAGTATACTCAGACTGTTGGTCTTTATAAATGTTTGGATGACACGTTGCGAATTGTTCCACACAGAGGCATAAAAATTTAATTATCATAAGATGGCAATGTGATGTTTTATAAACTTATTAAAGTGGCGGCGCAAAGGAATTGGGTAGATGACAAAGCTTTTAAGCTGAAAGTTCTTAGTATTTTACATTCTTATAGGTGTTATTGTTCTGGGGCTTAACGCCATTTTTCAACACACGATACATGCGGCCAGTATTATTGGTGGAGGAAGAAACCGGGAAATCCGCGGAAAGAACTACCGATCTACGAGAAGCTGCTGGCAAGCTTTCTCACACATCCACATTCGGCGAATCTTAGACTCGAACCCACGCAGACGGAGGTGAGATGGCAGTGATCCGTAACCGAGAGAGCTTTAGACTACTGGGCCCCTCATATAGGCGTAACGGGAAATATTCTTCATAAAAATTGTATGTAAGAAGTCGTGTAGGGCTCGGAGAGGTTGGCAGCTTCACAAAACTGTTCTCGTAGCAAAGAAGCTGTTGTTTTCAAGGTTTAACGTCATCTTTTAGCCAGCGCCGTTTTAAAGCACAGACACGTGAGGCACGTGGCTAGGGTCGCACGAAACAGGGGGCCCGTGGCGCCCCCCCCCAAAAAAAATTTGGTGTCGGTTGTGTTTGCAGTTTAGTACTATATTAATAAATTTAACTTAATAAAACACATGCACATGGAAATCCAATACTTATATCTGAGACTGAGAGATTGAGGCGCAATTCTGGTTACTTGTAAGATTGCAGTTTGTGCCAAGGGTCCCCAAACTTCTCAAAACGGCGCTGCTTTTAGCAATTATAAGCTACACGTGGCGTTATTAAATCACATGTGCTCGACGCGAGCTTGATGTTCGACCTTCTCACACAATATAAGTATAATATGATGGAGAGGGTGCAACATCAAGCTTGCGTCGAGCACATGTGCATTAAATATGTTTGAAGGAAAACACCGGGAAGAACCACCGATACATGGGATGTTACTGGCAAGCTTTCTAACATACCACGTCGGTTGAGCCCGAGACTGAACCCCTCAAGAAACAGAGGTGGGATGGCAGTGATCGGTAAAAGCTAGCGCTTTAAACCACTCTGCCTCTCGGAGTCCCAAAGGGGCGCCATTAAAGAGGACTGCCTCCGGGCATCTCAAACTCTCGCGCTACCAATGAATGTCAAGAGTTTAAACGAAAAACTGCACATGAATGAGTTAAATCTCTAGCTGAATCTGGTGCGGACCATTATAAAATCAATACATTCACCCATCCTTTGGCATATATTAATGGAAAAGAACCCTAAATTTTGCACAGCAGGGTTATATACTTTAAATGGTAACTTTAATTGTGAATGACCATTTTATGCTATGTCTGGACGTAATAGTCATTCTTTAAGGTGCTTAAAACTTGTTCACTCGAATTAAACAATTGTCACTACTGAGTTTTGTGTTGTGTAGTTTCTGAAATCGACAAAAAATTAAAAATAGGAAAAAAATGAACAACATCTGCATTAAGTGGCACGTTAAGCGCAGTTAGGGACGGCCCAGTTATTGTTAAAGGATTGGCTGGGGATAATAGTATTTTTAAGGGAATAAAATTACTGACCCCAAATAGCTCCAAAATTTTAGTTTCATATAATTATAAAGAAGATCTAATTTTATCCGTTTATTTGTTGGAAATTATTTATTTAGATACGGAAGAAAGAAATACAAAAAAGAAGAAAATGTTTGCCCCTCCCCGTATTAAATGGTCGGTCTCTTATCGCAACATAGGGGAACAATTTCCAGACCATTCAAATGTATCCGTCTGCTTGGCTGTCAACTTAGACATCATTAACATCTTCTTAGGTAGCAAACACAAATAACGCAGTTGAAGATTACTGTAAACTAAAAACCTGACAGACTGAGAACAAATACCTTTGAGAGAGAGAGAGAGAGAGAGAGAGAGAGAGAGAGAGAGAGAGAGAGAGAGAGAGAGATGGTACTCGTGGTGTTTTAATAAGTGCTACTCTGTTCTTGTTTGTTTGCTTTTGAATGGTAGCCTACCGAGAAAAGATCACACTAAAACATTGCTTTATCTAACAGTAATTAAAACAAGGATTTAAAAAAGTCAAGACGAACCAGTGACATTAATAAAAGAAACGAGTTACAAGAGTTTTTGGATTGTGTCTGCACATTTATACACGATTTTACCCTCCAAAAATGTTTCAAGGTTATAATAAGATCTGAAAATTGGGCATTTTCCAGAAGATGTATTTGACTTTAAATTATACAAAATTTGACTAGATTAATGGAAGATGAATAAATAGCTAAAACAGCAATTGTTATGTATTTGACATTTTAGATGGAAACAGCGGTTCGAGTTTTTCTTCAAAGATAGAATTTTACACATGTTTCAACCACAGATATGACCCTTACCATTATAAAAGCCTATGCAGTTTACAAAAAAAAAAATGTTTTCCCCTTAAAATGAACCAAATTTGTCATGCTTTATTGGAAGATAAATAAATAAATGCATACATAGAACAAGTCAAATTTATTTGTGAGTTGCGACGGAAAGCGGTTCACGCTATTTTAAAGACAGAATTTATATGTTACAGCGGTATGTGTGAGACGTAATACGCCAAGATGCTTCCCATCAAATTTGGTCAAACTATGTCAAGCGGTTTTTAGCTCAACTAGCCAAACACAAGAAGAGCTTATGGAATGGGCTGCTGTCTCTTGTTCGTATGTCCGTTAGCACAGGCTTGTTATCGATACTCATCCTACTACATAAGAGGACTGCCATGACACTTCGTACACATATTCATCCCAAAGTCTAGTTGGTCATAATGACGATAGTGTTGATCAGACATCCAATATGCCCTAAACAGTTTACGCCTTGAACGTCTTACTGTCGCTACTCCTTCAAAATTGATGGTCATATCAGCATGTTTTGTTTTTTTTAATACAGAACTCTTTATGACATATACTTGGTCAAAGAATGAAATTAATGCCCATCTGAGGTCTAAAAGAATCGCCATGGCAGCCGTCTGGAAAATCTTTTTTCGCTCTTACTCCTGAAAAGGAAGTCATATGGGCATGCGGTTTTCACTAGAAACAGAGTGGGGTAAGAAATACCCGGGCCCCTCCTAATTTTTGTTCAAACAAAATTTTTCTTTTATAAAATTAAAAAGTGTTGTTCGGCCTGAGCCCCGAGGATATATACCCCTTGTCGGCCCTGACCATACGAATAATTTGTACACAACGATACATGTAAACATTTAAAGCAACTGATAATTCCTGGTCTGTGTCTGTGAACATCACCTAACAGGCCACGTAACGACCTCTCTCACTGGATAGAACTCTTTCATCAGCAAGAGACACTTGTTCAAAAGAGAGTTTCATCTAACTAAATGTCACGGCAAAAGTTTATGTCAGATCGGCATCATTGAACCAATTCATGTCAGGAGACAGATAAACATATTACATTTAGAAAAACATACAAACAGACATATACAAAATACATAGTGAAATTGTTCGATACAGATCACCCTGTGTGCCAATGTATATGTAAATTATTATACCAACAATATTTGTTACATATGAAGTACCTCAATGAAATCGATGCCTTTTTGGTACTTTACAGAGAGAGAGAGAGAGAGAGAGAGAGAGAGAGAGAGAGAGAGAGAGAGAGAGAGAGAGAGAGAGAGAGAGAGAGAGAGATGGTACTCGTGGTGTTTTAATAAGTGCTACTCTGTTCTTGTTTGTTTGCTTTTGAATGGTAGCCTAACGAGAAAAGATCACACTAAAACATTGCTTTATCTAACAGTAATTAAAACAAGGATTTAAAAAAGTCAAGACGAACCAGTGACATTAATAAAAGAAACGAGTTACAAGAGTTTTTGGATTGTGTCTGCACATTTATACACGATTTTACCCTCCAAAAATGTTTCAAGGTTATAATAAGATCTGAAAATTGGGCATTTTCCAGAAGATGTATTTGACTTTAAATTATACAAAATTTGACTAGATTAATGGAAGATGAATAAATAGCTAAAACAGCAATTGTTATGTATTTGACATTTTAGATGGAAACAGCGGTTCGAATTTTTCTTCAAAGATAGAATTTTACACATGTTTCAACCACAGATATGACCCTTACCATTATAAAAGCCTATGCAGTTTACAAAAAAAAATCTGTTTTCCCCTTAAAATGAACCAAATTTGTCATGCTTTATTGGAAGATAAATAAATAAATGCATACATAGAACAAGTCAAATTTATTTGTGAGTTGCGACGGAAAGCGGTTCACGCTATTTTAAAGACAGAATTTATATGTTACAGCGGTATGTGTGAGACGTAATACGCCAAGATGCTTCCCATCAAATTTGGTCAAACTATGTCAAGCGGTTTTTAGCTCAACTAGCCAAACACAAGAAGAGCTTATGGAATGGGCTGCTGTCTCTTGTTCGTATGTCCGTTAGCACAGGCTTGTTATCGATACTCATCCTACTACATAAGAGGACTGCCATGACACTTCGTACACATATTCATCCCAAAGTCTAGTTGGTCATAATGACGATAGTGTTGATCAGACATCCAATATGCCCTAAACAGTTTACGCCTTGAACGTCTTACTGTCGCTACTCCTTCAAAATTGATGGTCATATCAGCATGTTTTTTTTTTTTTAATACAGAACTCTTTATGACATATACTTGGTCAAAGAATGAAATTAATGCCCATCTGAGGTCTAAAAGAATCGCCATGGCAGCCGTCTGGAAAATCTTTTTTCGCTCTTACTCCTGAAAAGGAAGTCATATGGGCATGCGGTTTTCACTAGAAACAGAGTGGGGTAAGAAATACCCGGTCAACTCCTAATTTTTGTTCAAACAAAATTATTCTTTTATAAAATTAAAAAGTGTTGTTCAGCCTGAGCCCCGAGGATATATACCCCTTGTCTGCCCTGACCATACGAATAATTTGTACACAACGATACATGTAAACATTTAAAGCAACTGATAATTCCTGGTCTGTGTCTGTGAACATCACCTAACAGGCCACGTAACGACCTCTCTCACTGGATAGAACTCTTTCATCAGCAAGAGACACTTGTTCAAAAGAGAGTTTCATCTAACTAAATGTCACGGCAAAAGTTTATGTCAGATCGGCATCATTGAACCAATTCATGTCAGGAGACAGATAAACATATTACATTTAGAAAAACATACAAACAGACATATACAAAATACATAGTGAAATTGTTCGATACAGATCACCCTGTGTGCCAATGTATATGTAAATTATTATACCAACAATATTTGTTACATATGAAGTACCTCAATGAAATCGATGCCTTTTTGGTACTTTACAGAGAGAGAGAGAGAGAGAGAGAGAGAGAGAGAGAGAGAGAGAGAGAGAGAGAGAGAGAGAGAGAGAGAGAGAGAGAGATGGTACTCGTGGTGTTTTAATAAGTGCTACTCTGTTCTTGTTTGTTTGCTTTTGAATGGTAGCCTAACGAGAAAAGATCACACTAAAACATTGCTTTATCTAACAGTAATTAAAACAAGGATTTAAAAAAGTCAAGACGAACCAGTGACATTAATAAAAGAAACGAGTTACAAGAGTTTTTGGATTGTGTCTGCACATTTATACACGATTTTACCCTCCAAAAATGTTTCAAGGTTATAATAAGATCTGAAAATTGGGCATTTTCCAGAAGATGTATTTGACTTTAAATTATACAAAATTTGACTAGATTAATGGAAGATGAATAAATAGCTAAAACAGCAATTGTTATGTATTTGACATTTTAGATGGAAACAGCGGTTCGAATTTTTCTTCAAAGATAGAATTTTACACATGTTTCAACCACAGATATGACCCTTACCATTATAAAAGCCTATGCAGTTTACAAAAAAAAATCTGTTTTCCCCTTAAAATGAACCAAATTTGTCATGCTTTATTGGAAGATAAATAAATAAATGCATACATAGAACAAGTCAAATTTATTTGTGAGTTGCGACGGAAAGCGGTTCACGCTATTTTAAAGACAGAATTTATATGTTACAGCGGTATGTGTGAGACGTAATACGCCAAGATGCTTCCCATCAAATTTGGTCAAACTATGTCAAGCGGTTTTTAGCTCAACTAGCCAAACACAAGAAGAGCTTATGGAATGGGCTGCTGTCTCTTGTTCGTATGTCCGTTAGCACAGGCTTGTTATCGATACTCATCCTACTACATAAGAGGACTGCCATGACACTTCGTACACATATTCATCCCAAAGTCTAGTTGGTCATAATGACGATAGTGTTGATCAGACATCCAATATGCCCTAAACAGTTTACGCCTTGAACGTCTTACTGTCGCTACTCCTTCAAAATTGATGGTCATATCAGCATGTTTTGTTTTTTTTAATACAGAACTCTTTATGACATATACTTGGTCAAAGAATGAAATTAATGCCCATCTGAGGTCTAAAAGAATCGCCATGGCAGCCGTCTGGAAAATCTTTTTTCGCTCTTACTCCTGAAAAGGAAGTCATATGGGCATGCGGTTTTCACTAGAAACAGAGTGGGGTAAGAAATACCCGGGCCCCTCCTAATTTTTGTTCAAACAAAATTTTTCTTTTATAAAATTAAAAAGTGTTGTTCGGCCTGAGCCCCGAGGATATATACCCCTTGTCGGCCCTGACCATACGAATAATTTGTACACAACGATACATGTAAACATTTAAAGCAACTGATAATTCCTGGTCTGTGTCTGTGAACATCACCTAACAGGCCACGTAACGACCTCTCTCACTGGATAGAACTCTTTCATCAGCAAGAGACACTTGTTCAAAAGAGAGTTTCATCTAACTAAATGTCACGGCAAAAGTTTATGTCAGATCGGCATCATTGAACCAATTCATGTCAGGAGACAGATAAACATATTACATTTAGAAAAACATACAAACAGACATATACAAAATACATAGTGAAATTGTTCGATACAGATCACCCTGTGTGCCAATGTATATGTAAATTATTATACCAACAATATTTGTTACATATGAAGTACCTCAATGAAATCGATGCCTTTTTGGTACTTTACAGAGAGAGAGAGAGAGAGAGAGAGAGAGAGAGAGAGAGAGAGAGAGAGAGAGAGAGAGAGAGAGAGAGAGAGAGAAATTAAACTCTGACCGATAAGAATTTGTCAAAAATATATCAAATATGTACACAAGTCTTACCATTTGTACAAGAATTTTCTAATGGATTTCTTGACCTATGAAATATATATTTTTTCATCTTCAAAACTTCTATTTGAATTTAAAAGTGATTTCAAATGTTTATTCTATAGATCAAATGATATGTTATAACAATTATGAAGCAAATAACGAACGTCTCGGATATTAGTTACAAACATTATGGTTTCGTCAAATTTTTGTATAAAATTGAAAATGATTCTTCATCCACTGCACAAACGGAATTGATAAATGATTTACTTTTCTACATTAAAGTAACAAGGACTTACAAAAACTACATTGATCATTATATAGCACGCTGGACTTAGATAAAAAAAATGTGTACGTAACATTTTTCACTATTTTAAAACTGAAATTCCCTCAATTTCATATCCGTGTTGTGAGCAAATGTAGACAAAAATTAATTTATTTTATCTGGATGCATGTTATGAAATTTTCTATTCTGTTTTTCGTGTAGACTCATGTTTTTCTATCTTTCGTAATGACATTTAAAAAAATTATGTATCCTTTCTAATTCATCAAAATATATGATAAACAGACACTATAGCTTCAAATATTTCTTAAGGTCTGGAATTGTCGCCTTTTCCAACTAAATCGTTCCAAGTTTGATAAATATACCTTATCAATTACATATATTCTAAAACTGTTGTTTTCAATGTATATATATTTTTTACTTATCATATGAGCAACAGGAGCCATCACGTGCAACTATATCAATGACATTAAGGGTGCACTGTTCTTGCCAATCTTGTATGTAAAACTTGTGTCACCCTAACATATTTGAATTGGACCATCCTGGTGAAAATAAAACATTTAAAATCGTATACATTTTTTATAATTCATTTATCATTCTCTCTAGAACATTAACATGAAAAATAAACATGAGAATTTTGATCGCACTGTATACAACATCTATTTACATTAAAAATACCGACATTCATAACTTTCCAGGACTTTGTATCAAATGCCTTTTCAAAATCTAAGCACACAATTGATATCCTGCGTTGTTGCTTCAAATAACATATAATATATTATTCTATAATTTTCCATTAAATCTTGCGTTATGTAATCCATCATCCAAAACACCTTTTATTCTCTTTGCAAAATAACCTGAATCAATTTTGTATATTGCATTCAATAATGCTACTGGTCGCCAATCACTTAAGAAACATATATTTATGTTTGGTTTTCGAATGTATGTTATCATACCATATTTTTGATAATTGATAATGGTCCTGATTTATAGTCACAATTTATTCATCTCAATATAAACACCCTCATATTATCCAAAAAGTTTAAAACAGAAAAAAGGACTGTAAATCAATCGAAACGCATGCAGAACTTTTTCTACCATTGCTAATTATTGACAAGCAATTTAAACTCCTTAACTTTGTGACATATTATAGTACATTCGTTGGAACCTCAAGTTTACTCTGGTCCATAAACAATATTATGGTCATACAACTTTAAGTGTTTTGTTGTTCTAAAATATCTTCTGGTATCAGTATAGACATTTCCGAATCCGTTAATCAAATTTGACATGATTTTATCTGTATAATGTATATTTTCTAAATCAACGACGTATTTTATTGGGTTTTCTCACATATTTTATCACCAGCCCATGCATTTCGTATTTCTCATTGACTGCAAGTGTTGTTGTTTATGAAGTCGTGTATTTTGTCTCTACGTATGCTATTATTATCTTCACAATTTCTTTGTTTTGCTAAATATTCAATACCATTCCCAAGTTAGAACTTTCCTTTATGTTCTAATATGAAGCATACTTTAAAGTGTTTCCACTAATTATAAGTAATAATGAATCTAAAAATAATTAATTGGACATACTGAACTTAAGAGTAATGTCACTAGCTTCAACGGTTATAAACATCATACATCTTTTAATATATTCTTCATCCTTTCATAGAGTTATTGATCGTCAATCCCTCTAACATTGTTAAAATTTCATTTCTAAACTTGTTCATGAATGGTTTTTCAATACAACTACTTAAAACAAAGCTACTTGCATAACATGGAATCACATAAAAATCATAATTTAATTGCTGTCTAGGATTATTCCTATACCATGCAAAAAAAATTTTTCGTTCTCATTTAAGATCCTGAAAATATTGAATCACTCAAAACTATTCATCATTGGTATAACTTTTTTTCCAGAGCATGTGCATTATGTTTTGATAATTTTGTAAAGTCTTTTTATGGTTAAGTACCAATCAACAAACAATAAATCTTATTAAACAAATCTGTTTTTTTTTTTCATTTTCATAAAACTGTTCTCCTCACTATTATATGGCCCATATGTATGAATTAAGGTAATACTCTTGCCTTGAACTTAACTCTCGGGGTCAAGTGTCAAATAATTTACAATTTCATCTCCTTCTTAATTATTTACTTTAGAAAGAAAAAAAAATATTGCTGAATTAAATATTATCAGCTTCTCCATTCTTTTAAGAACTAAAAACAATCTAATGCACATTCAGCTGTAGCATACAATAGATGTTTGTTGGTTGTATGCATACCTTCGTAGACAGACTTTATATTGTATTTTTATCCTTACATTCCTCATTTCCTTACCATTGGCTAAACCAATATAGCAGGTATCGGCAACTTTTTAGACCTGATGTACCTGAGCCGTCCAATTGTAGAGTGTTGTATGCCAAGTCCCATTAATTTAATTATCGTTTTAGTGCATCTAGTAATAAACTACAATTCGTACCGCGTGCCATTCCCAAAAGTGTGGCGTGCCAGCGTTAGCAGGAGCTCGTTATAAAGGATTTAAGAGTATCAGCCAAGGCCGGAGAACCTTTAACAATAACTTGTTATCTAGTTACAGGTTGGGAACCCCGCCGCCAATCAATTGACTGACAATCTTATTTTTCTTTGTAACGATCCCGTGCCTACGCTGGCACGTCTGCTATAGGTTGCCGACACCTGCCCTACAGTTTTTCTGAAATTATTCTTATAATGAATATGAATCTTGATCAAAATCAAAACACCAACATATTATCTTATTATCTTATACTCATATGGACCACAAAAAAAAAAAAATACCGACACACAAGCTGACAATGTTGTGTACAGATTTTAATACGATAAATAATGAATTAAATAACAAAATATCTAATTGCCTGACTCATAACAACCTGCATCACTAATTTGATATGCAAATTACCAATCTCGTGTATGTAAACACACAAACATGCAAAACAAACTGGTTTTTATTATTTGGCGGCTGCACACACGAGTGCAATTGTAACCTGTATAAAGTCATTCCCAATTAAATTGAAATATATGCTTTATATTTAATCGATAAATTTACTATCCAAATAGTTCGTGTTAAAGTCAAGCACGTGTCCTATTTAACACAATTATACTTTTCTACTCTTCACACCCTACGGGCTGTTCCTAAAGCCTAAGCGGATAGAGCGTATGCCTTGGATGCGAGAGGTTGCGGATTCGAGCCCCATCCGAGTTATACCAAAGACTTACAAAAATGTCTGAGTAGAGGTTAACGGAAGGAATGTTCGGCGTGGTGTCAGGATAATGCGAGTGGATGGGACACGATGATACATGTCTGCGGCATGATGTTAGTGTTACAAATCACTAGAAATTGCCACACTGCAGACATCGTAGCAATATGACTGACTTTTGTTAAAGCTACGGTAAAAATCCAAATCACACACACACACACACACACACACACACACACACACGCAAACACACACACACACACACAGAAAACATAATGAAGACGGTTGGGGCCAGCTCACAGTTGAATGGGAATGGTTTTGATGACATCTCGTCATTCAAGACACGTGTCGAACAAGCCGTCAATACCTGAATGTATTAATGTTGATGATGTCATTCTGACAGATTCTAACACAAACTACACCACAAAAGTATGGACTAAGATCGGCTGACCATATAATAATTTCATACCTATTCAATATCCAGTTGTGAGTTTAATGCAACTGATCGCCAGTTTATGTGTCAAAATTTTCAGGGCTGCTATTTGATTGTTAGCGTATACCGAGTTATAAACAGGGATTAACCCCTTCTCCACCTAGTAGTTTTGTTAATTACCGTCTCGACTTTTGAATTCACAATTTTGTATAAATTCAAAAGCGCGTCAAATTAAAACAATGAATAGTAAGTAACACGCATTAGATTCTTTGATTCCACTGGATAACGCTTTCATTTCGGAGTAAATGAAAGCGGTGTCAAATTCAATACACAATTAAGGGACGATCTACCCAAATTACTATACATGGGAAAACTGGAATACAATGTTTTCAATGTCTTTGTATTCACTTGTACAATGTATAAATAAGACATTTATTTAGTTTAAGGTAATACAAATGTCTTTTTTTTTTGACGTTCGCAAAATTAGCTTTTGTTGACGAGAAAACTGATGATCTCCAAATGTCGGAAATGTTTACGTACCGGTTTTTAAAAATCAATTCTGGTGAGCTCGTGGCAAAATATCTTAGGGTTTATGGATGAAAAATACATGTAATAATTAAGTTCCATTAAATCCAAAAAGTTAATGCTAATCTTTCAAAATGCTTATTTTTAAATTTATTTTTAAATTTTAAAAAAATACCTTAAAATAACTATTGTCAGAATTATAATCGTCTGTTCAAGTTTCACATCTTCAGGGTAATATTTCTTAAGTGTGACATGTTTATTTAACTTGTAGTTTCTCGTAGGCCTTGATCAAATTGAGATTTTCCTTAATTCGGAATAGGTTATAAGAAAGAACATCGTTTGTTAATACCAGTCACATAAGAGCTGTAACACAGTTTTCACCATCCAAAATCACCCTTGGAAACTTCGCACATTTCCAAAGTATATCTGATAGAATTATTTCTTAACTCACTATCTTAAACAAGATCCAGAACTTGAGAATATACATCTCATTCTCGGCCTTTTCTTCAAAAAGGTCCAAAACTTGCGAAAAAAATCTTCGCTGACAATATAACTGGTACAAAAATCTGATTAATTGGTATAAGTCTAATGTAATCATTTTGAATGATGCAAAAATTTTCTGCCACCTCTCCCCCACCCCAATGCAAGGGACACAACTGGGAAATGTCATTGGTGGTGGTGGTATGTGTATTTGTGTGTGTTCGTGTATGTGTGTGTGTGATTTAGATTTTTAATGTAGGTTTTAAACCTTTTCAGTCATATAGCTACGATGTCTGCAGTGTGGCAGTTTATAATGATGTCTAGCACTGGAGCATCATGCCGCAAAATGGTGTCACTAGTGGAGAAATGAAAGCGAATTATGGATAAATTGGAAAGAATGCCACTGTCACAAATGAATCAAACAAAATTCTCTGTGTTGTATTGTAGGGCGGGCGACTCAAATTCTCTCTTGTTGTATTGTAGGGCGGGCGACTCAAAGGGTATTGCCCTCGAATTATTTACTAATAGCTCTCACCATACCCTATAATTTATCTGATATTTCATTCGTTGAAATAGTCCAGTATATACTGGGTGAATATTGCAAGTTCTCCCTTTTGCTCATTATCTCCAACTTCACTGATCTCTTGCTGAATTTGTCTCAACCTGCATAAAATCTAACAATTCAAAGGATGATGTAACATCTTCATTCGAAACAGTTATGCCCAGTTTATTTACGAATAACTTACAACTCTCTGTCTGTCTGTCTGTCTGTCTGTCTGTCTGTCTGTCTGTCTGTCTGTCTGTCTGTCTGTCTCTCTCTCTCTCTCTCTCTCTCTCTCTCTCTCTCTCTCTCTCTCTCTCTCTCTCTCTCTCTCTCTCTCATTCTTTTCGAGATTCATCCATGTTTCGATTCCCTATTAACTCTGGAGTACTGCTGTTCATTGTCCACCTTCGATAGCTGCTTATTTGTGTATGTTAATTTTGCTGTTTTCTCCGATTTGTCTTCATTGATTTCTCCATTCTTTCCTTCATCTGATCATTTTCAACTTGTACATCAAACAGTTCACCAACTAATTTATCAGATTTCTTCATCTGTTTCATATTTCTTGAAATTTCCTCTTTAAATTCCTTTTAATATATTTTAAATGTTATTTTAATACTATTTTATCCAATTTCATACAAAATGGAGGCCAGCCTGAATTTCTCTTTCTCTTGTTAATTCTCTCTATCTGATCTTTCGGGTTGCATCTGAGTTCGGACAAAATGTCGGATTGATGTTTGCACACTATTTTGGGAGTTTTCTTTGATTTGTCTTCATTTGATTTCTCCAAGGATTCCATTCTTTGCCATTTTCGTCCTACAAACTGTCAGATTGATGTCAACACACTATTTTGAAAGAGGCTTTTCCTGATACACTCATTCTCCTCATTTCTTCCAAACCTTCTTTAGATTTAGATTTGTTCTTTTTTGGAGGCATATTTACTCAGAGCGCTCGACATATCACGATGTCACAATAGTATCTGACTTGCATATGAACCAATGAATATCCTCCATGTGCAGATTCTGTGGGATGTTATCAAATAAATAATAGGAACATAAATCGAATGCATAAATTACAAACGTTAACTTATTGTTTTTAAATGTTCAAATATAGCCAAATTACAAGCAAAAGGCATTAACAAGCGCTTACTCTGGTCTTATTGCACACAAATTTTAGTCTCGTCAACCCGTCATCACGCGCGCCCTGTTTTAAAATTCACTTGCAACATAAAAATTTCACAAAAATCCAAGCTACAAGTGTTAAAATGCATACTCAGCAATAATGTAGCATAGTATCCAACAAATTAGACTAGGAATATATAAATATAACTTCTCTTTAAATCAACAGGAATTTCAAACATTTGTTTCACTGACATTCTATTACCCCACCAGACACCGTATGACCTCTCATCTCTGTTGCTTTCTTCTACAAATTTGGTAAAATTCACCTGAGCAGTTTTTGAGAAGAAATAAATTGTAATGGTGAAAGGAGGATTACAGCGCACTATGAAATATAACGAAAGACCATGCTATAAGCTAATTTTGCCTTATGGCCAGGGTAAGCTAAAAATAATAACAGACGATGAATAACTTTTTGATTATTATTTAACCTTGATAATAACGTCCATGGTCAAGCTTTGCTATTAATGAAGAGGAAGAAAAAGAAAAGTTTTATTTCATGACGAGTAATCATAAACGTACCAAAAATGGTCAATCTGATTTAGCAATATTAATATCAACCATTCCTGACATTATTAAAACAAACAGAAAGTGGACTGTTGTTTCTGCAATCAATTGTGCCTGGCACGTGTTTGAAATGTATGACTTCGTTAGTTTTGTCATAAAAGTACGGTATTCAAAACTAATCAGCGTTTAAAGTGAAAAAAAAAATCCATACCCATCTGTAATAAGTCAGCGTATGTGGTGCTTCCATGTGGTTTCAGTCCTGCATGCCACACCTTGAATCAACTTCTTTGTATTGCATGTACATTGAACGAAAGTTTAAATTTATTTATTTATTTTGTGCTTTACTGTAGTTCGTCTTGAATATTATACGAACTGTAATTATTCAGCGGAAATTAAAGGTGATCAAAGAAATCGAACTTCGCAAAGACTGCAGCAAATTACGGTATGCGTGATGGTGAAATAACATGGTTATGTTACGTGCAATTTGTTTTTAAAAGAGGAAAATCGAGGCATTACTGAATATTTAAATGTGTACAACCGCCTAAAAAGACGTTCTAAAACAAGTCACTCTATGGTATTTACTGATAGCTCAAATGACCAAAACAATTCTAAGAATTCAAGTTATGATAATTTTTTTTTTCAACTGTGGGATGTTGAAACTATCTCTAATATTACTGAGACAAGATCTTAAAATCAGCTAATGTAGCATCCATATTGAATGTACAATCGGCACTGGCACACAGGCCACGTTTTATAACCTTTACGTACTCCTGACGGTACGTTAATTTAGGGCTTTCATGATTAACTTAAACGACATTAAAGCTACCACAGTGTACGGCAAAAATATGGAAACTATGAAGGGGCAGTGATGACGTAGATGACCTTAGCCCCTCACTTTAAGACCCAATATGAGCACGCTTCTTTATTACTCCAACAGTGAACAATACCTTAAATTTGGCTGATGTGTGTGATGTAGAAATGATGTTTTTATGCATAAACCTTTTTCATTTTTTTTTCAGCCATTTTGACCTTGACTTTCGGACTCCAAAATCAATCGGATTCTTCCCAACCTAAAATGAAAGCCATATACAATTTGATTATAGTAGCTGATAGATAAGTCGAATTATTGTGTGGAAATTATTTTTCTTCTTTCAGTCAGTGACCTCGACTTTTGACCCAGAAATCTTGATGTTTTTCCTTCTTCCTTATCCCATGTGTGAACCATCCATGAAGTTTGGTAACTGTATATGGTAGAGAACTTGAGACATTGTACAAAGGAAAGTCAGTTACCTTTTTTTTCGATCTTATGACCCCGAAATCGATATGGTACTTTCTTAACACAATGATGAGCTATGATAAATAGTCTTATGACTGTAGATCAGGGGTCTCAAACACGCGGCCCGCCAAGTCGTATCCTGCGGTTCGGAAATGAATGGCGGCACAAGGAGGCAAGAGAGATAACAAAGGTGGTGCGGTCCTTGGGTCATCGAAAATACCTTCATGCGGCTCTCAGGGTGGTTTGAGACCTTTGTTTTAGATAGCGGACAACTAGAATTTTTGTAAGGAAATAAATTTTTTATCTTACAATTAGTAGCCTTGAATTTTTGAACCCGAAATCGAGAGGGTTCTTCCTTAAACCCAAGTGCATGCCGTCCACACAAAGTATGGTAACTCTGAATGGTGGACAACTGAATAGATTACCGACATCATAATATAGCTCCACGTTATGACGGGCATAAATAAACGTATATCATCCCTAATTTCTAGATTCTTAGATTTACGCTGGGTTTTACACTGAAACCGTCTGCCTATAAATGTTTCATGAAAAGTATTCATCTAATACTTAATAACAGTATTTCAATTACAAGAAGCAAAGTTCTTGACCAGTTTATAAAAAAAAAATAAATGCAGAAAATAAAACCTCCAGTTCTTCAAATTGTATTCATAAATCCAGAAACAAAACTGCAGTATGAATTCTATGGTACGCTAACTGAATAAAATGTATTAAAAGGATAAATAATAAACATTACTTTAAATGTATGTGCACACCATTCACCAATACAAATAGCATTTGTTTCATGTAATACATGTATTTATATCCTTTGCCCTTCATTCAGATATTTATGTGGCAATCAATGCCCTACTGAGTTTTTTTTTTTTTAAAACTACTTTCAAGATTGTAACAGTAAAACATTGTGTAGATGTCTAGCAGATGTTCGCGTACCATATTTTCTGCGGTCAGTATGACAAGGCGTGATTTTTAAGAAGGGTCTATTTGATAAAGGTCAGACAGACGGACGAGGCAAAGTGATTTGGGTTCTATGTATCGGAAAATGCAAAAGTTGAAATGATGCAGAAGACAACTCGCACTCGTTGAGAAAAGTGTCATAAAATGAAACTTTCCAGAAATCGGTTTATTAATTGCGCTCGGAATAGAGTTACCCTAACCCCGATGGGCGCGCATTACTAAGGGCAGTTAGATAAATTTAATCCTGATTGTAAGCTAAATAAAGTGGGTGAGGTGTTTCCCAGACGAAATTCAATGCGTTAAGTTTTCTCCATCGCAATATTCGGCAGTCATTTTTCCTGCGGTAGGAATGATTTACTCCGAGAAAAATAGCGACTATCTTTATCTGGTTAAATAAATTCTTTTTCGACGGGTGTCTGGTAATTTGAGAGACACGGAACCAAAAGGAACAGAGACGACAGAAACGAGTCTGGAGAGTACAAGTGTATCATCTCAATATATACTCCTATCCAACGTGGGCAGAGAAGAGAGACTCAAATTATAGTTGATGATCCTAAAGACGCAGGAGAGAGAAAAGAAAAGGAATACATGGACCCTAATCTGTCATCAATGGTGAATTTGAAGTAACTGGTTAGCAATCGAGTTATGCATGCGTGCTGACCAATCGAGTCGAATCGCCCACAGTTTCATGATGAAATCTGTTTTATCGGTATAAATAGTGTATGTGATTTAGATTTTTAATGGAGCTTTTAACATTTTTTGTCATACTGCTACGATGTCTGCAGTGTGACAGTTTATAGTGATGTCTAGCACTGGGGTACCATGCCGCAGACATGTAACATGATGTCTCACCCAGTCACATTATCCTGACCAGGCCGACCAGTCCTAACACTAACCTCTTAACGCTGATCGCCATGCGAGGCAGCTGTTAGTACCACTTTTGAAAGTCTTTTGTATGACTCTGCCGTGGATCGAATCCGCGACCTCCTGCATGTATAAACAGAATGGCTAGTTGCATTTTTATTAGATTGGTAGCTGATTTCAATGAGAAGTGTATCCTTTAAATATCATGTTCAATATCATGTTGTTTATATAATTAAATAGTTATATTCTGTATACTGGGGTTCGTGTTCTATTATATATCTCTACTCAAATATCCATTTATCCCGTCTATGAAGTTCATCGTTTATTTCTTATTCGATCAGGGCAATAACACTGAAATCGACCATCCTCTTGAAAATGATAACCAACTCAAACACCCTGTTACAAAGATACTCCAGACTCAATCGTTGTGAAACTAGTTATTTGAGCACCCCCACCCCCTTATAGAAAGCTATGAAAAAAATTATCAAAACTGTTAAACCGTAACCCAAAGTAATTTGCTGCCAAGTGTGAATACACAACTGATAATGCTTTGGCAATGTAGTATGAAAGATTAAGTAATGTGACAAGGATGGCATGCGATATTGAAGACATCAGTGGCATAACGACTTTAAAATCCACGTAGGAAAAAAAAGATGTAGTCGAAAAGTGATAAACCATAATAACTAAGAAGACTTTGGTGATAAAATTAACATTAATTATAACATACGGGAGGAAAAAAAAAGAATCGTAATTATTAACGTATTAATTGAAACGATGAAGGAAACATATCTCGAGATAACATGGTTTGTGTTGGTACACAGTTTGTTTCCCCATTTTAATATAAACCCCAAACTTTGAGCCTCTATGGTAGGTTCTTATTGTTAAGGCTTGCCTTACGGGTAAATGTCAGTTGATCATGTGTTTTTTTTTTCATGCCCTGAGTGAAACTCACGTAAATGAAACATAACTCGTCTAAGTAGAAACCGGCTGCATCTTCTTTTGAGTGAAAAGAGCGACATGAAGTTGGAGCTGGATTTGCCATAAAATCCAAGTTAGTAATCATGCTCACAAATCTTCCAAAGGGCGTGGATGACTTATAAGTACAAAAGGGATTCCCATCACAGAAGAATCAAAGTCAAACAAGCTTATTTCTTTGACGACTTCAAGGAAATAGGCTAGAGCTGTCAAAGATATCCCGACATGGCCAGGCTTCATTTGCTGAAAATGGTATTGGTAAATGCAACAACGGGATCTTCCTACTGAAGAAATGTGCTGAACATGACTTTGCGATTAGTCCTCCGCCTAAACAACCAGCAACAAGACGTCTTGGATGCATCTGTGCTCCATCACTGTCAGGAGTAGAGATAAGGAGGATGTTCGAGTGACAAAGGCCACGAGAAGTGCAAAACGTTGGATTAACCACAAGCTCACCGTTTCCAAGTAAAATATCTGAATCCAGTCCTGCAGATAACCACAAGGTAAAAAAGCAACCCCAAAAACTCAGTTACCATTTAAGTCGAGCAAGCCTGCGTGCTGGCCCCAACCATATTCAATATGATGTTTTCTGCAATACTTACAAATGCCTTTTATGACTGTCACAATGGAATCAAATTCAGAAACCGGACTGGATTGATGGCAAGTTCTTCAATCTGAAGAGATATGGCCAAAGACAAAGTTACAGGAAGTAACTGTTGCCGATATTATTATATGGTGATGCCAAATCTAAGTCTGACTATGCAAAAGATTATGAGCTGAGAATTGCTGAGGCAGTGCAGACGCATGTGGGATGTAAATCTGAAACTGGAACATGTCT
Organism: Potamilus streckersoni; assembly: GCA_016746295.1. NCBI lineage: Eukaryota > Metazoa > Mollusca > Bivalvia > Unionida > Unionidae > Potamilus > Potamilus streckersoni. The sequence goes on from JAEAOA010001418.1 coordinate 887,275, forward strand.
TTTGATCAAGCATCTCCAAACAGCGTCTCCTGTTCCGTGTGTCAAAGACAGTTCAGATCACAATCTGACACCAACAGCCACTCATGAGCCCCCAGAAACCTGTCACGGTCATCTTTCAACTACTCTATGGATGAAAAACATGCTATGACTCAGATGCCGAGTTATTGGCATTATGGATAGACCAGTTTAACATGTGTTGACATTTGATCACATATGACAATTTACACGCACATGTCTAATTGTTGATACCTCTACCTGTTATTACTGATACCTCTACTTGTTATTACTGATTGTTGATACTTCTACATCTTATTACTGATTGTTGATACTTCTACATGTTATTTCTGATTGTTGATACCTCTACATGTTATTACTGATTGTTGATACCTCTACCTGTTATTACTGATTGTTGATACCTCTACATGTTATTACTGATTGTTGATACCTCTACTTGTTATTACTGATTGTTGATACCTCTACAAATGTTATTTCTGATTGTTGATACCTCTACTTGTTATTACTGATTGTTGATACCTCTACCTGTTATTACTGATTGTTGATACCTCTACCTGTTATTACTGATTGTTGATACCTCTACCTGTTATTACTGATTGTTGATACCTCTGCATGTTATTACTGATTGTTGATACCTCTGCATGTTATTACTGATTGTTGATACCTCTACTTGTTAATACTTATTGTTGATACCTCTGCATGTTATTACTGATTGTTGATACCTCTACACGTTATTACTGATTTTTGATACCTCTACTTGTTATTACTGATTGTTAATACCTCTGCATGCTATTACTGATTGTTGATACCTCTGCATGTTATTACTGATTGTTGATACCTCTACTTGTTAATACTGATTGTTGATACCTCTGCATGTTATTACTGATTGTTGATACCTCTACACGTTATTACTGATTGTTGATACCTCTACTTGTTATTACTGATTGTTGATACCTCTGCATTTTATTACTAATTGTTGATACCTCTGCATGTTATTACTGATTGTTGATACCTCTACTTGTTAATACTGATTGTTGATACCTCTGCATGTTATTACTGATTGTTGATACCTCTGATTGTTATTACTGATTGTTGATACCTCTGCATGTTATTACTGATAGTTGATAATTCTGCATGTTATTACTGATTGTTGATACCTCTGCATGTTATTACTGACTGTTGATACCTCTACACGTTTTTACTGATTGTTGATACCTCTGCATGTTATTACTGATTGTTGATATCTCTGTACGTTATTACTGATTGTTGATACCTCTGCACGTTATTACTGATTGTTGATACCTCTACACGTTATTACTGATTGTTGATACCTCTGCATGTTATTACTGATTGTTGATACCTCTGCCTGTTATTACTGATTGTTGATACATCTACCTGTTATTACTGATTGTTGATACCTCTGCATGTTATTACTGATTGTTGATACCTCTACGTGTTATTACTGATTGTTGATACCTCTACATGTTATTACTGATTGTTGATACCTCTACAAATGTTATTTCTGATTGTTGATACCTCTGCATGCTATTACTGATTGTTGATACTTCTGCTGGTTATTACTGATTGTTGATACCTCTACAAATGTTATTTGTGATTGTTGATACCTCTACATGTTATTACTGATTGTTGATACCTCTCCAAATGTTATTTCTGATTGTTGATACCTCTACCTGTTATTACTGATTGTTGATACCTCTACCTGTTATTACTGATTGTTGATACCTCTACCTGTTATTACTGATTGTTGATACCTCTGCATGTTATTTCTGATTGTTGATACCTCTACATGTTATTACTGATTGTTGATACCTCTACCTGTTATTACTGATTGTTGATACCTCTACCTGTTATTACTGATTGTTGATACCTCTACCTGTTATTACTGATTGTTGATACCTCTTACTGTTATTACTGATTGTTGATACCTCTACCTGTTATTCCTGATTGTTGATACCTCTACTTGTTATTACTGATTGTTGATACCTCTCCAAATGTAATTTCTGATTGTTGATACCTCTACCTGTTATTCCTGATTGTTGATACCTCTACATATTATTACTGATTGTTGATACCTCTAAGTGTTATTACTGATTGTTGATACATCTGCATGTTATTACTGATTGATAATACCTCTACATTTTATTACTGATTGTTGATACCTCTACATGTTATTACTGATTGTTGATACCTCTGCATGTTATAATTGATTGTTGATACCTTTACATGTTATTACTGATTGTTGATACCTCTGCATGTTATTACTAATTATTGATACCTCTACTTGTTATTACTGATTGTTGATACCTCTGCATGTTATTTCTGATTGTTGATACCTCTACATGTTATTACTGATTGTTGATACCTCTGCATGTTATTACTGATTGTTGATACCTCTGCATGTTATTACTGATTGTTGATACCTCTACATGTTATTACTGATTGTTGATACCTCTCCAAATGTTATTTCTGATTGTTGATACCTCTGCATGTTATTACTGATTGTTGATACCTCTGCATGTTATTACTGATTGTTGATACCTCTACAAATGTTATTTCTGATTGTTGATACCTCTACATGTTATTACTGATTGTTGATACCTCTGCATGTTATTACTGATTGTTGATACCTCTACATGTTATTACTGATTGTTGATACCTCTCCAAATGTTATTTCTGATTGTTGATACCTCTGCATGTTTTTATTGATTGTTGATACCTCGCCATGTTATTACTGATTGTTGATACCTCTACATGTTATTACTGATTGTTGATACCTCTGCATGTTATTTCTGATTGTTGATACCTCTGCATATTACTGATTGTTGATACCTCTGCATGTCATTACTGATTGTTGATACCTCTACAAATGTTATTTCTGATTGTTGATACCTCTACATGTTATTACTGATTGTTGATACCTCTACAAATGATATTTCTGATTGTTGATACCTCGGCATGTTATTACTGATTGTTGATACCTTTACAAAAATGTTATTTCTGATTGTTGATACCTCGGCATGTTATTACTGATTGTTGATACCTCTACAAATGTTATTACTGATTGTTGATACCTCTACATGTTATTACTGATTGTTGATACCTCTACCTGTTATTACTGATTGTTGATACTTCTACAAATGCTACTTCTGATTGTTGATACCTCTGCATGTTATTACTGATTGTTGGTACCTCTACAAATGTTATTTCTGATTGTTGATACCTCTGCATGTTATTACTGATTGATGATACCTCTACATGTTATTACTGATTGTTGATACCTCTCCAAATGTTATTTCTGATTGTTGATACCTCTGCATGTTATTACTGATTGTTGGTACCTCTACAAATGTTATTTCTGATTGTTGATACCTCTACATGTTATTACTGATTGTTGATACCTCTACTTGTTATTACTGATTTTTGATACCTCTGCATGTTGTTTCTGATTGTTGATGCCTCTGCATGTTATTATTGATTGTTGATACCTCTGCATGTTATTACTGATTGTTGATACCTCTGCATGTTATTACTGATTGTTGATACCTCTACATGTTATTACTGATTGTTAATACCTCTCCAAATGTTATTTCTGATTGTTGATACCTCTGCATGTTATTACTGATTGTTGGTACCTCTACAAATGTTATTTCTGATTGTTGATACCTCTACGTGTTATTACTGATTGTTGATACCTCTACATCTTATTACTGATTGTTGATTCTTCTACATGTTATTTCTGATTGTTGATACCTCTACATGTTATTACTGATTGTTGATACCTCTACCTGTTATTACTGATTGTTGATACTTCTACATGTTATTACTGATTGTTGATACCTCTGCATGTTATTATTGATTGTTGATACCTCTGCATGTTATTACTGATTGTTGATACCTCTATAAATGTTATTTCTGATTGTTGATACCTCTACATGTTATTACTGATTGTTGATACCTCTACATGTTATTACTGATTGTAGATACCTCTACTTGTTATTACTGATTGTTGATACCTCTGCATGTTATTACTGATTGTTGATACCTCTGCATGTTATTACTGATTGTTGATACCTCTGCATGTTATTACTGATTGTTGATACCTCTGCATGTTATTACTGATTGTTGATACCTCTATGTTATTACTGATTGTTGATACCTCTACATGTTATTATTGATTGTTGATACCTCTGCATGTTATAACTGATTGTTGATACTTGATACTTCTACAAATGCTATTTCTGATTGTTGATACCTCTACAAGTCTTATACATTTACATTTGATACATTTATTGTTATTTCTGATTGTTGATACTCCTACATATATATGTATCTACTTCTGATTGTTGATACCTCTACATGCTATTTCTAATTGTCGATATCTTTACATATTATTTCCAATTGTTGATACCTTTACATGTTATTTATCATTATTGATACATCTACATGTTATTTTTGATTATTGATACCTACACATGTTACTTCTTATTGCAGATACCTCTACATATATGTGATACCTATATATGTTATTTCTCATTGTTGATACCTTTTTTGTGCTCAGTGACATGAGCAGATATTCTCGAAATATCTTGAGAACAAAATTCACTATAGTTCAAACCACCTAAGTCTTATGTTGGATTGAAGTTAATTAATCAAGGAAAGGGACTAGAAAAATACTGAAGATTTTACAGCATCATCATCATCATATCTTTATTCTAATTAAATGTTTAGGTAAATGACCACCCATGTTTGAAGACTTTCTTACAAAAGGTTCAAGGATCCAGGTTCAAAAATATTGAAATAAACTGTCATGCAAATGTTTTGGTTGTGTTTGTAAGATAGCAAAGCCACCACTGTGCACTGAAAAAAATCTGTCCCCAAAATTGAAACACAATTAAAACAATAGCTATAAAGGTTCAAAATTCTAATTAGATCATCTTTTATGTATACAATCATGCTTACAAAGTTTCTTGTGTGAACCTTGTGTGATTCTGCTTAATTGTTACAACAAAGTATGTGTAAATAAGTCCATCCCAAAAAAGTTCAAAATGCATTTTAATTTTTTTTACAAAACCTGTTGTAATAGCCTCAAAATCCTAAAAGGACATCTACATATGACTAAAAATATACCCATCAAATTTCATTTGCCTTCCTCATGTGGCTTTTGCTTCATTGTCACATAAGGATGTCAAAAGTCCCAAAAATATAAAAGAAATAACAACAAACCCTGAAAAATTGCTGTAATGGTTTGAAAATCAAGAGGTCCACTACATTTGAATACAAATAGGCTGCTTTGAGTCAGTTTGGCTTATTTGTGCCAGCAAATGGTGTTTCTGAAACTATTTTTTTTTTAGTTCTCAGGTACCCCCCTCCCCAAACTAAACAAAAAATATTTCAAATGATCTAATCAATATAAGGTCTAGCCTGGTCATCAACTCATATCTCTATTAAAGTATTATTTCATGACTCCATAATGTAAATGTGCTACCATGGTAAAATAAGAGACGGCAGCAAAGCAGTATAACCCTTGCTGCTATTGCATTTCGGACATTCAAATGGATTTTTAAAATCAATAATCAATACAGCAAAATATCATTAATATGCAATCAATTAAAACTGTTTGATACATGATTGTGCTGGTTTGGTGTTAATAGCACATGTAAATTTATTTAAAGAAAAAAGTTTAATAGCACTAAAGAAGTAATTTCATGGCACACAGATAAACCACATTTGGTAACTCTTCAACAATATTTATATTTTAAAATTCTTTTTTGAGACTAAGGGGTTCAGTTTATGCAAAATATATAATACTGGAAACAGATGTAAAAATTACCAAGATGCATAGAAAACATAAAAATAACACTTTAAAAATGCACAAATCTTTATATGCTAAAAATAATTTGGAACATAAATTCTGCAATTGTGAAACTTATTCAGATCACCTATGAACTACTCTAGCACCTTGACTGCATTCAATGTTTTGTACAATAAACCAGTTTTTACAACCTGTTTAACTGCTCATATTCAAAATATGAAAATATTTAATTAATGACATTTCAATGCTGAACATTAACCAAACCATTATGCTGTCAAATGAATCAGAAGAACTTACAAAGCTTATATTCAGTGAAGAAAAAAAAAAATCCATTTTCTTTATAAATGACTTTTCCAATCTTTAAAGTAACTAGTCATGTTTGAAGGCTCATAATGAATCAATAATGCTGAAAATATTTAAATTTAATTCAGTGTTTAGGATGAAACAAATTAATCTACAGACACACTTGATATTTATAACATACAAAACCAGATATCCCCCCCAAACAGTTCTATGTGGGTCTGACAAAACCTGGCTATCACTGGAGTAAAAGCCAATGCTAAGATGCTCCATGTCCATTTTGCTCAGAATTTATCAAGCAGGCATCATTTTTGTTTTACAAAAAAAGTGTAAAATTATTAATAGTTTTGTAAAAACTGGATGGAAGATTGCCTTAATCAGCAAAATTATGAAAAGGCCATATGTTAGTATGTCAAATTTAATTTAAATTGCTCCTGTATTGTTTTATATTTAAAGAAATGCTGACCAATTTTTCTTAAGTAAATATACCTCCATCACCACACCACGATGGAGAGAATCTGTATTAAATTGAGACACAGGTCTCTTCTTAAAGTACTTTGAGTAAAATGACTTGTGAAATTAGCAAACTTTTTAGAATTATGACAAAATGTACAAATTTCATGGCAAACTGCCAAAAAGTGCAACAGCTGCTGCATTATCAGTTTTCTGTCATACACTGCTTCCAGTTCCAAGTCAAATAGGGTAGTGACCGTCACATCAGCACTTTGAATAGTTTGATATTCTAGTGTCTGAAAAGAATTTCCAGGAATTGAAGATATGACCATTTCTTTCTTTTTTAATGCTGAGTGTTGAAGCCATCTCTGTATTCCGAGCATCAAGATTTTCAAATTAGCCACTGTGGCAGCCATACTGGAAGTAAGATTAACATCATTTTTTAAAGACCGTTGATGAAAATCCCCCACTGACATAATGATCCACTCTGGATAATTTGAGACAAAATTTTCAACATGTTTATGTCACAGCCGTATCTGATGTCAAATCTTCAGTTTCATTCAGTACCAATTAATCAATATGACTTTCCATGTAGCAGCAGCAATAACAAGATTTTCAAGATGGCTGCCATGGCAGCCACAACAATGTCAGATCAATACCAACAAGACATTATAAGAATGTCTATTCTCATCTGGGAGGAATAGTGATGAGAATTTTAAGATGACCACTGTCTGCCATACTGGATATCAGATCAGCATAATTTGTATTTAAAAGACCATCTAGATACCATAACGAATCTCATGAAAATCCCATTTTGGTTTTACTTCTTGTTCAAAAGTAGCAGCTGCAATAAAATCAATTTTCAAGTTTACTGCTGTAGTGATTATATTGGATGTCAAATCAGTGCCAGTTCTCATTTAGGACCAATTATATCATAGTTATTTTTAGTAAGAACCCCATGTTCATATAGATTCATTTTTTAGTACTATAAATGACATTATTTTCCTGGTGACCACTGGAGGGGCTATTTGCTATTTTTTATGATTGGCAGAACAATTTTATATCAGAACCAATGAAGCATTGTAAAAAACTGTATGAAAACAATCCCAAGTCAATATGACTGTCTGTTAAGGAGGGGTTGTTAAACATGATTTTCAAGATGGCGGCTGTGGTGGCCATACTGGATGTTAGATTTTCATTCAGTACTAACTTTAGACATCATAGGAAATCTTCTGGTGGAAACTATATCTTGATATGATTATGCATTAAGGACAAATAGTGGTAACAAGACTTTCAATGTTGGATATTTGAGTCTGTTTTCATTTAGGACCAACCAGTCAACAGGATGAATATTCATGTAAACTTTTATGGCAATCTTCCAAATAGTTTAGAAAGGGTAAACTTGTGCTAATGGACATACAATAAACAACAGAGCATCCCATAACCAGTAGAGCTAAAAACTTTGTGACATCGTGCCAAAAATATTGGCATACTCTTAATTAAGCTACAAAACAAGGGCAATAATTTATTGAAAAACTGCACAAGCAAAATCATTTGCCCACATGAGCATCTTATGGTGATGGCAATAATATTTCCAAAGCTGCAATCATCAAAATACTAAGTGACTAGTTGCATTAATGCTACGGTGTCATACACTACATTAAATAACAAGACATAGTGATTAATTTCAACAAAGAGATTGTGTCATACACTGCATTAGGCTACAAGACATGTATCAACTTTAACAAAACTTGTGGGAGAAATGTGATTTATTGATATGTACATCTTTAGGAGATGACCAAAATATTTACCATGCTTCATAACAATGTATCAATAAACTGCAGGACTAGTTAAGAAACTTGTCATACACTGAATTAGGCTACAAAACAAAGGCAATAACTATAACAAACAAGTTGATTTGTCAACCTACTCTTTCTTCAGATGATGACAGTTAAAAGTTATATTTGCCAAGAAGCAATCCATCAAAATCTCATTGGCTAATTGGGCTAACGAGATAGTGTCATACACTGTATTAATATACAAAATAAATAGCATTAACAGTAACAAAATTTGTGTAAGTTATCTGTTGATATGTGGGTTTCTAGGTGATTGCCAAAATATTACCTTCAATGGCAATACATCAAAAAGAGTAAAGTAAACAGTACATTATATGATTAACTGATTTTTAACAATCCTCTATGCTGATAATGTGTGTAAAGAAACCACTATATTATTTCTGTTACAGTGACTATGACATTGGCTTCCTGACACCCAAATCTACTGGCTTCTTCCTTATACAAAGTGCAAGGTATCCAAAGTTTAGTTAGCTATGTAATACTATTGTTATTTTCAGAATACGTTTTTATACTTTTTGTAAGAAACCCTGACCATAACTTTATGATGCCAAAAACTATAGCCTTCTTCATTGTGCTAAGTGCAAGCTACCCACAGATTGGTTAACTTTAAATGGCGGAGAACTCTAGTTACTGTACAGAAACCATTTTTTATTCTTTCAGTCAGTGGTATGAATATGTAATTAAATTGCTTGTGTGTTAGTTTTAATTTTTTTTTGTTTCATTATATTTTTTTGTGTGTGATAATTTTCATAGAATCTGAATCTCTTTTCAGATAATTCACTTGATCTGATTAAAATTTAACAGTTGCTTTATCACTATTTTTAGTTCACCTTGATTGAGACATTTGTAAACAATGAATCAAAATGATTGGTTATTACCAAGGTCATTTTCGACCAACATGCTAACTCTGCTGTAATCAAATCTATTATTTTTTCATATTTTTGAATCTCGTAGTAAGATTTGTTGGGTACAACCAAATCTATACATGGCATATGTGTCAACTGTCTTTTTGTAACCTTCCAATTTAGTGACCACACAAGCCATCATGTGATCTAAAATTGGCGGTTAAAACATTTTCTAGCCAATTTTTCACCTTTGAGCTCAAGGTGTGTTTTAATGGTTGATGCCAGTTTGTTTTGAAATTCATCTATTTTTAGGGATTTAATAATTCAGATTCTCTAGAAAACAAAACAAGTACTTTTTTAAATAAAATTCTGGGACAAAAACATTCAGTGGAAATTTATTCTGGAATTCTAAACAGAACATTATAAATGATGAATTGTTGCCATCAGTACAAACAATGACCGCATCTGGTGCCATTGTCTTTATTATTGGAACTTCATCGAGATTCAAACCTGGATTCAAATTACAACTTTTAGTGATAGGACTTATATTTTTCAATTCTAGCATTAATTTTTGGATTATATTCACAAACCGTTAAGTCCTATTTCATATTTTTACCTTGTTTTCTAGGGAAGTAAATAATTTTTGTTAAAATTTTGAAAGCTTGTTGGCTTCACTTTTTCTTTTGTTACTTTTTAACGAGCCTACATGTAACAGTCAGTGCCCATGACTTTTAATTCTGAAATCAATAGGGTTCTTCTCTACTCAAGTGCAAGCCAATTTAAACAGTCTGATAACTGTAGATGGTGACAACTTAAGTTATTGTTGCAGAAACAGCTGTTCTTATTTTCAGTCACAATTTGAACTTGAATTTTTAACAACGAAGTCTATAGGATAATAGATTACCCCAAATAGAACCATACAAACAGTGTGTCCTAACTGTAGTGCAGAAACCATTTTTATCTTTGACCTTTTTACCACAAAATAGACAAGCTTTTTTCTTAACCCAAAGTAAAAGTCATCCAAAGTTTGGTCTGTGATTAAAACTAATGTTATTGTGCAACAATTTATCTTCTTATATTCATAGTGACCTTGAACTCTGACCTCCTTATGTCAAATGCAAACTATTCTCTAAGTTTGACAGAGGTGTGTACTAAAGAACTTAAGTTATAATACCAAAAAACAGTTAACTGACAGGTAGTCATAGCATAATATACTCTGAAAAATTGGCAGACATTTAAAATTGGCAATAACTACAAAAAACATTGCTAAAGCAGTGAAATCAAGAATTTTAAAAAAGTCAACAAACAAATTACTTCCCAAGAATACAAAGTGAAAATTTAAAAGAAACTTCTAGTATTGTGAATTAAATCCCAAATAATCCTAATGTTTTATCACAAGTCCTAAAGAATAAAATATTCCCTATTAATTCCAAAAATCTTGAATGTGGTGATGTACCAATAGTCTTGATGAACCACAATGATATAATGTAGAATGTCTATGAAGGAGTCCTCAATAATCTGAAAACAGTGTTTTAGTCCAATTAATAACATAAATAAGTAATTCCTTTCAAATTAAAACTGAATACAATATGAAGTGATTCCACATAATGATATCAAGATAGGAATAGATATATATGTGTGTGTGTGTGTGTGTGTGTGTGTGTGTTTGGATTTTTAACGTAGCTTCAACAATTTTTCAGTCATAATCGCTACAATGTCTGCAGTATGACAGTTTATAGTGATGTACATGTATAGCACTGGGGCATCATGCTGCAGACATGTAGCATGATGTCCCACCCAGTCACATTATCCTGACACCAGGCCAACCAGTCTTAACACTAACCTCTTAATGCTGGGTGCCAAGGGAAGCAGCTGTTAGTACTACTTTTGTATGTCTTTGGTTGACTCAGCTGGGGATCAAACCCATGGCATCCAGCATCCAAGAAGGACACTAACCACTAGGCCACCAGAGCGATTTAGGAATAGATAACTGATTACCCAGTTCCTTATATACAAAATGTCACCTGATCTACAAGACATCAAAATGAACAGGATGTTGGTCATTTATATCCAATTTGTAAACAAGTTTACTTTCAGAAATACAAAAGACAGAGCTTGAACTTAATTTATATTAAGTAAACATCATGAAAAATATCACATAGACAATAGAATTTCCATGGCAATTAATCAGGTAGACCAAAACTCCTACTCTCAACTATGGACAAATGTCAAATGCAAAATACAAATGTCAATATTCACATTTTCTGGTCATGACACTAATATTTATCACAATTCACAGCAATTAATTAAAGGTGGCAAGACTAAATGCAAAAACAAGATTTTGTCATATACTGCATGAAGCTATAAGACAAAAGAAAATAACCTGAATAAAATTCACAAAGTTAATATAGAGATGACGACAACTCTAATTATTTTGCATAAACCTTATTTTCCCCTTTCCATCAGTGACACTCTGACCTTTGACTAATAAATCATTAGGGTTCTTCCTTACTCCAAGTACATATCCTATACAAAGTTTGATAATTGCAGAGAGCTGAACTCAAGTTATTGTGCAAAAACTGTATTCTTTAATTTACACTAACCCTGTCCTAAATTGCCTTTAAAGACTGAAATCAATTGGATTCATACCCCACTCTGCTGAGTCAGGGTATACAATTTATATTAGTAGCTTATGATTTTTACAACATTAAAATGCTGTAATCACATCTGATTAGGACTGGTCCAGCAGTTCTTACCAAAATGTTTTTCAAAAGTTTTCTATATTTAGTAATGGCTTTGAAAATACAGAAATTAAAAATATAAAATCTAGCTAGGTCTGGTAATTCAAATATTTTAGTAATAGTAAAATCAAGTTATAGTGGAAAAGCACATTTCTGTACAAAATTTAAAGGCTTTGATTCCACAAGCATCTTTTTCACATCTGATTAAAATTAGTTCATGTTGAAGTGATGTATAAAACTGGTGATGCATAAAGCTGACACAGCAAACCAAGCAGCAAAATTAAATTAGATGATCATAATCGTCATAAATTAGGAATTATTAAAATAATTATTATATTATTAAGAGTATTGACACAAAACCAAACCTCTGTTCTAACAATTATTCATTGCTAATCAAACTTTTTTAATATAAATCTAATATGTAATTTGCAAAAATGACAAAAAATGGCTTTTTTTTGTCAATTCTGCTACAAATACACTGAGAATCCTAAAATAGATGGAAGCTTTCAGTTATGAGATTCAATAGGGATTAGGAAAATCTGTCTCAAAATTCCTCCAAATTTACAATAAAAATGTGTCAATATATAAGATAACAGATACATTTATGTACCAATTTTGTGCTCAATTACCATTTTTATGTCCACAAAGAGAAAAATAATTATTCTACCAGAAAGTCTAAACTGCATGCAGTTCCACCCCACCCCCACCAACTTTTATGGAATGCAGGTCTAATACCAGCACAGGCCATCTGTCTCAGTGGATCCTTTGGAAAACCAATGGGTTCCAATTTCTTTAGCATGATATAGCCAATAATGTGCTAAAACTACCATTAATATTGAGAAAACAAAGTATCTGAACCCAAATTTCCCCACATGAACATTATATATATATATATATATATATATATATATATATATATATATATATATATATATATATATATGGAATTATTTATAACTATTTACATTAATATAACTGTAAGGCATATTATACAATCTAATATAACTGGTAAGCATATCATAATTATAAACATTTTGTTATATTTTTGTTCATAAAATGTTCACAGCATATTTACACTGTTATTTATACCAGTGCACTGAATATCTCTTGGTACAAGGTGTGTGTGTGTATGTGTGTGTGTGTGTGTGTGTGTATATATATATATATATATATATATATATATATATATATATATATATATATATATATATATCCAAATGCTTAGTCTTATAGAGACTAAACTTAAATGAAAAAACTCATACATATCATTCCTACTACCATTGCTAGTGTCTCATGTACCATGTACCAATAGTCTCAAATGTACCATTCGTGCTAGTCTGATATTTACCATTTTCTTCTATTTATGAAATGAACCATTCCTTCTGGTGTCTCCTATGTACCATTGCATCTACAGTGTCTTAAATGTACTATTCCTTTTAAAATATCTCAAATCTAATATTCTTTCTACAGTCTCATATGTACCATTCCTTCTAGTGTCTCATATGTACCATTCCTTCTAGTGTCTCATATGTACCATTCCTATTAGTGTCTAATATGTACCATTCCTACTAGTGTTCTCCCATATATCATTCCTACTAGTGTCTCATATCATTCCTACTACAGTGGCATGCAGCTTGATAGAATGTATGGCATCACTGAATCATATCATCAAAATTACCTAATTAACATTCATAATCTGCCATGAACCTATATATTTTCATCACTTTTGTCAGCTCTGATGATGATTTAAATCCAAACATTACCATTTAACAAGGTGCTAATATTGTCAGTATTTTTACAGTTTAAGTGCAAGACATTTATATATTTATGCAAATTTAGAAATTCATGACAAATACTCTTAAAAATTATAAAATAAGAAAAAAAGAAATGTATAAATTATGACTTACACAGATATTATTACAATTTGCAAAAGATCATCTATGTTTAAATTCTTGAAAAATGTTTACTATCATTTTTGAGGAGCAAGTCATTTGAATTCTGTTAGTAACCACTAAAAAGGTTTTAGAATAATGGCATTGTCCTGTACAGCTGAAAATGTTAATACATGTAATATATATATCAAAGATCATCTTGTTCTTTTCATATTACCATATCACATCATATGTATGATGTTATGATTCTGTAAGGCCATTAACTTTGATGAAATTAAAGAAATCATTTTGGCACTTTCATACATCATAAAATTATCGATCGATCAATCGATCGATCGATCGATCGATCGATCGAGAGAGAGAGAGAGAGAGAGAGAGAGAGAGAGAGAGAGAGAGAGAGAGAGAGAGAAAGAGAGTTTTTACAAGCATTTAGCTTTCTACTCAATCCCCTGATATTGCATCATTAAGAATTATAAGTGAAAATGTTTTTTGGAATAAAGTTTAAACTAATTATAAATTACGAATCAGTGGTGAAATTGCTGACAAAAGTTTAATTGTCAGAGACGCTACTCACCATGCAGTCACACAGGTTAATTTCACGTCATTCTTTTAGTCATTGATGTGATATAACATAATGATCTGATATAACATTATAATTAGTTCTGTTTAGCCAAGAGCTAAAATTATGTGAAAAAATTGAAACAAATGTTAAAACTAGATACAAATAAATCTATAGTAAAGTGTGAATGAATATATTTACAGATATCTCCAAAACTTTTTCTCAGTAGACTGCACTTGCTTATTAATGGACGTGCTGTAGATAAAATCTAATCATACCCTAACAACTTCGATCCGATTTGTAGTACATAGTCAGAGGCTCCATACAAATAAAATCCAATAAAGTTTCTTGTTGGAAAATTTCCCACTTTTGTGATGATACTTTGTGCATGAGGCAGTGGTGAATCATGATTATAATGTGCATTTTGACTGAATCACACACCACCTTGTAATTACATTTTATTCATCACATCCACTTTATAAAGCTGTATCCATACTCTGAAAATTCAAAAACCTTCTTTAAAATCTCAGACTGCGATGTGGATAAAAAGTGTACTCTTGGGGGTAGGAGTAAGGTATAATATATACTGCTCCCTATTTAGTTTACTTATGAATCCACTCATAATACATGTACAGGAGTGCGGTGTGCATAATATTTTTTCCATTACTTATTGTCTTACATAAAAGGCAAAAAAACACTCATATTTGCTTAACATGCAAAAATCGATATCAAAATTGATACATAAAGCTTGATATATAACTTGCTTTAATTGTTGAAAATGGCAATTAGCATGCAGAAATATGGAACATACATTGTAATCAAAGATTTTTTTAGCCTTTCTTTGACAAAAATATTTTCTCAACAAGTAACACAATAAAGGACAAAATATTGATCAATGAAAATGTTGGTATGTGTCTACTGGTCACAATACTGTAAGAAATATATATCAATTAAAAATGTCTTTTCAATTGAGATTTGTGATTTATCTGTTATTTCAGTTCCAATGTAATCTTTGGAATAGACACATGCCCTCTTTTAATCAAGCGTGAAAAAGAGCCAATCCAATGCTTCTCTGAAAGCCTAATTAAGTGCCTACTCAGTGCTTGCTATGCTGACAACTTATGGGAACTAAACAGAATTACGACATGATAGCACATTGTCTCCAACTCATTGCATAAATAAGGTGCTGATATGACTGCAATATCTTGGTGCAGGATAGTCTTATTTCTTTTTAAAATCACACATAGTATAGACAACTCCCAAAGTTTTACTTTTTACTGGACTGTTTTTTAACATTTGCAAATTTCAAGTGCTAATAAAACACAAATTTTTGCCTTTTCTCTTTATGTTATAGTTGGTTTGTATCTGCTGTGCGCTGATTTGTATCTGGATGTAGAGTTTTGGGACAATGTAACTGCTGTGTGCTGATTGCTTTTATTACTTTCCAGAAATTTAAGTTAACACCATCTTTTTAAATGCTGAATGAAGAAACTATCTCTGGTAAATTTGACCTATAAGATTTTGAAATTGGCACCATTCTCATTTTGGGAAAGCCAGACATTATTAGAAAACTTTTTGGTGAAAATCCAGTGCCAATATGACCAGCCATTCTGAGGAATAAGGGACAAGATTTTCAATATTTTAATTGTGGTAGCTATAACAGATGTTTGCAGGGCACTATTCATTTAGGATCAACTATACAACCCCATGTTGACATGACCATAAATTCTTCTGGAGTAGTACTAACAAAAATTTCAAGATGGCTGCCATGGTGGCTGTATTAGATGTAATAACAAGAATGTCAAGATGGCTGCCATGGTGGCTGTATTAGATGTCCAGACAAACATTTTCATCTTTGAGCAACTAGACATCATATAAAGCATTTTAATACAAATTCCCATGTCAATATGACCATCCATTCAGGCTACGAAAGCAGATATCAAGATTTCAATATGTCTGTCATAGCGGCCATACTTGATGGCTGAGCAGTACCATTTTCATTTACAATCAACTACACCTTGGGATAAATGTGTGTATGGTTTCATGGTAACCCTTCAAGTGGTTTAGAAGGAGTAGCAGTTATAAACTTCATACTAATGTTCATATGGACATAGACAACAGAAAACAGGCCATTTGATAACATCCTCTGGTGCAAGACTGCTAGAGCTAAAATTCATATGAAGCTGTACTTAGCAATGTGCTATTAACAAAGAAGTGTATGGTGACATTTAAAATCCCTATTTTTAAGGAATTAACATGTGCAAACATTAATGGGATTGGGACTGGTGACATTCAAGTTAGAAATTATGAATCAATGAATGAAATTAGTAGGTTTTGTTCATTTGTTGTATCCTTGATACTTCTTTTTTAAATTAGTAGAGGGGCACAAGCTGCCACAGGTATAGGCTGAAACTTTAATTAATGTTAGCTTACAATAGATACAATGGAAATTGAGAGGGAGACAGCTACAACTTTATTGATGCATAAATTTTGGGAAACAGCAAGTCAGCTTGACATCTGTCATCAATTATAGAAATGAACTGAGTTCATAATATCAAATATCCATTAATATTAAAATCCATTATACATTATGTGTAGGACAAAGGATATAAACAATTTTTGTGTATCAACAGATGCTGCTAGCATCACAAAGTCCTATCCACTTTCAGTGATAATGAAAGTTTAAATCTTAACCTTCTATCAACTTATGCTGTGGTTGATGTTCAGACCACATTGCTCAAGACATATTAAGGGAGAGGTGTACAGTAGTCACTTACTGACCTAAATATTTGATCATAAATGAAGTATGAAAATGGCAGCAGGCAATATGCTAAGATGCCAATGTAACAACATAAACAAATTTTGGTGATAATGATGGTTCAGTTACTGTACAATGACTGTTGCCATTATGCTCTCTAGGGTTGCATCACATCAGTTTCTTCTTTCAAAGTTATCAGCAAAATGTCCTGCAAAAATACAAAAACATAGAGTGAACACCATGCGTAGAATTCTATGTACTGGTACGTCACAGCACTGATACAGCTAATGTCTGTAAAACATTGTCATACAACTGAAACAATAAATGGAATGTAAAATGTCTGTAAAACATTTTCACACAAGTGAAACAATAAATGGAATGTAAACAGAATACAGAATCAATGGAAATGGATGAGAGAATGAATGGAAATAGAATGCAGAAGGAATGGAAATGTAATTCTGCATGAATGGAAATGAAATGCAAACACACCCCCCAAACAAAACAGAAAGCACATTAAATGATGATTGTATTTCAAAGAAAACTGAGCACAAATGCAAAACACAAGACAATGAATGGTAAATGGATTTGAAAATTGATTATTTTCAAGCTGCTGCTAAATTTCCAGTCCATGATAATCCATCATTAAATTCTATACTCTGATGATAATTTTACACCCATCAATCTTGAAGATGGAAAATCAGAACTTTTAACGTGCATTTCCATTTCATTCCAAATGAGAGAAAATTAAAGGAAATGATGGATGGAAGCAATAAATGCAAAATTTGAATGCATTTCTGAGACAATAAATAAAAAAAAAAATGAAATACATAAAATGCAAATAATTAACACAATGCTGATGAAATGTAAACAGAATGCAAATGGAACACAACTGAGGTAGACAAGTGTGAAAATTTGGTAAAATTACCCATTTCAGGGTCTGTAATACAAAGGTATAGATATGCTTTATGTGCAGTCATCTGATAGCTTTCATAAAAAAATAGTCACAATGTGAGATATTCAAATATCAATTACTTAAGTTATTAACTTTACAATAATTTCAAGGCTTGGAAAACCAATATATGTGATTGGTTAACAAGAGGCCAAAGTAAACCTGAGATCACTCACCTAATTGATATGTTGTTGTTGTTGTTGTTCTTAACAACGCCATTTTCCAGCACACGATAGGCTATTCATGGCGGCCAGTATTAATGGTGGAGGAAGAAACAGGGAAATCACCAGAAAGAACCACCAACCCACGAGAAGCTACTGGCAAGCTTTCTCACATATCCACATAACCCACGAAAACAGAGGAAGATTGCAGTGATCCATAACGGACATCACTTTAGACCACTTGGCCATGAATTGATATGTACTTAAGAACCAAATGCAAGGGCAGTTGCCCAAGCAATCAAGTTCTATATAATGCTTTCTGACATAAATTATAAGTAGTGGCAGACAGAGGGAAAGCCAGATATTCATCATTGTGCAAATTTGAAAACCTTTAGTTGATAGTGGATCATCATTTGTCCAAATTAAACTGATTTTCATGCCTAAATCTTTTACATCAATTTTCAAATTATGTCCCAGTTTGTTATGTTTGTTTTTTCAAAATATTTTTAACAATTGCAGTTATATTTAATGGGAAATTGGCGTAATTTTTGTACCAATTTAATAGGTCTTTATCATGCTTTTATGCTTTCTGTTAATTTCTGCCTAATAATATAGTTTTTGTAAAGCCATTTAAATGTTTTTCTATCTGTTCTAACAGTGGCTATAGTTCATAACAGATTTGCATCACAAGTAAAAATTTACAAGGTGTAGATGGCTAATTGCTTTTTGTAAAATTTGGTATAATACTGTTCAGTACTTCTGGAGATGTTATATAAAAATTGTTCTACTTTCATAACAGTTGCTATAATTGAAATCTGATTTGCAGTATTTGTATAAATGGATGGCAGAGCAGGAATATTTGTATTAAACTTTAATGTCTTTACACCAGGAAATTTAAATCAAATCTGATAAAAATTCTGTTCAGTGTTTTGGAAGATTTTTTAATTGTTTTTCTATAAAAATGTATTTTTAGTAACTGGCATATTTGATGCCATATCAACATCATTTGTTAAACATGAAAAGACCCTTATGTGAAGCTGCTTCTTTTAAAATGTGGTTCTGTTCAGCTGTGTTTGAAAAGAAGCAATTTAAAAGTTTTTCTCTTTTAGTAATGGTGGTTACATTTAATGCCAGATCATCACTTTTTGTACTAACATGAATCATTGGAATGCTGTTTGGTAAAACTGTGAAGAAAAGTTAAAGAGAAGTAGTCATTTCAAGGTTATATTTTTACTAACAACTGCCATATTTGATGGCAGATTGGCATTGATTCACAAACTTGAAATGTCTTTTTCAATGGGTACTTTTAACTTTTGGTCAAATTTAAATAACTGATTCTTTAAAAGTTGTTTAGAGGGTTTCCTATTTTTATTACCTGCAGCCATATTTGATGGCAGATCAACATGATCTGTATAAATTAAAATGACCCTTGTCAGGATGCTTCCTGTCAAACTTTGTTAAAATTCATTCAGCATTCTTTGGAGACACTCATTTAATAATTTATTTATTTTAGTAATGGTAATAATATTTTAGTGTGGGTTGGTGTCATTTGTATCCATTGATAAAAAAATTTTCAAGCCAAGATGCTTTCTGTCAAATTTGTTAAAAGTCTGATGAATGGTTTTTTGGGAAGTCATTGAGACATTTGTATACGTTTAGTAATAGTTGCCATGCCCAAAGGTAGATTGGCATCATTTGTACAACCTGATTTGTCTTTATGCCACAACGCCTATGAGCCAAGTGGTTTTGAGAATAAATCTAAAATTGACAAACTCATGATAGCCTGGTTTTTGGCCTGGTGGTCAAAAATGATGCCAGAGAAAATATAATAATCCTAACACAAATTGTATATAATGAATTCTCTTTTCTTCTTAAAAGCTTTGGCCCAACCACTTCTAGTTAAATAGAGAAAACCTTGGTTTATGTCAACTGGTCTACAGAGTTTGTCATAAGCACAAATGCATACCCTGACTCCAAAATAACTGAACATTCAATGTATATACTATTAACTTTGGTTTAGCCTTTCTTTCTTTATTTCTTTTTTTTTAATAGAGACATGTATACCTAGGTTCAAATCAATTTGCAATTACCAGACTCAATGGATCTCCAGTTCTGTGGCCTGGATTTCACTCAGTTCTTACAACAGCTGAAGATTAATTTACTTCTGAAGTGTAACTGAGAAAAAGTTCAATGAGAGGAAATAAAGGGATATCTTGCATTGAAAAATTCTTGCTCTGTTGGTTCAGACAATGGATTTTATTCCCCAAGGAAATGAAGCATGCAGCACAAATGGGTGTATCATCATGAGAATGAAAAAAGACCATTATGCATACACCTATGTATTGAAAAATGACATGCATCAAGATAAAGAGATTAAACATTTTTTATACTATTTCTATAATAACAATTTATAAATAGTTGATGATGATATTACTATTCTAGCACTCGCTGTCAAGCCCAATGGAATAAATGTAAAGGTACCTCTGCACTGTCAAAAACTAGGCATGATATGAACAAAGGTAAAGACAAGAGACCCAATAAGACCTGATATCACTCACACTGAATATATGGCTTAAATGCCAAAGCAGTATTACCATATATTTTGGAATATTGTAAAAGTTGTGGCACCCTAAATTAGTTTTATCAATAGGCCAAAGAGGGCCCTAACATTAATGACTGACATTTGCCTAAGAGCCAAATAAAAAAAGCATCTGGCTATGAAATTATAGTAAATATAATATTTAGAAATTTCTTCCAATGCTGTACATTGCATATAAAGGCAATTAATTCAAGTTTTCTCAAGCTTTCATATTTTCATCCATGTTAAATAGCACAGCTGCATATTTTCACATTGCCCCAGTAAACAAATGTGGTTTGAGTGTCCGCCTTGGATGCCTTGGATGCAGAAGGTTGTGGGTTCAATCCCCAGCCAAGTCATACCAAAGACTTAAAAAAAATGGTACTAACAGCTGCTGCACTTGGCACTCAGCAATAAGAGGTTAGTGTTTGGACTGGTTGGCCTGGTGTCAGGATAATGTGACTGGGTTGGACATCATGCTACATGTCTGGGGCATGATGCCCCAGTGGTAGACATCACTATAAACTGTCACACTGCAGACATCATAGTGATATAACTTAAAGTTGTTAAAGCCATGTTAAAAATCATAAACACCTCCACCACCATTTATATAAAAGGCATTTTCTACATACTGTACACAGGCTATGCACAGATCATTTTCATTGATGTTAGATGTAAAAGGCATTTCTACCTACAAGAACACAGGCAATGTAATGATCATTTTTGTGGATGTAAAAGACATTTTCAACATTACACAGGTAATGGCTTATTTTCTCTCCAGCTGATGAAATGTAATCACATTTCAACTAAAAATAGTTGGGTAATGCCTCTGGTAATATGGTTAGCGAAATTTGCATTCTGCATCAATTTGTCAAATGGGTATTCAACTAAAACCCCAGCATTTTACTCAGCCTACAAGTAGACCTTGCATTTTTTTCTTTCAACATGACTATGGATTAGGAGTAACAGAAGGGTTATCTTACTAGTTATGCAAGTTGACAAGAAAAGATGCCAAGTCCATGGAAGAAGCTCACAGTTCCAATAATGTTTTTGTTAAATAAAAGTGTTGATCTAAATTGCTCCAAACCTTACAGTGTATTTAAACTTTATTTTTAGCTCAACTGGCTTTAACTGTGAATGTGCTTATTGAATGGGCCTCGTTCTCTCTGCATTGTCCATTAGTAATTGCTGTTTACAAATTCTTCTCAAAAACTACATGACCAAATGACACATAATTGTACCTGAAGCATTCCGCCATGAAGGCCTTCCAGATTTGTTTAGTGAATATTGAATTTTTATTCAGTATTGCCACCATTACCCAAAAAATAAAAACCTTCAAGTAACATTCTTAAAACCAGCTCAACAGAATTTAACCAAACTTTGATGGCATCCCACTATGAATATCTGTCAGATTTGTTAAGCTCGCTAATTCATGTTCAGAAATGGCCATCACTACTAAAAATTATACTAATGAATAGAATTTTACCAAATTTTACAGAAAGCATCGTGGCCTATATTGTTTTCATATCTATACAGATGATGCAGATATTCCATCTGATACGGCCAACATTAATAAAAAAAATATAAACATTTAAATGAAATCATTCAAAAAACTTGCTCATTAGAATTAAACCAATTTGGACAGAAATGATCCTGGCTTGGAATATTATCAGTTTTGTACAGAAATTGCTGATTCACAATTAGATATACCTGCCAATGGCCCAGAAATGGTAAAACCTCTGAATAATTTCTTCCCATTCAACTTAATTTGACAAAAAGCATCCTGGAGTAAATAAATTTCTTTTATTCTTTTATTTAAAAATAAAAATACTTGAATACGACTAATAATTTCTGCACCATAATTTGATCAAACAAAACTGTGGTCCAAGCAGAGTATTTTATAGCAAGGATAAATGCTAACCTTAGTTAAAAATAACACCACTGACTGACTGTGTGACCATGCACATTATAACAGACAAGACTAATCAGCATGTATATTCACATTATGCTTTAGGGTTATAACTATTTACACAAGAAATATTTTACTTAGTGAATTATTTCTTCAGGGGATTCATTAATTTAAACATTTCTAACACTGGCCTGCCCCTTTCATTTGTGTCTGCAATGTACTCATCAGCATAGTCCAACTTAAGTTTAATATTTTGAAAATGAACAGGTTAAGAATTGAATAATTACCATTATTTACACAAATATAATATTAATGGCTAGAAGCAATTACTATCAGTTATACCAATAAAATATTAAAGGCTAGAAAGCAATTACTATCAGTTATACCAATAAAATATTAAAGGCTAGAAAGCAATAACCATCAATTATATATACCAAAAAAGTATTAATGGCTAGAAAGCAATTACCATCAATTATACCGAAAAGGTATTAATGGATAGAAAGCAATTACCATCAATTATACCAATAAAGAATTAATGGCTAGAAAGCAATTACCATCAATAACAGCAATAAAGTATTAATGGCTAGAAAGTAGTCAGATACTGCAGATATGATTCCTGTATTTTTATAGTAGAAATTATAATCATTCCTTTGTTTTGTAGTTATTGTTAATGTTTTAAATTTTTTTTAGCAAAAAACTGAAGTTGTATTTTAATTTCTTGAGATAAAATATTAATATAGCCATCTATCAAGCAGTGATAATTAAAGATTTTCAAGATGGATGCTATGGTGGCTATACTGGATGTAAGATTGATATTATTTCATTTGGTACCTACCAGACATCATTAGAAGTTTTCGAGTAAAAATTGTGTGTTATGACTTTCTATTTAGGAGAAGCAGAAATAAAATGATTTTCAAAATGGTTGCCTTGGAAGTCATTTTGGATCAAGGAGTTTGTGATTGTGCTTTGTGTTTTTTTTATTTTCAATGTATTTTTGGGTTTTTTAATGCATCTTTAACAATTTTAGTCATATTGCTATGATGTCTGCAGTGTGGCAGTTTATAGTGATGTCTAGTACTGGGGCACAATGCCACAGACATAGCATCATTTCCAACCCAGTCATATTATCCAGAAACCAGGCCAACCAGTCCCAACACTAACTCTTAATGATGAGCACCATGCAAGACAGCTGCTAGCACAATCTGTATAAGTCTCTGGTATAATTTGGCAGAGGTTCAAACCCATGACCTCCCACATCAGAAGAGGATGCTCTAACCACTTAAGCCAGTCAAGCACCATCTTAATTTAAGTCCAACAATCTGAACATTTCTAGTGAAAACCCCTGCATATGACCTTCCATTTATAAGAAGCAGCAAAATCACAATTTTCATATGCAAACATTTTTTTGGTCAAATTAGCAACAGTTCTATATATGACCAGCTAGACATCATAAGAAGTCTTCTTGTAAAAACAATATGTCAATATAACTTTCTTTTCAGAAGCAGTGATAACAGGATTTTCAATGGTGGTGATAATAGGATTTTCAATGGCGGCCACACTGAATAGAAGCAATTAGAGATCCCAAAAATTCTTTAAATGAACACCTATGTTGATATGACCATTTTTCTAAAGCCGTGTGATAATGAGTTTGTCAAGATGGTCACCAAAGTGGCCATATTTTAAGTCCAAATGGCACCACAACTCTATCTGATGTGAGTCTACTGGTGGGATTGAAAATCTACTGGCTGAAAAGAATTCCCACAAATTAAAGATAAGACTTCTGTTAAACTGCTGAATACTTAAGCTATCCTAGATTTTCTTCAACTGTTTGATTGTCACCTCTTCCACTGTGACAACCATAATGGCTGCAGGATTGGCACATTTTTCATTTAGGACAAACAAAACACCATTAGAAGACTTTTATTAAAATTCCATATTGATATGACCATCCATTAAGGAGAAGAGACAAGACCTTCAATATGTTCTTTGCATCAACCATACTGGATGTCAGTATCAGCGGTACTTTAATTCAGGACCAACTAGACATCATAATTAGCCTTTTTATGAAAATAGCATGTTAATATGACTTTCCATTTTGGATGCATATCAAGACATTATAAGAAGTCTTCTGTTTATTACATGTCTAGGGTCGCACAAAAGTAAAAAAGAAAAAGTGAAGCCAGCAAGCTTTGAAAAATTTAACAAAGAATTTATTTCCCTAGCAAACATGGTAAAAATAAGAAAAAGGTCTTACAGTTTATAATTCAAATCCAAAAATTATTCCAAGAATTAAAAAGCAGAAGTCCTATCAATAAAATGTTCTAAGTGAATCACAGTTCGAATCCCGATGAAATTCCAGGATGGAAGGTGATGAAGTCTTTGATGGTCTGCTTTGTCCAAATGTGTCAATAGTTCCTTGTTGAATCACAATGAAATAATATTCCAGTTTAGAATCCCAAATAATTTTTCAATAAATGTCTTTGTCTAAGAATTCTGTAAAGGAGCCCTTATATGTGTTTTTCAGAGAAATGAATTACTAATTTCAAAAAATAGAAAAATTAAACTCAAACTGGTCACAACAAAACACCTTTGAGCTTCAAAGGTTTAAAGCACAACTGGCTTTTTCTTATGACCCACCCCATTTAACAGTTAAGTCAAGACACATAATAGATTCCAGTATGAGGTCACATGACCACCTTCTAGAACATCATGGAAACCTTTTCACATGTCTAAGTTATATACTAGATATAATTGTCTTGATTCCACTAAGTGAATCTTACTCTTAGAATGAATTTTTTTTAAAAAGTTGTTTACTCCAAACTCTGATTTCTGAATCATGGTCAGCAATTAGTTACAATGTTGCAACTATTGGCTGTTTATCAGTCAAACAGAACTGAATTGAATTTCTATTTGAAAAAAATCAAATCCAGTAGACAAAATTATTATTACAATGACATGTAATGGAATAAAAAAATTAAAACTAACAAACAAATAAATAAATTACATATACATAATACATTGAAAAACAATGTTCATAGGACTTTTCATCTAAAAGAGACGAGGTAATGTAACAAGATATAAGGTGGCCACTATGATGGCCATACTGGATATCAGATCTTCAACATTTTCATTAGGATAAACTAGACATCATAATAAATCTTTCAGTGAAAACCCCATGCTAATATGACCATCAATTCAGTAATCACAACATTTTCAAAATGGACACTGTGGTGGCCATAATGGGCATAAGATTGGCGATATTTTTTTAGATGTGACTAGACTTCATGTTTTCAGGTGAAACCCCATGAAAATATGAGTTTCTAAGTAAGAAGGTTTAGCCAATCACAAGATTTTCAAGATGGCCACTGTTATCATATGTCTTTTGGTGAAAGAACCATGTTGATACAACCATCCATTCAGGAGTAGCAAAAACAAGATTTTCCAGTTGGTGGCCATGTTGGATGTCAGGGAAGCACCATTCATTTAGGACTAAAGTGACATTGGGATGAATGAGTGTGTCAAGTTTCATGGCAGTCAGGAGGAATAGCAATAACAATCATGTGCTAATAGATGGTCAGACATCAGATAATGGATTATGGATCACTGACAATAGGCCATTATCACTTCTTGTCTATGACCAGTATAATGAAACTGGAAGACAAAACTCATACAAAGCACATCTAGGACTATAACAAAATGTAGTACCAAATTACATTATAATATTTTGAATGATTCTATATGCTGATTACTGATACCTACAGTACACACAATTTTAAATTCATGGAAAACAGGCAATAAGATCACAATTGGACCTGAAAAGATAAACTCTTTTAAAAAGCATATTTACATGCAATGGGAAATTCACTGACTAAAATGCTATCAAAGTATGTGCAAGGGTTATGGAACTATGCTCCTTACAAAATGTGTGACTGGATGGACTAACAGACTAACAGAATGTGGGGCCTTAATTATAGTTGACAAGGATTCTTTTCCTCATTATTAAGCCTGCCTTTTTTCTTGGTTAAAAGCAATTAAATCTACTAAAGCATAAGTCATATTTCATAATTCTGACAGTCCTCCTAACTTTCCAGAAATACAGGTAGCCATCCCAGTTTGTTCTGATTAGATACATCATGACTAGAATTCATGGATTTTTTTTTTTTAGTTCCATGATACAAGTGAAAATAGAACTTGTTATAATTGATTGATAAATATTATGTTACATTGTCACTGCTAATATAATCTTTTGGGGAGCTACTAATAACTAGTAGCATGATGGTTTAAAAACCTGCTAGTCTTCCAAACTACCAAATATAAAACCATTTTAAATAAAGGGTATCAAGATCCAATACTGCCAAAAATTACTGAATATTGAGAAATCTGCCTTCATTTGCAACAATAAAATTTTGCAGTTTCCCACTGTCAAACTATTTTGTTGGTTATAAAATTTGACTGATCTTATATTAAACTAAAATTTTTTTATAAATGTCTCCCCCCCCAATCATAGCAATTTAATCTTGCAGGAAGATTCCTATTCCAAATTAAGCAAAAAATAAGGTTTACAGCATTCTATCTGAAACTGTTTTGTTTTGTTTTTCTAACTGAATCGATCAGTATACCTAGACAAAGAAAAAGCATGTCCAAAATTGCCACTGAATTTTCCATTCCAAGTTCCATAAACCCATTAAATTAACTGTCTGCATTCATGTATATTGCCTCAATAGAAACTATTCACTCAAGCAATCAGAATATGCTAATGTTAGAACATTTTCTGATCAACATAAAGATAAACCTTTGTCTCAAAGTTTCATGTTTCTTGAGACAAAATACTGCATGACTAACAAATTTTATGAAGACAATGGCGACTGAACAAAAGACTACCCCAACTTTAATCCGAGTCAAAAGAACTGAAAACAGTTCCACTAGAAGGATACTTGCCACATCATATAAACTCAACATGCTTTCAAAACAGGAGGAAACAGCATAAATCATTACCTTTAGTAATGAAATTACTGGTAGATAATGGTTTATTTTGTTAACTCTCTGTTCTACAAATAAAAGTGTAAAAGTTATCAAACTTTTCCATTCATGTGAGAGTCATGTTATACAGGTCCATTTACAAAAAATAAATGATGACCTGTGATACTGACTGAGGATGCTGGCCAGTCTCTGAATTTAGATCCATCCTCTAGCATTGGAGATAGAGGCTGCTGAGACTCAAGCTGGAAATGAATAACAGCCATAATTGAGACATGCTGCAATCCAGTATATTTCCAAGTTACTGAGGATTCCAAACAGTTTGCAAACTGATTTGACAAACGATAATGGAGCCCAGGCCTATGGTGGACAATACTTCACAACGTGTAAACACTGGTTTTTGTTAATGTTAAACTATGCAGAGCAAAGCTCTAGCATGAAAAAAGTTACATTCTTCCAATTTTCCTTTCCTTGTCTCTTCTCCATAGTTTGCCCTTTATCCAAATGTGTGTGGTGTGGTGTGGTGTGGTGTGGTGTGGTGTGTGTGTTTGTGTTTGTGTGACTGTACATGCATGCATGCATACGCACATGTCTGAGTCAGATTTTTCATGTAGCTATAACAATTTTCCTGTCATATTGCTATGATGTCTTCAGTGTAGCAGTTTATAGTGGTATATAGCACTGGGATATCATGCAGACATGTAGGATCATGTACCACCCAGTTACATTAGCCTGACACCAGGCCAACTGGTCCTAACACTAACCTCCTAATGCTAAGTGCCAAGTGAGGCAGCTTCTAGAACCATTTTATCTTTGGTATGACTTGGCAGTTCCTACCTGCAACCTCCCACATCTAAGGCAGATGCTCTAACCACTTTGGCCACCTATTCGACTTAATATACATAGCACCCTAAGCACAATAGGAATCATGTTAACAAGTGGATTCTATTCCAAAAATGTTTATTAATATAGATACAAATTTATGGATAATTCTGATTATACCGCATGTCTAAGCAAGTCAAGTTCCAATATTACAATTTCCAATTAAGAAACCACCTGCCAATTATAAATGAGAACACCGCCTGTTTTCATGATTCCTCTTATTTATGGTTATCTTCTGAATGTGTATCATCTAGGGTTTGCAATTACTGGAACATAGCAACAATGTAACATAACCACAAAAGGAGTCACTAATCTATAAAACAGCTGTACTTTATTGTAAATAAAAACTACAGGTCTGTGAAGGTAATCTAAAACAAAACCACACCAAATGATCGTATGCCAAGGCTTGAATTGTAAATGCAAAAAACATAAATTTGATGATACAGAGTATATTATATCTGAAGTGAACAGTCCCATGTTTGATGATCTTTTGGTGGACGGAACAGGACCAGTATTTATCACTAAAATAAACTTCATTCATATATTTAATATATTACTTATTTAATAATGTATATGGTGCAGAAAGTTTAATCAGATGCTGATTGACATACAGTACTGTCTTTGACTTGCCATACAATAAAAGTTCAACAAAGTTATATCTAGGTATAATACACACCCCTAGTTGAGAAAGAAAGTTAATCTATTACTTATTATTATTATAATTATTGCAAATAATCCTGGTAATTTTGTCATAATTGCATGGGTATGTAAGTAATAAAAGTTACTGTTATATGTGTTAATGATTATTTTTGCTATTGTTATTCTTCTAATTATTATTGTTGCTGTTGTTGTTGCTGACAAGAGTCCAAGACGGTGGATTTCTCTGTAGGTTCCTTGGTGGGTCTATTTCCATCAACAAAGTGCAAACTACATATGCAGTGTATATGCATCATTTGTCACACTTTTTTATGGCAAAATCATGTTGGCCGCAATTGTTGTATGCATCACATAAACTTATATCTCTCCTTCTCAGGCTTTGGAAAACTTTCCAAATCCAATGAACCAAACACCATCTTTCTGACATCACAAAGCACTTGTACATGAACCATAGCAACAAAGCTTAGTGGTCACCATATTAAATAATTACTTTTCCAGAAGAATATATAGCTTATTTATAAATTTCAAAATGTTGCCAGTATCTGTGTTACTGCATGTCGTTAGCAACTTTGTCTGAAAACATTATGGCATCAGCAGGGCCAATGAGATCATGGTTTATTTTTAGCACAAAGCTGAATTAAGAGCAAGTGCAATATAGATCTAAGGTTACTGTGTACAAAGTATTTTTCTTCATCTGGTCACTGGCCTTGACCATTGAACTTTTGACCCCAAAATAAACTGGTTCTCTCTTTACTCAAAGTGCAAGCTACCAGCAAAGTTTGGTCCCTGTCTCTCATGTATTAATAATATTCCTGTGCAGAACACATTGTCTTCTTTAGTCAGTGACTGTGTGTAGGGGGGGGCCAGATGGCTATGTGGTCTAAAGCAGTGGTCCCCAACCTTTTTATCGCTGCAGACCAGTCAACATTTTAATCATTTTACTGCGGCCCGCTGGGGGGGGGGGAAGACATTGATTGTATATACTTTAGATTGTTTTGATTTAATAATTCTAATTTAATTGTATTTAAACATGCCTTCAAAATAAAATACAGTTACACCAAAAAATGAATATACGGTGATTTAACATTTTAACTCACTAGAACGCTAAATCAATGAGAACCCTGAACTTGTTTCTTTGCAACGAGATAGGATGTTGGAACTGGCAATAGTGATTTAAGTGCTGTGGTGGCAATCTCAGGGTATTCCACCATGACTTTAATCCAGAAAACCGGCATAGTTGTTGTCTCGAACGTAGTTTTAAGACTGCCGTCATTTGCAATCTCTAGCAGTTGATATTCTTCTTGCACAGACATGCTAGATTCACCTGGTTTGTTGACAAATGGGTCGCATATCCTTTCCTTACCACTTCGTGGGTCTGTTGTGGTTAAGAAGTAGCGCTCGAACTCTTTTAAGAGCAAAGACAGTCGATCGTGTACCAACTGAAAGAATGAATGCTCAGGCTCAGTCTCGCCTAAAATCTCTTCGTTAATGTCTGAAACATGTCCAAAATGCCTCTGTTCACGAAACGTACCTAACAACTCCAGTTTGGCTTTAAATGCAGCTACTTTGTCTGCCAACTGGAAAACAGTTGTCATTTTTCCCTGAAGGGACAGATTAAGTTCATTGAGCAGGCTGAATATGTCACACAGGTAAGCCAGTTTTGCGACCCATACCTTGTCACTGAAATGTGTTGCCAGATTTGACTTCTTTTCTGAGAGAAATTTTTGCAATCGCTCTCCTAATTCAAATACTCTGGTTAGTGATTTTTCTCTGGATAACCATCTTATTTCTGTGTATAAGAGATGGCATCTGTGCTCTGCATTCATCTCCTCACAATACTGCTGAAACAGACGCAAGTTAAGGATGTGTGTTTTGATGTGGTTAATAACTTTAACGACATCAATCAATACCCTGTTAAATTACAGTGACATTTTTTCGGCTTGCCAGCATTTCCCTGTGAATGATACAATGCGTAGATTCATTCTCATGTGCAACTTCCTTATTCCAAGCAGTTAAACCAGACAGTCTTCCAGTCATGGCAGCAGCTCCATCTGTGCATATGCAGACACAAAAGGACCATTTTAGTTGTCCTGATATAACCATCCAGTGACATGAACAGTTTTGCTCCTGTGGTGTTGGTTGGCAAAGATAGAACACATAACAAATCCTCATGCACATCCTCCTGATATAGATATCGCATAAAAAGAAGTAGTATTTCCTTGTTGTCGATATCTGTAGATTCACCAACCTGGAGTGCATACCTCGATGATGTATTAATCCTCTCCAACAATTGTTTCTCAATGTCTTCGGCTATTTCCTCAATGCGCCTAGTGGCAGTGTTAGCCAACAATGGCACATGTGCTATCTTTTTTAAGGCATCCTGTATTAGAAGTTCGAAGCAAATGTCTTTAGTGGAAGGCAGGATCAATTCTTCACCGATAGTGAATGGCTTTTTGGCCTTAGCAATATGGTTAGCCATTAAATATGATGCTCTCAGTGCATTCTCCTTTATTGATGTGGTGACCATCAAATATTTCTTCTGTCCTTAATGTTCCCGTTTTTTTACTTTCAAAATAAGCCAGGGGCTTGTCTTTTAATCCAGGGCATTTGGCGTTAAAGTGGCGAAGCAGTTTTAAAGGTTTCATTACTTCATTAGAGAGCTGGTCACCGCAATCTATGCAGAGCAGGGTTGGTGTGTGGGAATCACTTATCCTGATAAATCCATATTTCAAGTAGGACTCATGTTATTGTCTGTTAAAAGTTTTATAATTCTTTAATGTTGTAGGATCTTCTTCCGTCTCTTCACTGGGTCTTTTCTTTTTCCCCAAGGAAACTTTCTAACGACGTCTGTTTCGTACTGATTTTTGCTAATTTGTGGATTAAATTTGAGCAAACACAATATGATGTACACCAAGCACTCTTAAACAAATACCGTTGAACAGAGAGAAGAGTGATACACACCTCTCCACCCTCCACTGTAGCCGCTCATCTCCAGATGTGACCTGGGGCCCGGAGTGGCCGAGTGGTCTAAAACGATGTCCGTTATGGATCACTGCCATCTCACCTCTGTCTGCTATAGTTCGAGTCTAGGATTCAGTGAATGTGGATATGTGAGAAAGCTTACCAGTAGCTTCTCGTGGGTCAGTGGTTCTTTCCGGTGATTTCCCGGTTTCTTCCTCCATCATTAATACTGGTTGCCATGAATAGCCTATCGTGTGCTGAAAAATGGCGTTAAGCCCAACAACAACAACAACACCAAAAACCAACAACAAAAACTAAAACCACCCCCATATCACGATATTTTGCGCATGCACGGTATTTATTGGTGCGGCTTTAGGTGACGTCTCTCAGCTCCTGGTTAACCTCTCATCCATGGCAAGTCGCACAAACCCAAGAAAAATACACCACAATAAATAAAATGGAAATAATTTAATGTTCTTTTGGCGGCCCAGTACCTTTTAATCTACGGCCTTGCACCGGTCCGCAGCCTGGGGGTTGGGGACCACTGGTCTAAAGCATTCACTGTTACAGATCCCCTGTCTGATTGAGCTTCAAGTATCATTCTATGTGGGGATATGAGAAAGCTATAGATTCCCATAGGTTAGAGGTTCTTCCCAGGATTCTTCTGAGTTCTTCCTACCAGATATACCAGCTGCCATGTAAAGCATATCTCATGCTGCAAAATGATGTTAAACCCAAAACAATAAAACAACAACAGTGACTTAACCATTGAATGGTCCAGGTCTGTGATATTACTATGTGGAAATCATTGTTCTGCTTTCAGTTGCAATGACCTTGCCCTACTTTTCTGCTAAAATTGATTTTTCCCCTGCCTCTAATTTAAACTATTTATAAAGTTTGGTAATGGTATTTGTTGGAGAACACAAGTCACTGCAAAAACAAAACAGGGAACACACAGGAAGACAGACATACCTCACAATATATTATGATGCCTTATGGTAGACATACAAAAGTGAATTTAATGAAAACTTAAAAGATAACTTTACCTACCTTATCATGGCAGATAACAGATATTATCAGAAAGATAATATTCAAATAAGACAAAATCTATTTTCAGGAACAAATGTTAGCATACAAATATGACTTAAGCAATTTAAAAATCTGGTAATAATGACAGTAATTAGCTTTTAAGTCCCCCCTCTCCAATTTGAAACTTAACTGGAGATTAATACAGGTTGGAAAGTAACACATGATAAAAAAATTTTGTCATCCACCAAATCTTGCACCCCAACTACAATTAAGTGCATTGTAACACAGCATGATGTGCCCCTTTGCTTTAAGTTTCCACCTTGGTTAAATTATGTATCTTTCTTTTAAGGAAAATAAATAGCTGTATATTTTCTTGTGGATTGGTTTAAAATCTACATAACTGACAGTTTTTCTCAAGATTTCCTTCCTGGTTTGATTTATCATTTTAAGGATCCTAACAAATTTCACAACGTTCTGCAGTTGGTTAATAATTATACAACAGTTGGTTTTGCTAATGGGAGTAGATCAAAAATTTCTCACCCACTTAAAATCCTTGAATGACATAATGAAAATATGAATGCAAAACTAGTTAATTTACTGCAAATATTGAATAATTTTCAGCAATAAAGGAAATAATATTCTTTCATTTATCATTTATCTTCTTTGCAATGCAATCAAGACCAATTAAGTCAGGGAAATTAATTATACATCAGATGTATGTAGGAAAAATGAAATCTATGAGCAAAATAAACCTGCATTAATGCTCTACAAGTACCTGACTATTTGGATAGACAAACATTGCTATTGTGCACAATTATAAATCATGGTACGTATAAATGTCTTGCTGATACTAAAATTTGAACCAGAATTTCTTCAGTACCTTGTCTTGTACAAAATGTTTTGGCCACCTCTCTTGACAAAAGTACTATGAATGACACACAAGACAGGTCTTTAATAGTTCTGTATTGAGGTAATTGAATTTTAAGTGCAGATGGACAATGGAAAGACAACATGCCATCCCTCATGGTCTTCAGGTCTATGACTTGTGGAGCATATAATTGTTCCCAGAGCACATTGAGTTATTAAATTTTAATAACTCATGTGCTGTGTTTAGCCATATGGACATATGGACATAATAAACTCCATATAATAATGAAACACTATAGTATGCATCTTTGAACATGATCTGACCAATACTTCATATTGTACAGTATGCATCTACTATGAACATGATCTGACCAAAACTTCAATTGTACAGTATGCATTTACTATGAACATGATCTGACCAATACTTCATATTGTACAGTATGCATCTACTATGAATATAGTCTGACCAATACTACATATTGTGCAGTATGTATATACTATAAACATGACCAATACTACAGTACAGTACAGTACAGTACAGTATGCATCTGCCACAAACATGATCTGACCAATACATATTGTGCAGTATGCATCTACTATGAACATTATCTGACCAATACTACTGTGATGTGTCAAATTTTGAAAACTCTTAGAAGCATTGGTTAAAGGAATTGTATCAAAGTCAACTTAAAGTAGAAAGGGCTAGAGATAGTTATATGATTATTTTCATTTCATCTCTAAATGTCAAAGGAAATTCATTCCACGAAACAAAAGTTGACCAAGTCTGCTATTGTACAAGGGTTTGACATAACCCTCTTCCCAAAATCAACCAAAGCTTATTAATAACTGATTGTTCAAAGGGATGTTAATTACTGCATGATTAGCTGTCTTGATAATCAAAAATTCTACAGAAGATTTAGGAAACAGTTGATCCTGATTGATTAATAGGGACTTATGGGCATAACTGTAAGGAATTGAGGGTTTTGCTTTGGAAAAATTCTTCAGTCTTCAATCATTCTTGAGAGAAGCTAGACAGACTCCAGTAGAAAGTATGGTATGTTTCCGTTATTGAGTAAGGGGCCAGATAGTTGTCTCAGATAGGAGACAGACTATACATTTGAAGTTCGTTGGAAATGATAAAGACACAGCAAAAGGTACACAATCTTAGTTTCCAGATTTTAATATGCTATTTCATTTGTTGATTTACTTGCAAATGTATTGATGTTATGTTATGTTATGTTCATTTTTCAGTGTTTTAGTGAAGTGTTAGTCATGACATTTTATTCTTTGATTTTTCTAATTATCAATTCATTTGGAGAATTGACAAGGTTGCATGTAATTGAATATTTGATACATAGGAGTGCTTAGGAATTTTCAAGAATTAAGCTTAGTAAATGATGGGTAATGTTTTGTAGTTTTATGAATTAACTCTCTGTCTAGTATGACATGTATTGAGTGTATATCCATATACTAGTTTGTAATATTTAATTGATCACGTAAACTATTTTAGAATAGTTAGATTTGAGGGGATAAGACAGATAGTTTAATGTAAATAAGTCAAGGAGTGTTAAATACGGGCACATACATCTTAGCCATGAAGTGGAATTTAATGATCCCCACTAGTGTGACCCGAATTAAGATCAGGACATGTAGTGACTGTCTATGTAAACATAGAAATTAGTGAACATGAGTGCAACAGAATTTATGCCTTTTGTTTTCTGAGCCGAATTAATGTAAAAATATAGATATACTTGGAAATGTGACCTATTGTCTATTTTGAGACATTTTATTTATTAAAGGAAAACAGCTTTCCTAAATGCTTCCTGAGATTCTGGAACTCTCCTGAGATTCCCTGAAAATTTCTGTACCAATTCCCTGAAAAATTTCTGTACCAATTCCAAGTACCAGAGCAAATTCTGAGCTGAAGTCTAGGTATGATCGTCAAATCAAGGTTCGACTGGCAAAGAGTCCAGGTCCAGATGACTAGACAAAGGTTGGCAGAGCAGGGACCAACGAAGATTCAATGTTGGATAAGATAGGTGATGATGTCACTCATCATTGCACTCAAAGGTCACATCTTGTAGACAATGACCAATTGAATTAATTCTGTCACTGACAAGTAATTGTAACAGTAAAGAAAATTTGTATGTTTTTTTTTAAAATTGAGTACATGTTAGTACATTTTTCCTTCTTTTGTAACCAAGTAATTGATTTCTTTTCATTTTAAATTCTGTTTCTAAACTGATTAAATTTTATATTTGTTCATTGAAAGGGGGCTCATGTTTATTTCTTCAATATACTTGTTCAGAGATCTGCATTCTTCTTCCTATCTATCCACACTGGGTAAATTACACCATGGGAGGTCATTCCCTAGCAGTGAACCATAGTGGAAGAGGTTGGTGTGTTTTGAATGCCGACAATTTACCATAACTACATATTGTACAGTAAGCATCTTCTATGAACATTATCATACTAATACAACATATCATACAGTAAGCATCTAATATGAACATGCTCTGACCATTGCTTCATACTGTACAGTATGCATCTACTATGAAAATTATCTCATCCATGCTTCTCAATGATACATGGCTGAAAAACACTACACACTGTATCTGCTTAACTCTCTTGATGAAATCCATCATGACAGTTTAGGTAATGGCTGCAGCAAAACAGCACAGATAATTTCATTAAACAACCACCTGCTAACAAATTTGATCTAACAATAATTGCCTCTTTATTCCTCTCAGAATATTGCAACACAATCTTTCCTAATTACCTTTTCTATTAGCCCATCAAGATCCACAGATGAACAAGAACTTGGAACCTAATTGAAAAGCCAAGATTTAATGTGCACTTCAGTCAAAAAGTACCATTACACCTATGTCATAATCAACCATATGCAATAACCAAACTAATTATAAATTTCTTTGAGCTAAAAGATCTTCAATAATTTTTTGTCCATAACACTGTTTCACCTGAAAACAGTATACAATCTGATCTGATGTTGCAAAATGTGCCTAAAAATCAGTCTAATTTTTAAATCTACCTGCTGGTACATTTTATGTGGTACCAGATCAAAGTTTATGTTGATCTTCTTTGCAGTTGGTTACCACATATGCTTGCTTGTAAGTCAAGTCAAACAGCAATCAAAGATTCTGATCTGCTGTAGCATAATGTGCTGGAAGATCAGGGTCTGTGTTGTATGTTCTACTGATTACTCCTAACAAACTGCACAGACTCAGATCTGCTGGCACATAATGTGCTAGCAGATCTGGGTCTGTCAAGTTTACAATTGGACTTGTCTTATAAGTACATATGGTATAAATGTACACAAGCAAATGTGATCCTATCTCCATTATCAAACCTTACAATTGCCTTTGCTAATATATGTAAATTTCTAGTCCTGCTACCACTAAGATGGATAAAATTTTTGTTTTAAATAAAAGAAAATAAGGCATACCATAATAATGACTCAAATAGTTTCTGGTGGCAGCATTAGTAAATGATACCTATTTAGTATTATTCAAAAACCATTTCTTTTGTGTTACATGCACAGAAGGCAGTTACAAGCCTGACTTGTTGCTGATCACTGACATTATCACAATAATAAATAAATAAACATGAGACTAAAACAGACCAAATATAGATCACCTGGCTGACATCTACCTAAAAGCCAAATGAAAGAACACCTTGTCAACAAAACTAGGCAAAAAGGTTACTTTATATAGAAGTTTCTTGTATATGCTGACTGCAGATCTTGAACACAACTGTTTCAAAGTTTCTGTGTAGCCTGCATTGTCATCAATACTCAATGCCAAAGCAACATCATTTGTCCAACACTGGCCTTTATGCTAGGACGCTTTTTAGCCAGGGTGGTTTAATTCTGTTCAGCTTTCATTTAAAAAACATCACTGAAACATTTATCTATTCAGAGTAATCTGGCCATATTTGGTAGAGAACTGGCATCATTTATACAATTCTGGAAACTTCTACAGAAGAATGGCCAAGTTCCATGTTATGTATATGTAATTAAATTGTTTGTTAGTTTTAATTGTTTATATTTTTATTTTATTATATTGCATGTTATTGTAATTATAATTTGTCTACTTTTGTTAGAAATTCAATTCAGTTCTGTTTAGCCTAATAAAAAGCCAGCAGTTTGAACCATTGCAACTATTGCTGACCTAGATTCAGAACCAGACTGCCAAGTTTGGTGTAAACAACTTTTTCTTAATATTCATTTTTAGAGTAATAATCACTGGTTTTTAGCTAAGGCTATACCAGAGTATGCAATAATTGTCATGTAATATTTCTACATTGTTCTGTAGATAGGTGATCACATGACCCCATCAGGGAATCTGTTTTACAACTTACTTTACTCATAAAAAAAACTTTCAATGTTTCTGGTACTTGGGTGTTACACTGTTCGGTATGTCCATATAAGGTCAAAAAACAGAATATGGGTGTTAGATATGTTAGTGTAAGGTGAAAAAGCTGGGAATTATAGTGTTGAGACAAATTTGAGTAACTATTTTGGGATAGCTTGGACCATTTGAAACAGGTGTCATAAATAATAATTTTCAGAATAGTTATAAATAAAGGTGGACTAGAGAGGATTATTCTGGCTTTGATGTGAGTGTTAAAATATTTTGGTGGTTAGATAATGTAATCCTGATAGGCTAAGCTAGATGATAGGTGTGTATTTCCAGGTGGATTTCAAAGTCTTAATCTTCATCAGGAAAAAAATCTAAGTTCTCTGGGAAGCCAGAAATTAACTCCAAGAAAATTAACAATTACACATGTAATTTCTCTCATAGGGGGTCTGGAAATTTGAGAGACCCAGAACCAGTGTAGAGTCAGTGGTAATTTTCTGATGAT
This sequence comes from Potamilus streckersoni, assembly GCA_016746295.1. Lineage (NCBI taxonomy): Eukaryota > Metazoa > Mollusca > Bivalvia > Unionida > Unionidae > Potamilus > Potamilus streckersoni. The sequence goes on from JAEAOA010001418.1 coordinate 926,378, forward strand.
AAGCGAGTGAGGGCTTGAAAAGGAACAAAGGTATTGTTTCAATTGCATACAATATGTTCGTTGATGTACATTTGTTATTACATGTATTTGCTCAATTTATTCATTTTAAATTCAAACTTCATTTTTTCCTTGATTTAAAAAACAATCATGCATTTGTGGTCTGGAATGTTATATGATTCTGGTATTGTAAGAATGTCACACAATATTTCCTTGATGAGAGTTTAGATTTAGTGATTTTGTATCCATCAGAAATCATGCATCAAAGGAATATTGTGCGTGTCTTCTGGTATGAATTGTCAGAAGTAAATTATCTGTCTTAAAATGATTTGTATCACATATGCTGAAAATTGATTTTTCTGTCTGGAATGAATCACTAATTAGCAATGGAATGTAGTTAGGATAAGGAGTGAAGTTCATTAATTTATTTGAGTAATTAAGTTGTAAATTCTTTTCTTTGTTAGCATTACAGGGACATATAGTAATTTACAGCCCACCAGGGCTCAGTAATAGTTATCAAAGAGGTCTAATGAGGTCATGGTTCCAGGGGCTCAGTAATAGTTATCAAAGAGGTCTAATGAGGACATGTTTCCAGGGGCTCAGTAATAGTTACCAAAGAGGTCTAATGAGGTCATGGTTCCAGGGGCTCAGTAATAGTTATCAAAGAGGTCTTAGATTAAATGAGGTCATGGTTCCAGTTAGAAATGTAAGCAGCAGCTTAAAAAGACATAATTCATATTAATAAGGTTGTGAGAGTTTATTTGGTTGTGAAATTACCATAGCTTAGTTATAATGAATATCAAGAGATTATGTCTGACAAAAAGAATGGGAATATTGTCTGATCCCATGGGAAAGAAAAAAAACTTGTATGTAAAGGACCAAATTTTTACTTTGATCTTTCTTTGTTAGAATTAGTTATAGTAGAACCCACTTAGCTGCATACATGTACCATTAACGAGATTTATGGGGAGATGGCCACCTTGTTCAAGCCATAAAGTTCAGATTAGTTCAGGTGAAGCCACAAGTTATTAGTTTTTAATTAAGGACCAAGTTTGGTTAAACTTACTGAGAGGGGTTAAAGCTTTGTTCTGCGTAGGACTAATTTTGGTAGTCAGCACAGTCGCAGACAGTTGTTGATTGAAATAATGCAGTATTTAATACTAGAAAGGTGGGAATTATTTTAAATATGATTGGTCACGCTGTGGAAGATTGCGTATTTTAAACTGAAAATCTTGAGTTTAAATATACTGGAGGAATTTTGAACCTTCAGTCTATACATTTCTCTATGAGAGGTGGAATGGGAGCAAGATCTGAGGCTCTGGGAAGTTTAAAGAGTAAATTTCTCGTAATTAATTGTCATCCAAGGGAGAGACCTTTGTCTAGAGGTTTGACATACAAAAGCATAAAAAGAAACAACCCAAACAGTGTGGGAAGGAAAAACTGTGGAAAAGAACAGTTTGGAACAAAAGAAAGGACAGGTTGGAAAAAAGTATCTTGAATTGGTAGAACAAGAGAAGGTGGAATGGAAGATGTACTGAAATAACGGAACTGAAATATAGTCTGAGAATGCCTGTGGGACAGAGACAGTCAACAGGTTATGTTTTTAATGCCAGGCAGAGTTATTTGATTACGCAGACTCACATGATGATTTAAACAGCATCAGCTACTATATAATTGTCATTGTACTTTGAATTTCCTTAATTGTCATTGTATTTTTGAAATTCGGTAATTAGCAAAAACTAGCGAAAGAAGTGTATCTTTTGAACGGTCATTTTTTATATCGTTTATTTGTGGAAATTTTTATTGTTTGAATTTTTATTAAATTTATTTTACTTGTAATGGGGGCTCATCTTATTTGTTCTATATATTAGCTCAGATTACTACTTTACCCCTACTTGTAGTAGCTTATTCCATATCAGGCAAATTTCACCATTGGAGGTCACCCCACAGACACTAAGCCATAAACATATTTTACCACCATAAGGAGTGGAGAGATCACACATCATACCCCCCTCCAAATCATCTTCTAGAAGGACAAGCAAAGGAGGCCAGGTACTGTGTATACGTCTACTGTAAATCTGTGGGCCAAACTTGAATACAGTGCAGAACTTAACAGTACCCAACACATAGGTCCTCAACCCTGATACTCAACAAAAATTACAATATTTATCAGCAGGTCCCAAAAAAAATGTGCCCACTAGAAATTGTTGGTGTATGGGTCACTGACATTATTACACACAGCAGGAATTTGTGTAGTGAAGTCACTGGCTTTTATTACTGTATTATTGACAGTATGGAATACAGTGGAATTGTAATGCCTAATTGAGAATTTATATCTGAATTATTAGGGAGATTGATTTTCAATGCTAAGTATATGGCAGATGGTGCAACCAACAGGTACACTATTCATTTACACCTTGTGAAGGGTCTACCAGAACTCCAAATAAACCAGCACATTTGTGATGTGATGTGATATGATGTGATTTTTAATGTAGTTTTAACAATTTTTTACTCATATCGCTACAATATCTATTGGATGTTAATTTATAGTGATGTCCAGCAGTGGGGCATCATGCCGCAGACATGTAGCATGATGTATCACCCAGTCACATTATCCTGACACAAGGCTGACCAGTCCTATACACTAACTTCTTAATGCTGAGTGTCAAGCAAGGCAGCTGTTAGTACCATTTTTGTAAGTGTTTGGTATGACTTGACCGGGAATCGAACCCATGACCTCCCTCATCCGAGGCGGATGCTCTAACCACTAAGCCACCGGAACAGATCCAGCACATTTGTGTATTTTGAACAAACAAACTGACTAAAAGCACATAAATTCTGAAATGATTTAAAATTATACAAACAATTTATTTGTGTGCATTTTATCTTAGTCAGCTTAATGCTCATGTGGTATGCACAGTCAATATATTATGGAGTGTTTGATCAATATAATCTATGCTACTAAGACATGTTCAGCAGATTTTTGCACACATATGAAAGGAGAGTAATTGATCACTATGTGAACACTCACACAAACAGAGCTGTATAACCCAACACACCCTATTTGGTATTGGTCACCAAGTTGTTTAACACATTCAAGGAGCTTGTTTGATGAATAAGACTCAGTCTGGCATAACAGGTTTGCATTTTGCAGTGTTCACAAAATCAAAATGCAGTTAGTTCCAAACCAGGGAGTAAAACATTCCATTTACTAGATTCTTAACTACAGTTTGGGTCTACTAATAAGATTTACAGTCTAATCTCATTACTGTATATACTTGCTTGTAAGAAAAGTCCAACTGCAAACTGCACATACCCAGATCAGCCAGCACTTTATGTGACAGCATATCAGGATCATAGTTTTTCAGTTTGACTTGACTTAAATTGAGTGTAAACATGGTACACTGTTCTCAGTTGAGACCCAGATCTATTATATTGTAAAGTGTCCATGTAGATCAGGCAATACTATCCTACTTTTAATTTCAAAGCAACACAGACCAATCTGTGTTATAAAAAAGTGGCCCAACTATTCAGGGTGTAAACTGTCCTTCTTATGATTTCAAAGCAACACAGACCAATCTGTGTTATAAAAAAGTGGCCCAACTATTCAGGAAGTGAACTGTCCTATTTATGATTTCAAAGCAACACAGACCAATCTGTGTTATAAAAAAGTGGCCCAACAATTCAGAGTGTAAACTGTCCTACTTATGATTTCAAAGCAACAAAGACCAATCTGTGTTATAAAAAAGTGGCCCAACTATTCAGGAAGTGAACTGTCCTACTTATAATTTCAAAGCAACACAGACCAATCTGTGTTATAAAAAAGTGGCCCAACAATTCAGAGTGTAAACTGTCCTACTTATGATTTCAAAGCAACAAAGACCAATCTGTGTTATAAAAAAGTGGCCCAACTATTCAGGGTGTAAACTGTCCTACTTATGATTTCAAAGCAACACAGATCAATCTGTGTTATAAAAAAGTGGCCCAACAATTCAGGGTGTAAACTGTCCTTCTTATGATTTCAAAGCAACACAGACCAATCTGTGTTATAAAAAAGTGGCCCAACTATTCAGGGTGTAAACTGTCCTTCTTATGATTTCAAAGCAACACAGACCAATCTGTGTTATAAAAAAGTGGCCCAACAATTCAGGGTGTAAACTGTCCTACTTATAATTTCAAAGCAACACAGACCAATCTGTGTTATAAAAAGTGGCCCAACAATTCAGGGTGTAAACTGTCCTACTTATGATTTCAAAGCAACACAGATCAATCTGTGTTATAAAAAAGTGGCCCAACAATTCAGGGTGTAAACTGTCCTTCTTATGATTTCAAAGCAACACAGACCAATCTGTGTTATAAAAAAGTGGCCCAACTATTCAGGGTGTAAACTGTCCCTCTTATGATTTCAAAGCAACACAGACCAATCTGTGTTATAAAAAAGTGGCCCAACAATTCAGGGTGTAAACTGTCCTACTTATAATTTCAAAGCAACACAGACCAATCTGTGTTATAAAAAGTGGCCCAACAATTCAGGGTGTAAACTGTCCTTCTTATGATTTCAAAGCAACACAGATCAATCTGAAATCAAGTTGAGGCAACATGTAAAGCTCTGGACATTAAAATCATGGCTGCCATGCTTGGTGTAAGATTAGCATTTTAATTTCATACCAACTACACATCATAAGAAGTCCTTTGGTGAAAACACCATGTAAATATAACCATCCTTTTAGCAGTAGTTAAGGTATGATTTTCAAGATGGTCTCCAATGTGGCCAAATTTGAAATCAGACTGAAACCATTGTCACTGCTACATACCACAACTCTTGTGGTGAAAACCCATGTCAAAGATGATCATGATAAACATGGATCATACAGATATTACATTAAGAATTTCAAGAACTCTTTGAGAACCAAAATTCATTTTCAAACACTAAAAAAAAGCCAAATAAAATAAATGTGGTTCTGGTTATCCAGCTGATCCATTTGTTTTCTGTGATCTTAAATTTGTCTGGAATATAAACAAAACAAACACATCAACCATCAAAGGGATGTAACTATGATCCAAATAACTTTCAGGATGTGAATGATCCATGCTTTATAGGTTATGCTTCATTTAAATCAGTCTGCATAAGCGTAAAAAGGTTAGCTACTAAAATCAATGGATCATTAGTTCTGATGCATGAATCAATACAAAATCCATCATGAATACGAGCTGAACAAATACTAATACAAAGTCTTAAAGCTGCTGCTGCTGCAGAACCTTGAAAGAGAGGAATATATGTTGGAAAACCAAAATTAGTAGTTGGGCATTGAATGGGGCAATGCTCCTTTAACTGATGACAAGGAATGCCTAAAATCCAACAAAAGTCAAGGACTCGGCAAAAAAAAGTAACAATCTGATATAAAAATATGAACCTGATTAACATTTCATGTTTTCTTAAATTGAGTAAACAAGAAATAAAAACCCATAAGACCTGTCTAGGTCCATAAAATTATGTTAACATCAAATTGCATCAAAATATGTTGAATGGTTCTTGAGCTATTCTAATTACAAGCAACATCCAGAAAAAGATATACAGTTTTTTGACAATGACCATAACTCTGTCCAAATTTCTTTCAAGGGTGAACCCATAAATGGCACATCTAGGTTTAAGAGCCAGTGATGTTACCAAATTCCATTTCAATACATATAAATTATTACAAGCAACAGTCAGTTTCCATAAGAAATTAAAATTTGCTTGACAAGTGGCATAACTTGGTCCAAAATGTAGCTAATGAGACTAAGCTCATCAATGCCACATGCAAGTCATTGAGACAATGTTAACACCAAACTGCATCAGAAAATGTTGAATGATTCCTAATCTATGGTTCTTACAAGCAACATCCACTGTGAAATAAAGAGTTAATTTCCAATGGTCATAACTCTATCACACTGGGAGTTGATTCGACAAATGACATTGAATGCATATCCAGGTCTAGGAGATAATTTAGACACCAAATTGCATATGAATATGTTGAATGGATAATTATGCTGGAGACAAAAATTTGCTATAGCAGAAATGTATAATCATGCAAAAAGTGCAATAACCATGTCAAAATTGGACATAAAATTTGTGAACAGGCAAAAACTTTGAAATGCACATCTATCTGTAATAAACTACACATGTGTAATAAGTAATATATGTGTAATAAACAACACATGTGTAATAAGTAATACATGTGTAATAAGTAATATATGTGTAATAAGCAACACATGTGTAGTAATAAGCAACACATATGTAATAAGTAATCCATGTGTAATAAGTAATATATGTGTAATAAGCAACACATGTGTAATAAGTAATACATGTGTAATAAGTAATATATGTGTAATAAGCAACACATGTGTAATAAGTAATACATGTGTAATAAGTAATGCATGTGTAATAAGCAACACATGTAATAAGTAATACATGTGTAATAAGTAATATATGTGTAATAAGCAACACATGTGTAATAAGTAATACATGTGTAATAAGTAATCTATGTGTAATAAGCAACACATGTGTAATAAGTAATACATGTGTAATAAGTAATATATGTGTAATAAGCAACACATATGTAATAAGTAATACATGTGTAATAAGTAACACATATGTACCTAATAGCTTTAAATTGTGTATGTGTATAAGGGATGCTGAGATTTGGTGGCTACAGGAGGTGTAAATGGCCAGACAAGGTGATTACTATTGTGCTCCTCTATCTGATGTTGAGGTCTCTAATAACAATATACAAGTAGCATCTTAAGTAGCTACAGTAATAGTCAAGTAAAAGCTGTATCAATAGTTAATATAAAGACAGAATAAAAGACAAAGAAAATGATAAAATTGACAGGAAGAAGCATCGTTAATAACAAGAAATGTTATTATTATTCTATTAATTTATGATTCTTAACTGTTAACAAAATAATGACAATTTTTCATTTCAGTGTCTGGTCTTTATTTTATCACTTTACAAAAAAACAGTTTCTGAAGGAATCACAATATTAATTCAGATCCCATGGTAAACCTAAGCAAATACCATGATAATAAAATTCAATAACTTAAAATTTTGGAGTGCTCATGACCAAACTTATATTTATCAGTATAGATGAAACCTGGAAGTCAGCTTCTGTGCAGAGGAAAGGATATGAGCCGAAGCATTTTCTGGAGCTGCATATGTTTGAAACGTGCTTTTAATTCCGCACCAAAGAGTCAGGTGCTAATTTTAGTTATGAGTGTTCCCAACTCAAGACTATTAAAGAACAATGTCTCTATTTTTATTCACTTTTAACTAGGATAAGGTCTCAAAAGATTCTTTTTCCTAAAATATAACATTATTAACCAATCCTGGGCAGCCAAACCCTTATATACTCTTTTTAAAGTTCACCCATTTCTAGGCTGGTTCCCATTTTTCAATACAATTAGTTCTGTTTGTCCTGAAAGGATATACTGAGCCAAGGTAAGTAGAATAAATGCTTTGCCCAAAAACTCCTTTGTAAACTGAGCCTGGCTTATCCAATGGTGTGAAATGAACCCATATATTTCTGGTCGCAAGTTAAATACCTTAACATGGCTCCCACAGATCATGGTTCTAAGTTTGGGTATTGTTAACTGAATGTTTTATTTTGCAAAGGGTACCTTTGGAAATTGTCACAATGAATTTATCTTGAAACTTGAGCAATAATTTAAAATTAACATGAAAATGTTTTTTCTTAATTTTGCACAAAGTAGGGACTGTAAACCTACATTTATTTATCAAAGAAATAAAACTTATGAAGTAAATGTTTGGACACAATACCCTAAAAATAACTTTGTGACTTACATCCAACCTATATTTTTTTTAAAAAATGTAATAGGAACAAGTCAATTGACAATTAGGATCATTTTACTCATAAAGTTTTGTAAAATATTTTATATATACATATTCTTTAGATCAGATTTCACTCTATTTTAAAATACTTTTTCAAACAATCATAAAAAATTTGATGTAATAAGATCAAAAAGAAAAGATCTTGTTACAAAAATTATTTTCCAACTGGGCAAATTTAATACCCTTCTGCATTAATATACAGATCCTGTATTGCTTATAACAAAAATTCCATGTATGTACAGTGTATTATGATGTGGCAACATAAAACTCAAAATAAGTACTTGCACTTACAACAGTGATTGTAAAATTCTATAGCTAAGTTACAAAGATACAATAAGTAATATTTGATATCAACAAATAATTTTACACAAGGAATAGAAATACACCAAATGATATGGACAGGTGTTTTTTTCTTTCTGTGGTGCTATCTAAGCAGGAGAAAATGGACTAATTAAGGCAATTCAAAGTGCTGACCACTACAGTGCTAATATATCCCAATGACCAGTCAGTTCTGGCTGGAGTTGTACTATAGGTCAGCTGAGATCAGCCTCAGAAGTTTTTATACTACTGTCAGCACAAGATGGTATGATTCAACCTTAGAGAGAGGTTTTATTATTTTAAGTAATAAATAAATCCAAAACTGTAAATTACAGAAGATGCGAGTCTTTAGACACCTCACCTATTCATTTTGGTTACTACTGAACAGTGATGATCAAGTTTTTAACAGATACCTCAAATTCATTCTATTGGCCTTTTTATAAGGAATCCCCTCTGTCTACATGCAAAATGATCCACACTCATTGTGTTTGTTATTTCACATATCAAATTACATGATTAATGACTGGGATCTGGCCAAAATGCTATCTGATGTTTAAGGCTGTCAGAATTATGATCTGAATAACAACTGAAGAGCTTTTAAAAAGGTGCAAGAGCAATAATGTCAAAAGAAAAAATGTCATCTGGAATGCTGACTAGTGTCAAGAAGTTAATAGAGTTCAAGCTGGTTTTAGAATATTAAAGAATTGAGAACCTATATCAGATCTCCTTCAAATGTGTAAAGTATACATGTAAACATAATGGTATGAAGATGAATATCTACATAAATATACTGGCATGAAATCATGAGGTCAAAAAGAAAAATCCAACATTACTTCACTGCAACTAAAAAAAGGTCAAGTCTGAATGAAACATGATGCCTTTTAAAACAATTTGTATAAAAGCTTTCAGCACAGCTTAAAGTGTGAGTCAAATTTAGTACTATCAGTGGTTTACTGAGTCTAGAGGCAGTAATGAACTCTGAAATGCAAAAAAAAAAAAGAGAACTCATTTTTGCATTGCAAAAATATAATCTTTTGTATTACATGACATCAAATCCATACACAAGTTTCTAACATTGCTTAACAATTTCAAGTGAAAGTTAATCCATATTGGGAACTTTAAACTAATGTTCTAAACTTTCTCACTCTTTGAAATCTTGGCAAATGCAATGAACTATTATTACAATATTCACATGCTTGGCTGCTCAGACATGTACAGAATATTAATTTCAAGCCACAGAAAGGAATCCTTCTACAGCTCAAGAAGAATTTTCAATAGTCCAAATAAAAAAAGCAATTATCCTTTATAACTACTGAGTACTCAAACCCCCTCTAATCTTCTTAAAAAAATCCAACATACCAAATCTGGGAACAAAAATATATTGTATGTCTGATTTTACATGTTCACAGAAACCTGTAGAAGCTGCACATAATTCCTTATTAAGGCCAATGACTTTGAACCTAATATTACAGATTTAAAATTATTCAACCTGTCACAATGTCAAGATATGCCTCTGTGCTAAATTTGGTCAAATCTCTAAATCATAATTTTAACACCCACCCAACCCCCAAATACTAAGTTTATTTAAGTAGTATCATTCATGTATTCATCAGATATATCCAAAATGAGGATTTGTAAAAATAATTCCATTCATACTTGTTTGTGTGCTATCATGTTCACAATCCATAGTTACCCACCCCGTCCACGCAAGTCTAGACATTAAAATCAATGTTCGAGTGATGACAACCATGTTCATTGGATTGCAAATATAAAATACAAAGTCTGGTCAAAATTCACTTGTTTATGCACAAATCACTGTTCATGAGCATTGTGAAGTTCAAAAATGCAAGCAATAAATGGCCTCCAACATGATCTGCATTATTTTCACTCAAAACCAAATAAATACTCATCAATGCCACTAGTCATACAAGAGTAGCAGCAATAAGATTTTCAAGCTGGCCACAAAGCAACTACACCACTCCCTTGATAACTCGCGCACAACGGGGTCCAAAGACATCGACCGCTTTATAAGCGAGGGCGCGAGTTATCGAGGGACCTATAACAAACAACAAAACAAACGGATCAACGTACACAGGCAAAAGAGGTGGTTGGATTGGTTTGGCACATTAGTGTTGAATACTCAATAAGCGTGCTGATTAACTATGATTAAATATTTCTTCATAGCAGTGTACTTTGTTTACTTTTGTCATCACAGAGTAACATCAATTTCAGGATAACTTACATGATATTGAGGAGATCATCAAAACAATAATCCACAGTTTTCCATTGCTTAACACATGTATTATTTCGCACATTGTGTACCGCGTCACAAATGATTGTGTTGAATTGGATAAATTCTTGTTTGATCCAAAGTAGATTTTTTTTTACACAAGATCGACACCCATTTTAAAAAAACTACACAAGGTCAATCAAATGACAGGTCGATTTGATTGCGGTAGGAGTAAAATGAATTTTTTTACAAGGGTTAGCCATTACCAACCTCAATTTAATGTGTCTACAAATTTAAAATAATGTAAATTAGAACACGGTAATACTTGCAGTTTGTGACATGTTTGACAAATATCACTTCACATTTTCAAAACATCTGCTCATTTTTTTACTTTTTGATTTCTCTGCCGCCTCTGTGTATTGTTCACCCAGTGATTTTCTCTCTGAGCTGGTTTGGATAAATTACATGCGGGTTTTAGATTTGCTGAGCGTATTTCTCCCGACAATGAATTTTGTTTAATTCTATGTCGGCGCTAGAACCTCCAAGTAATAAAAAATATTTTAAAAAAATCACATAAAAATGTGAAACCATTTTCGACTGGTCAAATAAAATGAATTTTGAGAATGGTAATGACCTCAAGAACTTATGCTGCTATCGGCATGCTGCATTTGATTTTTTTTATTGTACTTCACTTGCTCAATTTGATACAAAAGACATATTCAAAGTGATAAAACAACACAGGTGTCTTTTCATTGATTTTTGTTTACTGCAACAAACACTTCCCCGAGCTGAGCTGTAGATCACAACAAAGCCGTTATTTATTTAGGTTCTCACAGAAGTACTCCTGGGTTTCGATGATGTGACTGACGATTAAATTAAAAGATTAGAACGTGAATTTCACATAGCAAGACATTTAAGTTGTGTTTATTTTATTATCTGTTGCCACCTCTTAGCATAATATTTGTTGATCCCGTTTTGCCAAAATGATTATTTACAGAGTACTAACAACTTTTTATCTCAAAAATCCCCAAACATAATGAGACATCTAATTAGAACTTGAAAAGTTCATGATATGGAGTCTATCTTTACGGCAATAATCACCATTTCAAATGATATAATGAGCTACCGTATTTCATGTAATTTTCCGTACTTTTTAATTTTTCGTACACAATCCAGTTATCAAAATAATAATTATTTAAATGTATCATAATTATTCATATAGATCTCTTTGTATTTGAAAAATTGGTTAAGTTATCGGACATAAAATTTCCACTAAGAAGATTTACGTTTGCAAATAAGATCGAAATACCGTATTCCCATTTTGTTTTTACAAATATTATTGATTTATAATTATTTTTTGTGCATGAAAATTTACATAATATACTAATTCTTATCGCATATTTTGTTTTCATGTTTAACACATTTTAAAATATATTTCCTTTGAAAAAAATCGGGAGCCATGCCGGACACCGCATTATAAGCGGGTTCGCGAGTTATCCGGTCAAATCTGAGCCATTTTCATTAAACAACCATACATTAATACACCATAAAAAGTCTTCAGGCAAAAACTCCATGTTGCTGTGACTTTCTATTCAGGTGCAGAAGCAAAAAAAACAGGATTTTCAAGCAAAATGACTAGTGTGATGGCCATGCTGAATTTCAGATCAGTACCACTTTTATTTAGAACCGACTAAACCCTACAAGAAGTCTGTTGGTGAAAGCCTAATTTCAATTTGACTTTAAATCTAGGAGGAGCAGCAATACTAAGACTGTCACCATGTTGCCACACTAGAGGTCAGCTCATCATAACTCTCACTCATAACCAATTAGACATCATTACTCTCACTCAGAACCAATTATAAACCATAACTCACTCAGAACCAATTAGACATAATACTCACTCAAAACCAATTATAAACCATAACTCTCACTTAGAACCAATTAGATATCAAATCTCTCACTCAGAACCAATTAGACATCATAACTCTCACTCAGAACTAATTAGACATAACTCTCACTTATAACCAATCAGATATCATAAGAAGTCTTCGGGTAAAACTTCCAAGTTATTATAACTGTTCAGTAATGACAAGAAAATTTTCAAGATGGCTGCTGTAGTCGCCCTATTGGATCTCCACTTTTCATTTAGGACCAGAGTATTTTAATGAAAATCCAATCTTGCAAACTATCTACAAGTTTCAGGGAAGTAGCAATAATAACTTTGACAATGGCCATAAGCTCTTCTAGACAATGACTATTAAGAGATAAACATTGATACAGAATTAACTGTTTTCGCAGATGAGTTTTCTGTAAAAACATACATTTCCGATATCAAGATTTTTCTGTACTCAACTTTTTTTTAACAATTCCTATATACATTTTATGCATGAAAACAATTATCATCTATGACATATTTCATATAGCTTTTAGCCAATTCAACATTTGTGTCAATACCCAACAATGTACAGTACATTAAACAAGAGGAAAGAGTGAGCCTGATGCACCCATCTGCCTTGCATAACATAACAGCTGAACTCCTCTTAGATCCTAATGATATAAGCATATATATCGCATGTATCATCAAAATCAAATCAGAAATGTAGTTTACAGAGTGGTAACAAGCTCAGCCAATCGAAGGCAATATAGAGGAGGCAATATAGATTTTATTCATTATCAAACTCATCCAAAATCCTAACAATACAAGCACATATTACAAGCCTGAACAAAATGGGAATAGAAATTTATGGCCTCTGAGTGATGGAAAGATCAGTCAATTGAATTGAAGATCACCACATAACACATAAACCCATATTCCAAGCTTGACTAAAAGACATGCTACTATTCAGGCCCAAACAGATGAGTGTACCATCTACACTTGCAAGTCCAACTGCAAACTGCACAGACCCAGATCTACCATCATATATTGCACCAGCAGATATGGGTCTGTGTAGTTTAAGTAATTGGTAATATAAAAATAGACTCTGATCTGCAGGTGCATTATACAATGGCAGATCAGGATCAAAATTTTTTGCAGCATATAAGCGGGTACATATGGTACACTGTTCTCAAGCAAACAGTTATTAAATATGTTATTATGAAATGCCTCAGCCAATCAAAGTGCATGTTGTTCTACATGATTTAATAATAGTGTAATAATAACAATAACAGTAACAACAACAACAACAATAATAAAAACAATAATAATAAATACTTTATTTGATGAGGGTAACTCAGTATAATATGCTATTCTTCCTTGAGGCCTCTTGACCGACAAACTGTAAATACAAAAGGAGAAAAAAACCTGGTCCAGCTTATATAATAACCACCAATCAGAAATTGGTGTAGCTTATTCCCTGTGTGTACTTGTAAAGCTATAGAAACATGAATTTATATGTAACATACTTAAATAGAGATGCTGTTGGGGTGTGCAATTACATGAATTGTGCAATATTTGTACGAATTTGCAAACTTGAACAGTGATGCACAAGAACTCTCATGAATTAGTTTAATGTCCCACATAAGAAAATGTGCTCAGTAAAGTATACACTTTTTATTCAATCATTTTTGCCACATTTGTTTTTTCAGGTAATTGTGTACATATCTGGGTTCTTCAAGCATTACATGAATGGTTGTTAAACTAAATTTAATTGGCACATTGTGCCCTGAAATAAGTATTATGGTATATATTGGACCTTTCATGATGGAAGTTTTACAAATGGGTGTGTAAAATATGGCTAGTAGAACAGCCAAAATGTTTGATTCCCCACAAGGTTCATTACATTTCATTTAGCAGATACTGGATAGTGATAGTGGTGGCCACAGTTTTTAAAGTTATGAAGTATTATATCAGATTATTAGAGATTGGAGCCCAAAAATAGTGTTAAATAATGGATGGATAAAAATAGATGGCTTGATGGTCAATCTTCTTTTTCAGTGGTGTTTTGAAATTAAATGTAGAAAGAGCAGGATATTGCGCCTAATTAAAAGACAAACAATTTAAAGGTAGAATGCAATTTAAATTTTTTTTAATCAATTACTTTAGCCTTGCAGATCATATGCTACAAAACTATATATCCATATCAGGGTTAAGACAGACTGAATAAAAAGGTGGATAAAAAAATGAAATTAAAAAGATATTTATCTGAATACCTCGGTCTGCACAAGCTGACTATGGCACTGATGGACTAAAAACCCTAACATAGCATTATGGAAAAGTACTAAAAATTCAGCATTAGAAGTCAGTATAAACTACTGATTCAAGAAAGTAAGTTTATGTTAGTGAAAAGTCCTGTTATGGAGCAGATGTATCCAAAGATATCTGTGAGCTCTGGCAAATTGTACATAAGTCACAACAATCAGTTTCCCAACATATTCCAGTTGACAAAGCTAGTCATGCATATGCCCCTTCAGAAGGAAGCACAGAAACAATATTGATACACATATAAAGAACAGAGTATGCTCAGAAATAAATAACAGATAAATATGTTAATTTTAAATTTGAACAACTGGATGAAGGATTTCAGAAAAGATCATCCAATCTTCAGATTTATAATCCTCCAAGCTTCAAATTTCCTGTCATGATAACTAATTTATCATTCTATCCACTACATGAAAGGCATCAAGGTGAGGATGCTGTTTCAAATTTGGTCAAATTCTGTTTGGCAGTCAGGTCTTCATGCCCAGATTCTTTTTTGCAAATTTATTTTAGATTCAAACTGATTTAGTGGCTATTTTTTAAAAAAATATACCCACAGTTAAAATTAGCAATTTAAGGATGGACAGTTGCTGGACACTGGTGACAGAACAATACAGTAATATTACTTGCCTTAAGGCCAGTAAAGTTAAATGTTAATGCATTTGACAATAAGCTGTGACTTTGGCAACAGGGTTAAAGGACCAGATTTACAGCCATGCCACAGTAAAAATGACTTTCAAAATGGTTCTGATAATGCATAAGGCATAAGTCTAGTCAAACTGCAAACAACAAAGATCCTGACTTGCTAAAGTATAATATGCCAGCAGATCAGGGTTTACGTTGCTTATTCTACTAATTGCTCATAACACACTGGACAAACCCAAATCTGCTGATGCATTACGTGATGACAGATCTGGGTCTGTACAATTTACAGCTGGAGTCGTCTTATAAGACAGTATATATAGTAAATATCTACAATATTCATTGTAAATATATATTTCATTGTGCTAGGCAAATTCTAATAATAGGATTGGGGTTTTTTTCTTCAATATGTAGGGTGTTTTTTTCTAGATTTTTAATGTAGTTTTAACAATTTTAGTCCTGTCACTACAATGTCTGCAGTGTGTCAGTTTATAGAGATGTTTAGTACTGGGCATCATTTCACAGGCATTTAGCATGATGTCCCACCCAGTCACATTATTCGGACACAAGGCCAATCAGTCCTAACACAAACCTCTGTACCAAGCAAGGCAGCTGCTAGTACCATTTAACTCCTTGGTAGGACTTGGCTGGGGTTCCAACTTGTTCACTATGGAGTAACATCAGTAAGAATTATTATCTAATTATCACTAATACACACTTCCTTGCAAATACATTATAAGCAAGTTTAATCTATAACAATTTTCATTCAAATACAGCAAAAGTCCTCCCAAAAGTACCTATAAATTTGTGTTTGCCTATATCTTGGTTTGTAGTGTATCTGCATGCTTCTTCTAGGTATCCAATAGACAGAGAACTCTTGCAAGGCAAAACCTGTCATCCTGGGACAAAATGAATGTTGTGACAAACCTCACATAACCAATCCAGATTTTAAAACTGATTCAGCATGCAAAGAACACCTCTATTGTATATACTGACATGCAACACAGACCCAGAACTCTCATTTCATAATTCACTTGAATATCAGAATCTATACTGTTTGTTATCCTAATTATTTCTTTGAAAATGCTTAGACTCTACCAGGTCCTGCATTATGCAACAGAAGATTCAAGTAGTTGCATTTGGATCCAACTTATACGAAAGTATATATGGTTATTATTATACAAAAATTCCTAGTTACGAACAGTAGGGGGTTCAGACAAGTCTGCTGCAGAAATACAGGTATAGATCACTAATCCATATTCTGTACACATCAAATTTAACATTTGCAAAAATAAAACTTATGTGCACTAAATGACCCAGTCAACAATATAAGTACTTCTTGACTGACCTAAGGGCAATATTTCTAAGCCATCAAAATTAGTTTCTTTGCAGCATTATTTTGAGATAAATGTTCTGAAGTGTGGACCAAGCAGTAAAAGCTTCCTTATCCTTAGTCTTATACTGGGTAAGCATGTGATAATTCTGGTCTTCATAGAATCACTGATAAAAGCCTTGCAAAATTAAACAATAGTCCCTCAAGAGGACTAAGGCTACCTCTCCCTAAAAAAAAATATGTTTGTGGTAAGCCAACTGTCCCTGTTTTTCACTAGTGTCCTAAACACTCCACCCTCAACCACATCCATAAAATACCCCAGAAAAAAATCCAGAAAAAAATATTTCATATTTCTCATTTATAATCAAATAAATTCATTATGTAAAAGATGGAAATGTTTACCTTCGAACAATGATACATTTTAATCCAAGTTTCTAATCTTGCAAGTTTGTCCCACATGTACTTTATCATCTGTTATGCAACATGTTAACTTGCTGCTAGAATGGAATTCTCAAGAAATTCTCTGGCATATAGTCAGTTTCTACATTCTTTAGTAATTTTTTTGCCGCATAAATGAGACATTTCTATTCATTCTCGTTTCTCTTCCACATAATAGCTTACTTTAATAAAATGTTGAATTTTTACAGCTGAGTTTGCTTAATATCTCTTACCATTTAGTTATAAACCTGATCTAATTCTCAACTGAAATGCTGATGGAAGGAGTCAAAAGTAATGTATTTCATTTCCATAACCCAATGCATAGACATTACAGCTTGTCAAAGCTAAGTGCAGAATAGGCTGACATATTGCGAGTCATGAAAACACAGGCATCCAAAATTAATATTATTTTGAACAGAATATTCTTGTGACAACTGCCTCTTGTCAGATGGCAAGCAATGCAGTATTTTATTTTTGCCAATATGTCGAATTCAGTATGCATTTTGTATCAATATTGGTGGCGGAATCCTTAAATACACAGAAAAGCCAGACAGCTGTGTATATGTTTAAAAATAATACCTACCTACTCTAATTTCAAAAACCAGTGCAACAGGAAACATTTGTGGATGGTGGGGAACATATGTTTAAGTGACTTAAGGGATAAATACAAAAGAAGACCATATTTCCTTCTAACTGCTGCACATTGAAACCATCTCTGCTATTCTTCAGTAGTAACAAGATTTTCAAATTAACTGCTGTGTTGGACATATTAGATTTCAGACTGGCACCGTTTTAATTTAGGACCAGTAATACAAAATGATGGACTAACAATAAAAAGTCTTCCTGTGAAAATTCCATGTTGATATGATTTTCCAATTTGGAGGAAAACCATGATTTTTAACAAGATTGCCAATTTTGCTTTTTTGGATATGGGATTCATACCATCATACATGTGACAGAAACAGGACATCAAATCCGTAAATTTAAAAAAATTTATTAGCAGACTCACTTCTTAATCAGTAGGAGTTTTACTGACAAAAATCTTATGTGTTATGCAGAAAACAAAACAATTATATATTTTTGCCATAACATGTATTCTCAAATTATAATAATTAAGAAGGTTTTAACATAAACTATAATCTGAAAGATGTTCAGATAATTAATCAATGAGTCAGGGTATTGTCATTAAACTGAAAATGGAATATAATTCAAAGTACTGTCAATTAAATGAAAATGAAATATGAGCCAGAGAATTGTCGTTTAAATGAAAATGAAATATGAGCCAGGGTATTGTCAACTGAATGAAAATGGTATACGAGTCCAGGTATTGATAATTAAATGAAGATGAAATATGATCAGGGAACTTTCAGCTGAATGAAAATGGAATATGAGCCAGGGTATTGTCAACTGAATGAAAATGGAATATAAGCCAGGGTATTGTCAGCTGAATGAAAATGGTATACAAGTCCAGTTATTGATAATAATATGAAAATGAAAGAATGTATACCTTATATTTCATTCCAAGATTTTTAAAACAAAATCCACAAAGTGTTTAAGAACCAATTTCATTTTGGACAAACTAGACCATGGGATAAACGTGTATGTAAAGTCTTATATTTCATTCCAAGATTTTTAAAACAAAATCCACAAAGTGTTTAAGAACCAATTTCATTTTGGACAAACTAGACCATGGGATAAACGTGTATGTAAAGTTTTATTGCAATCCTCCAAGTGGTTTAGGAAGAGTAGTGATAATAAACATCTACTTAAAGATGGATGATGGAAAATGGACCATCTCATCTCTGCTTAATGACCAGTATGGCTAAAAACTGCAATTCTGCACTGACATTGCAGCAACTGACCTAGTGAAATATTAAGTAATGTAATCAGTGTTTCCCCACTTTGAGACTGGTACCCAATTCAATTTTAATGAGTCACATGAGTCCTATATAAACAGTGCTCAGACCTGAATAGTTATCTTTATATTTTAGCACTTGTACATTTTCAAATTCAGCACATCTGCCATAGAAATTTTCACACCACACTCATTTGTAATATGCACATTAAGTTGTATAATTTTATTTACTATTAATTGCATAAAATTGGTTTCATATTAAATTATCTCATTATATCTGGAAAAAATGTAAATATTTGTGATTTAAAAATCAGTACATGTACTGTGTTAGTATCAGCAAAAAAATGTCTAGACTAATTTAAAGAGTATAACAGCAAATAAATGTCTAGACATAGGTTGAAAGACTATTTTGCCAGGATAATTTCCTGCTAAATGTATTTAGATGAAACTGGTGGTATCTGATATGCTGTTTAATTATGTTTCTATTCTGATTAGATGTTGCACTGGCATCTTCTATACAGATATGTGAAAAGTCTTGTTCTAGGATTATCAAATCAAATAAATCAAATCAAATAATCAAATAATCAAGCTGTCTGGCGATAAAGCAGACTTATGTTAGTTTATATATATATATATATATATATATATATATATATAGATGCAATAAACTGAACAGTACGGAACTAGTAACTAACTAGCCTAAGCACTTTCGACTCTTAATGAGTCTTTTTCAAAGGCAAATACAAAACATAGTTACGACAAACAAATAAACACAAAAACGTTGCGTTTGTAAACCTCTACATTTCTATCTTCACATGTGCTAAAACTATAAATACAACCAGCTTGTATAGACTAGTTGCGGAAACTGAAAACGTTGTATAATTCCCTAAAAGTCTACAAGCCAAAGCGACATCTATTTTTACTTTGTGTACATATGTAACGCAGATTATATCCCGGATATTTGGTTCTATACCGGTTATTCTTATTGTAAAAATTGAAGGATAAGAAGATTTAAAAAATGTTAAATTCTACTAGTGCATAGTTTTCATTTTCTAGTCTTCTTGGTTTAGACCGCTTGGTTTCAATGTTCTAAGGCGGCGTATCCAGTATGATTCCTTTTCCTTCCTGGTTTCGGAACTCCAGCTGTGGTTGTTGGCAAAAGCGATAAGTATTATATCACTGAAAGTGTGGCCAGGGGAGGAGAAGTGTTCTGCGACGACCGGGCTTCTGTACAGCTTTTTTGTCATCCAATCAGATCTATGAAGGTTTATCCTTATGTGTAGCTTTTCAGTTTCTCCCACGTACTGAAGGCCACAGATTTAACCTTGATACATAGTTCGTTTTTATCATTGAAAATGGTGATTACCGTATTTTCCGGGGTATAAGTCGCTACTTTTTTTCTTCTTAAAAATGACGCGTGCGACTTATATGCAGGAGCGACTTATACGATAAATAATTTTTTTTAACAACTGTGACTGATGCGCAGTGATGCTGTGCTTTAGCGAAATGCTAACCCTGATATATGTGTTAAAATTTGCTGTTATTAATAAATAAAAACAATATTGAAATAACGATTGCCTTTGTATTTCCTTTATTATTCAGCAAGTACATCTTAGAGTCTTTCGGTCTCTAAATTCAGTCGTTGTAAATTTCAGCACATTTTCCCACCCAAGCTGTTAGACCAAGTTTTTTAACTTGCTGCCAGCTATTGCGTCATGTTCTTTTGATGTACTCAAATACAGAATGCAGAACTGGGGTTATTTTGTTATTTTAAACAACGAATTATGTCACTGTAAAGCATTTCCGAGACCTATATTAGCGATTCATAATTTACTTTAATAGTAGTTTATAAAAACACATAATCATTTTTTCGGTTGGTTGGCAATGGCTTGTTATAAATAAAAAAAAAACAAAAAAAAACAGCAGGAATATTTCCTCTGATGATTGCTCTAGTTTTAAACTCTGGATTAAGCCAAGACTGGCTTCATGGAGAGAACTTCAAAGTACCGGTATTTAATAATAATAAAAAAAATAACTGGAAGGCTGGTGAGCAGTTTCAATTGTTAGGTGAATTCGCAAGGTCTTGGTTAATGTATTAAAATCATTGTAGCATATAAAGTGCTTTTGAAGTTCGCTTGGGTTGTGGAAATGACTGATTTATAAATACATACTGTTAATACAATGGAGCATTAATAAAATATAGTTTCACAATAACGTTGTATGATTTAAAATTGTTATATTAGCGTAAGTCAATATGTTTTGTTTTAAATTAAATTCGTGCCATTTATCATGGCACCAACAACTAGAAAAAATATGATGCAGAATTTAAGTTAAACGTCGTAGCATTTGCGAAAGAAAACAAAAATCGCGCAGCAGAAAGAAAATTCAACGTAAGTGAGAAGATTGTGCGTGACTGGCGTAAAAAAGAAGACGAGTTAAGGTCAAAAAAAAAAAAAAAAACCAAGAGAGGAAATCGTAGTGACAAAGCAAGTTGGCCAGTTCTCGAGGAGAATCTACGAAAATGGATTGTGGAACAGCGTGCTTCAGGTCATGGACTTTCAATGATTCAAATACGATTCAAGGCAAAGTCAAAGTCTATTGTAATACTGACTTTTATATAACTCTTAAACACTTATATAATATTTCTTACACGAAGTTTTAAATTACCAAGTCGCATGCAATGGCCAGAGGTATCAAAGACGTGAGTATGGTAAGTGCGGAGGAGCGACTTATATGCAGAAATGACTTATAGGGCGGAAAATACAATATTGCCTGTAAAGATAGAATCCATATTGTGAAATTTGCATTTTTTTTCAAAATGTGAAGTGATATTTCTCAAACGTGTCACAAACTGCAAGTGTTATCATGTTCTAATTTATGTCGTTTAAAATTTTTAGACCCATTAAATTCATGATGGTAATGGTTAATTCTTGTGAATTTTTTTTCTTCCATTTTACTTCTACCGCAATAAAAATCTACACATTGTTCGATCGACATTGTTTTTTCGAAGTGTGTCGATCTTTTGTATTTGAAAAAAAACCCCGTCTACTTTGGATCAAACAATAAAATTAGAATGTATACCATTTACCACAAAAATGAGTGACGTAATACACAATGTGTGAAGTACATGTGCTAAGCAAAAGGAAACCAGGAAGAATAATGTTTAGATGATTTCCTCTATATACTGTAAGTTATCCTGAAATTAATGTTACTCTGTGAGGAAAAACTAAACAAAGTACACTGATATGAAAGATATTTATCCACTGTTAATCTTAGCGCAATTAATAATTGAGTATTCAACATGCCAAGCCACCCCACCACCCCTTTTCTCTATGCGTCGATCTCATTGTTATATTTATTGTTTGTTATAGGTCCCTTGATAACTTGCGCCCTCGCTTATATCGCGGTTGATGTTTTTGGACCCCAATGTCCACGAGTTATGAGTTATCGAGGGAGTGGTGTATATGACATGTTGCTTTTTAATAATGTGTCACCCATACAGTACTGTACCTGCCACATAAACAACAAATGGTAAAAAATTTTCAAAACAACACTAGATTACATAATAAAACTGTTTGACAAAGGTTTCAACTGTCATCACAATCATAAGCTTGTCTAAAATTGATGGAGAAATCAGGCTTTGATTGTGTTCACTACAAATCAAAAGTCTTGGTGCAGCATCTGTTGAAATAGAATGCATACCTGGCAACATACAAAATTTCATGTCTGAATGCAAAAGAAAAATAAACAATGCAGCTAAAATTCAGACAAGTAAACTCAAGATCATTTATACCTATCATTTAATGATGTTTCCTCTTTGAAACCGTTGGAACATTGTCACATTGCTTTGGTACCCACCACTGTGTTAATCCAAACAAGAAATGTGTTAATGAAATTAAAATGTCTTCATTTCAACACGAAAACATGCATCAGTATGACAAAATACATAATTTTAATCATTATTTGTGCAATTTAAATTTGTAAACAGTTTTAAAATTATTGCAAACTTTCTGAACTTTCTATTGATGTATTAATGTAGCCATCAATCCATGCAAATGTTAACTTTTTACCTAAAAAGTATATAATATGGAGCAAATCTGCATTTTCTAGTAGATATAAATAAATTTTTTGCTCATGAAATGGAAACATTTTGCATTGCCATGGTTTGACAATATGTTTCCGTTTCACTCATGAATTATTGTCTTATATCTGCTCAAAAAACAGAAATATCCTATATGATGTGCAGCTTTTGTAGGTTTCCCACATCGATGTTATTGCCACCCTGAACACAAGTCTACCACATCATGTCCAAAGAATATATTCTCACCTGATTTGTTTATCCCTCAAATCCCCAAGTGCAGTTTTACGAACCCAAATGTGTCTTTAGGTCAGTCGTGTGCAGTCAAACTCCTAGAGAAATTTGTATTGCATATCATACAATGAATAAGATGATCCGAGTTTTGATTCCTTTAAACAATCATCACTGTATCCATTTTTGAATGTCTGAATAGCCAACTTCACTGGGTTTTTGGCCGACTGTTATTCATAAGAGCAAGGATTTTCAAGATAGCGATATTCTTGGATGAAGCAATGACCAAAGCTCTGACTCAATTGAATTGAAAATCCAGAAGCTAAGATTAACTAGAAACAGTGGAAATTAGGCAAACACAGATTATTCAATTATAAATGTGTAGTCTTGTATGCAAATGTATAGATGTGTAATTTGGGTTCAAAATACACAAAAACTATGTGCAGACTGCATAAGTAGACAGTTCTGATTCTGAGTATGTTAAAGAATTGTTTCTATTAAGTTTGATTAAGACTAGCTGTTTTGGAGAAGTTGAAAACTGGTTTTCTAAATGGTTACTACACACCAATGTTTTACAAGCAATCATAAATATAAGTCTAGTTGCATCAGTGCATGGTAATTATGAAGAAAAAGTTGCAAATAGGTTTCCATCCAGTTAATATGGAAGTCACACTGTTGCTAGGAAGCCATCTTAGACAAAAACTGGTAGAATTGGTCCTATGAATTGTTCCTACCAAGTACAATTAAAAACTTGGCACAGATATTCTGGGGAAAAAGTTGAAAAAACTTTTTACACATGTTGCTATGGAAGTGGAAGCTACATTACAAATCTAATAAGAGCATAACCTAAAAAGCATTCTGATCAAGTTTGATCAAAATTGGCTCATCTGTTCTGATGAAGCTGTACACAACATTTCCATATGGTTGCTTACTGAGGCCATACCATTGCAGTGGAGCCATTTTAAACAAATTTTGAAAGAGGAAGTCCTATGCAACAATACCAACTTCAATCAGATATGACTCGGCTATTCCGAAAGTCAAAATGTCTTTTGCACGAGATCTGCATGCTATAAAAATATACATACATGTTTGTTAACAAAAGGCATATGTGCACCAACTAACAGCAGAGATTTACCAGTATACAATACAAACCACCATCGCTTCTCAATACAAACCTTTATTATATTCTCCAACATTGCAAACACAAAGATTGTTCACAAAATCTCATAAAAAAAATGTGCAGGATGTAGTTGGCTTTTACAAAAAGCTAACCAGTGTCAAAATTAAATTCTCGAGTCATTTCACTCTGAAAGCTCTGAAAAGTATCGTAAACAGACTAGCTACATGTTATCCTTCAGATAAGATCTACAAGAGTGAGTGAACTGTCATTGGAGTGAACATACCGACAGTGATCAAGTGATCACATGCTACGTGAACTCAGCACATGCAAGTTAACCAAGTGCAATCATTTTATTGATAAGACATAAGCTAGCATAAAGGTAACCAATCACAAGAAGTACATGTAAATTAAAAATCAAAAAGACCATATTCTTGCAAAATAGTATCTCCATTCCCAGAATGAAACTTACAAGAGTCAACACCTGGCAATATTGGACCTATATATTACTGTAGTTAACACCCAATATAGGAATTCTTTCACTCCTGTATTTTGAGAAATAAATAATTATTTTAAATCATGCAAAAGTTATTTATTTGTTGTTTGCTATTTCTTCTTGCTGAGTTTAAGTGTCTGTAACAACCAACAAACAGAAGGATTTAGCCATTCCATTAATTTTATCTGTTCTATTCATGTCTTCAAGACCTGGGTCAGTTATAGGTATAGTAGGTAGCATAATTGACTGTCAAAACATACAGTACTCCCAGTATGTCAGCATAAGCTGATTATGATGTAACAATGCACTGCTAAGATGGGGTTATGCAAACAAAGGATCATTTGTGTACTGATTGATTCCAATGCATTACTTATTCCATTCTCTCTTTTATTTATCCAGTCAAATTAAATAACCAAAACATCTGTCGACAGATGGGACATTTTTGTCACCAATAAGGGGAAAAAATCAATGATTGGTTATGGGGATTGTGATAATTTGGCAAATTTGGCACTCTTTTGAGCTGGAAAAATTAGGGTTCCAAGACATAAAAGAATCAACATAAAAATGCTAAGACAAAGAGAGAATTTGTCGGTTCCACTTCAAAAACATTGACTTAATAGGGTTGGCAGGTAACCGAGGTCGAGATAAGGGGGTTCAACTGTATATTTTCATGGATACCTAAATTCATGGATTTGCCTTTCAAGTTTGAATATTTGTAAGCATTTAATTTCATAAATGAACCTCCAAAACACCCAAAATAAAGATTACAAAAAACAATTCTGTGCTGAGAACTGTGGTTGCTTGACAAGTTGAAACAATTTTAGCATATGTATATGCACAAATCCCAAAACTGTCAAGATCAACCACTTATACCTGTTTTCATCTGAGTGCTCAATCAAAGGGAGCCGATGCAGTTGACAATACTAAGTCAGTTGGTTATTAAAGCACATGTGTATGATCTTTTACTACGGTCCATAAAGTTGCACCATCAGCACTTTCTGCAAGTCATGGCATTACCATTGTCACAATTCCACCTGTGAATGAAATGCAATGCCTAAGTGCCCCTTTATCAATGCAATTAGCAAGCATTGGCAATATCTGATGTGTTAGAGAAGAAAGAAGATTTAAATTCAAAATTTAAATTTAAATTCAAATTAAGAAGATGCTAACTAAATTGAAACATAATGGAATTATTCCTTTTCGAGTAACTCATGAACAGACCAGGATCAACTACTGAAATTGATATTAACGAGACTACAAAGAGTAATTAAATCATATGTCCACAATGCTAAACAGACCAGGAGATGGAAGATATCACAAGGAAACATCAAAGTCCTGCACAGGTATTAGAGGACTTTAAAATCTCATCAGCCATGCTGATTCAAGTTGAATGGATAACCGAAGCTCACATAAAAATGTGTTAATGATCAGACCTAAG
The DNA here is from genome assembly GCA_016746295.1 of Potamilus streckersoni. Taxonomy (NCBI): domain Eukaryota; kingdom Metazoa; phylum Mollusca; class Bivalvia; order Unionida; family Unionidae; genus Potamilus; species Potamilus streckersoni. Next base: position 952,635 of record JAEAOA010001418.1, read on the forward strand.
TATGTGTGACTTTGACACAGCAGGTTGTGTTCATTTTAATAATGACTTGGAAACAGCAGGACATCATTATTTCAATAATGACTTTGACATGGGCAGGACATGTTTTTTCAATAATGACTTGACACGGCATCACATGTTTATTTCAATAATCTCTGAATTATATAAAGGACAAACATTTCTGTACCAGGAGACTTAGTTGACATGATGTCAAGTGGTTTTGTTTGAAATTCAATGAGGTGTGAGCTTCAAAATTTTCCCTAATTATTGTATAAAGGGAACTTCGCCGTGATGTCATAGGGCATGATCATGTAGGGTGTTCCCTAGTCTGGTTGGCAGATAGACCATAGGTTTATTCTACTACATTCGATTGAATACGCTTGTTTACCATTATATATATATATATATATATATATATATATATACATACAGAGGTCTCACTATGATTTTAAAACTAAGAGTCCAATACTCCTAATTTGGTAAAAATAGGAGTCTCTGCAGCAAAAGTTGCAGTGCCACCAGCAAAAGTTGCAGTCCCCACTAAGACAGAAATCATGTACTTTCTTACACTTGGCTACGGTCGCATCCAAACAATCAGTTAAAGCAAATTTAGTACAGTTCTGAATCTCATTGAAATCATCATTTTTCTGTTTAACTACAAAACCATTATCTAAATTTGCAAACAGCATTTTGTCTAAGTCTCTTGATTTCAAGTTCGCGGACAAAATTTATAACACAACCGGAAATGAAATCAATAACAGTGATTACGCTGGGCTTTGCCAATGTCACAAATTGCAATTATCTTTTACATATTGGCGACAAAAATATACCTTTTGGCCATATTTTTGGCTACAACATTTTTGGCTAATAAAAATGGTAGTCTTAAGTTTAAAGAGGAGAAATTCAAAGGCACCATGACAGGAAGCAGCAAACTAGAATGGAAAAATGCACTGGAATCAATTGTTACTTAAACAAATCCTTATTTCATATTGACCAACCATCCTAAAAGTTAATTGTTATGTCATGATCCGATTATGCTCATAACTGGCCTTGATACTTGTATGCTGTAATATAATAAAACTAGCCATGCAATTAACTAGCTACAATCGACTGCCTCTGAGGGCGAAAACGTGAAATGACTATAGTGAACCACACAACAGCAATTTTAAAAAAAACATTTAAAAAAAACAGAAAAAAATAGTTTTGCTGAAGCTTCAATGAAAACTGATTACCTCTGAAGCACCGATATATACTAAGGAAATTTTTTTAAAAAAAATTGTCAGTGTTCTACAATTCATTTGATGTTGTCACAAATGGGTGTTTGTTTTGTCCATCAAAAGAAGCCTTTAGCTGCACCTTCAATAACACATGCACCTCCATCAAAGCAAGCAGGCAACCTTTGATCACATAAATTAGCAACAAACTAAAACTAAAATAAAAGCATTGCTTCAGTTTTCATAGTGATTAGAACATATTTTTTTGCTGCAAAAGTTTCCTCCTTGCAACATGTCAGCAATTTTATGCTTCCCAAATCAAATGTTTGCATCTAAATATGTGTAATTAAGCGTTTCAGAGATATCTGTGTGTGTGTGTGTGTGTGTATATATATATATATATATATATATATATATATATATATATATATATATATATATATATAGTCATTTCATCATTGATGGGGATGTATCAGATAGTAGTTGTTTGAGCCCATCTGTAGGCTTCTACTTTTATTTATTATGTTTTTTAAACTTTTGTTCTTCTTTTAAATATAAATAAGTTTCTAATTATTTTTGCTTTCTTTAATTCACATGTATTCTGTTCATACCATTACTTTATTTGTTACATGTTTCTGATCAATAACTCAAACTGTTATCTATCCAAATGTTTAAATCAAGGAGTTTAAAAATAACTCTTGAAGTATTTTTTTAACATACTGCAATTTCTACTGGTGGCTTAGATATCAATGCTATTAAAACTGCTGTGGTGGATATGGGTGGGTGGATGGGGTTTTAATAGCAGTTTATAGACAATGACAGCTTTATTAAGCTGAGGAAGTGGAAGGTAAGTGCCTTTCCAAATGACATACAGAGACAGCCAGCCCAGACTGTGACTTGGCAAGGTATCTCATTTGCAACCCTAAGATTACGAATCTAATGCTCTACCAACTAAGAAATAGTGCCTTCCACCCAAAACGAAAAAAAATACATCTTTTAGTCCCTAAGTCATAAAGGGGTTGCGCATGTCTCATTTAAATCAAATTTGAAATATATTTTTTTTGCAAGATCTCTGCTCAAATGTCAAAAATATATGACTGTATGACCCTTAATGGGCAAGGTAAATTGCCACAAGACTTTTACGTATCAATTTTAGGTCTGAATGCCTTATTTGTGTAATATATTAAGAGGGGATTGTGTTATCCTGTATGCCTCACTATACATCATCAGAGAGCTGTCTATATATGAATTTTGGGTATCATACAAAGACACATTCCTATTGATATTTGACTAAGAGCATCCACGAAAGAGAGAGAGAGAAAAAGAGAGAGAGAGAGACAGACAGACAGACAGACAGAGACAGGCAGAGAGAGTAAGAGAATGTAGTGTATTTGTGAGAATGACCATAACTAGAAAATAATGGCAGTCATTTTGGGTCATTTTTTTTTGTGCTTTGCCAGTGTTCAGTTGCTGCATTTTTAATGTCTTGTACATATTTTTTTTTGGGGGGGAAGCTGTCTATAGATGAATTTTGGGTACCATACAAAACATATTCCTATTGATATTTGACTAAGAGCATCCACGAGAGAGAGAGAGAGAGAGAGAGAGAGAGAGAGAGAGAGAGAGAGAGAGAGAGAGAGAGAGAGAGAGACAGACAGAGACAGACAGACAGAGTAGTGTATTTGTGAGAATGACCATAACTAGAAAATTATGGCAGTTCTTTTGGGTCATATCTTTGTACTTTGCCAGTGTTCAGTTGCTGCATTTTTAATGTCTTGTACATATTTTTGAGGTTGTTTTTATTTTTCAACTTGATCTGAATATGTGTTACATATATACACATATGAGTATCCACGCAGGCAAACTGGAACCATGTCAGTACCATGCAATGTTATCAACCATAGTTGCTAAATTATGTCATATTAAATAATAAATTAATAGACATTACCAGCACAAAATTGGGAATAAATTATATTTATCCTTGAGTATGCTGCTTCATTGAAAAAAGACCATATGATCAACAGCTTGATGTTATGTCTGAGGGTTTGTGCCCATGCATGCCTGATAACTTATAAATTCATCTTCTGAACAGATTCCCAATCGATGTACAGCAAAAACATATTTTGACATTTATTAGACCTAACAGTCTACTTCTTTACATGTTTCCTTTTTTATTTATACAAATTTCACAAGAATCTGATTAGGGGCCAAACTCAGCCCTTATTGAACCTCATCCTTTTGGCCAAATCCTATTCTTAAAGATTTGCTGAAGGGCAGATGGTTTTAGAGTTTTCATGCAGATGGAAAAATGTTTTTCTAGTGCATGAACCAAGTGTCAAAAAGTTAAGACAAATTTGCATTTAATGACTGAATAACCAGAATGAGAAAGTCTGTAGAGGTGCATGGGAAGAAGATTGTGGGGATGCACAGATGCTGTTCACTAACAAAGAATTTTGTTCTATAGCGTACTAATATTTATAGCTTTTTGAATATCCCTCATATTTCATACAGCGTACAAAAACAAACTGAGTGAAAACTTACTTCAAGTACTCTCAATTCTTTCAAGTGCTATTATCCAGCACATCAAACTCACAAGGTAAAGTAATCACACAAAGTTATAACAAGCCTAGTTACATCTGACTTTAATATAGTTTTAAGATGAATTCCTTTTATCACACTCAGCAATTTAATAAAAGTGATTCTCTTTATTTTCAACAGTTTGATTCAAACATGCAATTTGCAGAGGCTATTTCCAATTTTTGAAAACATTAAAAAAAAATAATTTTAAAAAGTATTTTTCAAAATATGTGCTCACCTTATTCCCCTGAACGACAGCAGACTCTGGAAGTACATTGTAGGTTTTGACATCCATTGGCACTGTCAAGGTAAGGACCATCAAGTATGTTATCACAATAGAACAAGTTCTCTGGACCAAGCATAATACAGCGGCTAACAAACTCATCGAGTCCTCCACCAGTTATTTTCATACAGCCAGACAGGTCCAGATGTACAAGGTACGGCAACCCTCCTCTCCCTGACAGGCTCCTGGTTATGTGATAGGTAAAGTCATCAATAAAATTAATCGACTTTAGTACGGGTCTACCCTTACCTTTTCTCAATAAATATAGGTTTAAAGATAACTTTTAGTTTTGAAAAAAGACAATTACAATTTTTTCTACCAGTCATACTTTTCCTGTTTGAAAACTTCCTTTAAATTTTCTACAAACAAGGGAGAAGCGTGAACAACTTATTATTAAGAGTTCTCTGTTCCAGTTTTGTTATCATTTTAGGGAGTCAAAATAGCTCAATGGGTAGAGTCTTGTAATCATAATTCAAGGGTCATGTGACTGATGTCCACTCAGACCAACCTGGGTCAGCTTCCTTTGTGTGTCCTTGGGAAAGGCACCTAACTAATATTTTCTCAGCATAATATCATTGATAATGTGTTAAAAGTGCAATTAAAACCAATAAAAACAAAACTGTTCTTGAAATACTTTCATGAAAAGAAGAAGCCTAGTGGATTTGAGATCATTTATCGCCTGATATCTGTCTAATATACAAAAGCAAGAGCAGCAGAGCAAGAACTTTTCCGAGCTTACCCAATCACTACATGTATTCTTAGAAATATTTGTATGCTGCCTGACAAATCTAGCTCTTTTAAAAGACAAATATCATCTTTTTCTATTTTGCATTTCTGACTTCTGGATTATTGGATTATTTTTGGTATCACGACCATCAGAAGGTAGGCAAATGCCCCAAATCCTAACAGATTGAAAGAGGGTCAATGGCCCATGTTTCTGGGTCTGGAATTGGAAAAACAAGCATTGGCAACTTGCGGTTTCACCTTGTTGCAAAAACATCATCATCAAACACCCACAAAGAGTCAAAACAACTGATGGACAGACCATACCGTGTGAAGGACCTGACCTTACCTGGTTTGTATCAGTTGATATACTTAAGGACAAGGCCCTGATTAAAAGGTTGATGTTGAGAGGTCATTTCCTTGGTTCCCATGTGCCAATGACAGTAATAAAGTCAGGCAACAGATGGGCACCCTAACTATTCATATTGGCTTCAGTACATACCATTATTTCTGCTTGGGGCTTCTCCAAAATGATCCCCAATGGCAGCTAACCTGGGTTATATCACTGACGCAGGAATGATCATACCTTGGGTGTGATCATGACTGTTTGATCAAGGTGACTTGAAACGGGGCACCATTGTGCTAGCAAAGTCATTTGTATGGGATGCATAAAAAGACAGCCAAGTGGGATCAAGTCTACTGCCACAATGAAATTGCAAGAACTCTCTTGCTCAATCCAAGTCCTGTCAGAAATGTAATTAAGTTATACAAACCTGATGTAAATATAAAAATGCCATATCAGATTCAGGTTGGTGATAAACTCTATACACACATGGACAAAAAGCTGGAATGGATGGAGGTTGGAATTTTCAGTTCATTTGAAAAAAAGCCTAGATGAGTTAAAAGTGAGAAGATGGTTTCTGCCCTTAGAGTAAAATAAAACTGATCATAAGTTTCTGAAGGATGTTATCCAAGTATGATGCTGTTGTTGTAGATGAAGTTGATTGGAACTGGTTGAAAACACAATCCATAACCTTGGTAAAAAGAGGAGGGCTGATGTTGAGGCCAAAGAGAGTGACTTATAGGGACAAGAAAATATGTGTTGGTCAGATCAAGACTGGCGGCATACTTGTCCTGTCAGATAGTGAAAGGGATTGATCTTGCTGTCTCCATCTTTAACTTCTGTGATGAAACAAATTGAGGCATCTCCGGTTGAAGATCAGTCTTAACTTGCTGATACTGTACAAATAAGAAACAGCATTAACTAAAACCCAAGTTTTTTTCTTTTTAGGATAAATGAAATCGGAAGCCTCTCAGAAATGAACTGCATCACAGGTACAATGGAATAAGGTAATCCAGTGAACCTGAAACTGAAGGAGGTGACCGTCCACAGGTAGGCTGTCTGCAGGTGGTGGGGAGAGTAGGTCGATGTCTAGAGTTAGGAGGCATGAAGGCAGAGAAACATGGTTCCTTGCTGCTTTGTATGGCTGCCTCCTGGTTTGGTTAAATTGTTGTCTCCTGGCATTGTGCTGCAATCTATATTGCACATCTAACCGAAAAAATCCTTCACCCCTAGTCCGCTAATTGTCCCTCTGCAGTGGAGGGAGCTGATCATTTCAAAATGGCTGTGTCTCATTGAGTGTGGAGTTGGAAGAGCATTTCCTAAGTTGCCCTATTCTAAGTTGCCAGAACGGGATCATCCATAAAGCCAGGATAAGATGGGGGTTGAGTGACATGGACTGCAGACATGAACCAGGTCATATCAGATCAAAGCTGGCCAAAGCAGTCAACACATTTGAATTTAAATCTAAAACTGAAGATGCTGTGACCATGTTCTGGACTAGCTTGGATGTGACATAGAACACACATGTGACATGCTGCTAGACTTTTTTTTCACCAAGGTAAGGGAGAACAGTGCTGAAGGCATCTGACTGAGTGTTTTACCTGATGGTTGGTCATTGATCTCCTTAATTTTAGCAGATTGGGGAAGAAGCCGAAAGAATGGCATATTTTCCTCCTGGCAGAAATCTACAGATACCTTTACTTTATAATCTTGAGTAGTGGAAGGAGGAGGAGGAGGGCATCTGAGGTTGCCAACACCCTTTAAATGTCCTTGACTATAGTCTTGAGGTAAAATGCAGTCTGTTCCATGATCAGATCTGAGAACAGCTGATGTGTAGGAGCTTCATCACACTCTTCATGTGTCATGTCCTCACCTGGTTGCAAATCTAGATAAGCCATATAAAGTGGCATCAATGACTCAATTATGTCCTCTTTGAAATCTCTCCCATGTGAATAAGTAGTGAACATATGTAGTCGGGTACTGCTAGAACAGCCTGCTGGTTTGACTGGCATATGGTTGGCCTGGATGCCAGCTGTACAAAAGGCGGCCTGGGTATCACTAGTACTGTCCACTCCAAGAGCCTGGCTGGACAGATTTCTCACTAAAATCAGTTTTAGTAAAGGTATGTCACTGACAGCATGGCTACATGGAGGAATCTGTCACTAAGATCCCTGTAAATCCTAGCTGGCTGGATCATTTGATCAAAAAAGTCTTCATGATTGGATAGTTGGCAAGCTATCACTGATACCAGCTGCTCTAAGGGTGCATCTAGACAGACAGGTATCTCACTGAAAAATCCATCACATTAAGGTTGTGTCATCACTGTTAGGGCTAAACAGACAGATCTGTCACTAAGATCCCCATAAATCCTAGTTGGCTGGACCATTTAATCAAAAGGTCCCCCATACTGGATGCTTTGTTATGGCTGGATGGCCAGTAATGGCAAAGCTGTATTATGAAATAGATCCAATGATACAAAACACGTGTCCTGACCTACAAGCCTTTAGGCCATCCTTCGAAATGTGGGGTGACTTATGCCCTCTGGGATGCCTAAAATTGGGGGAATGCTCCGCAAATGAGTCAGAATTGCAAGTGATGAGCTTTATGTTGTCTTTCGATATAAGGACAGCAATGTTATCTTCTTATTCCATCTTTCCTTCCCTTGTATGGATTATTGCTATTACTAATGGAAAAAAGTTTAATGTGTTGATGTTTTTAATTAATAAATTCCTTGCATTTAGTTGACATTTCTACTGAAATTACACACAAAAAAATAGAAAACAAAACAAATTTAGTAACTCTGCATGTTACTAACTCGCTAATATCACCCATTACTAATGGAATAATTAAAAATAGTGTCATGTTTTGATGCCTTCTAGACTATTCTTTGAACTTGTGTGGGTACATGTGTGATTTGGGTTGTTAACATAGCTTTATAACATTTTTAGTCATACAGTTGTCCCCTTCTTGAATGGCTCTCCTGTTCAGAGGCCACCCGCTCCTTATGGCTAGAATCCGTTGGCACTGACGAGTTTTTGTTCAAAAGAACCCCTCATGAAAGACCACCCTGATAATGCGACCAGCGGCCAGCAAATTAGTGCAAAATTATAAGATTTACCCCTCACAAGTGGCTGCATTTTATTTTTTAATATGTATCCAGAACCTGTATTTTATTCTATAATGTGTTTTAAGTAATCAGATATGTTTCCTGATGTCAGATTTTCATTACTGAAAGAAGTGTTGCCTAAACTACCTGTTCCACTGAGGTTAATATTATATCATTTACACCTCACAAAAGCCACATTTATTCCATTAAGCAGAGAAAGACTCAAATTTTAATCCATATAAAAACATGAGTACACATAATTTGATTAGTCATACTGCAGTGTCATCATGATGTCTTGTTTAGTCACTCTGATAATTGTTAAGATTATAATTATTGAACAGTAGTAACTGCTGAAAAGTGGTGCTATTGATGTAGAAGTCAGAAGGAAAATGGTTTGATAAGTTTTATGGCTTCCCTTAGCAAGATGTTGAGCTTGTTCACTTTCATAATTAGTGGCTATTACTATTGACAATAACTGTCCAGTTTACAAATCCTAACGGCCATGAGGTGCTATCGTTCAGATCAAATCAGCGTACATATTGAAGCTGTTTTGGCTTCTCTCACTTAATGTCAAGAAATGTAAAAACAATGGGATACCAGACTGCAACTAGTGAATCAGGAGACAAAATTGCTGCCTTTAAATACACATGGCATTTTGTTTAAATGCAGAAATTTTTTTATCAGTCTTGTAGTTGGCAACATTGATGATTGTAACCGAATATAACTGTCAAGATCATAACAGGGTCAGGGTACCAGACAAAGATGTGACAACACACTTGTAGCTTCCTTTACAAAGAATACAAAGAAGACATTTCCTCTGCTCTACAAATGTTTCGTCGGCATAACTGAATCACATAGTTAGCAACATCCAAATAAATTATTACCAAACATTAACATAACATCAAATAAATGGAGATGATTATTTCAGAAAAAGTTGGTTAATATAATCTATGACATCGGGTGAGGCGGAGAGGGGGGACTTGCTGAACAATTTTAAGCAGTATAGACTTTAAAAAAACAATTTTAATTTTGAAAAGACTTGAATAAACAACATCATAACCAATAAGGAAGTTATTCAGCAGCAGTGGGAAAATGGAGAAAATGGAAAGAGAACTATTTATGTACCAAGATTTAAATGACATTTTTGAATGGTTTTGCAATATGCATGACAAAAACACCCGCTCGCATAACACGCTTAAGTCAAGAATAAGAACTATTAATGCATATTCAGTTGAAATAAGTCAATTATTAGAACAACAAGAAACTTTTAATAATTAATGTCATTTTTAAATGAATATATAAAATGCTTCGAAGAATGTAGCTTTCATACTATGTACATTACATATACTTCTCACAAAAAATTTAGTCCCTTGCTGGAAAGGCAACCTGCCTTATAAGGCCATTTTCCTGGTGCAGAAGGGGTGGCTGTATAAGAGGGGGACTGCTGTATTTCTATGATGTCTGCATTGTGGTAGTTTATAATGATGTCTAGCAAAGGGGCATCAGGTCGACCAGCCCTAGCACTAACCTTTAAATGCTCAACACCAAGCAAGGGAGCTGCTAGTACCATTTACAAGTTTTTGGTATGACTCAGCTGGGTTTGAACCTGCGACCTCCATCATCTGAGGCAGATGCTCTTATCACTTAGGCCACCAGAGCAGTGTTGAACGTATGCATTTCATGAATTTAGTTAACATTTCTAACGAAATAACACATGAAAAGAAAAAATACCATAAATTAGTAATTCAGCATGTTACTCTCTAAACCATCACCATTACTAATGGAATAAGCAAAAATAGTGTCATAAATTACAACTGGAGGTCAATGATAGAATAGTATAACTAAATAGTTAAATAGATGAAGTCCATAAAGGTTACAAAGTCAATAAAATTTGGCAGAAACTGTAACAATAATGAATATATAACAGATGTAGAAGAATTACTGTCCAAAACAATAAGTCCAAAATTAAGGGTTTTTTTGAGTAGTCTAATTTAAAGACTAAGAAATCTTGGATTGTCAGAGTTAAAATGTATGATGTTAGTACAGCAACAAAGCTGAAAAAGAAAAAAAAACACCTGGCGGTAGCAAGGGAAAACAATGGTCAAGAGTTATTGCTCTTTACGACATAGAAAAAGATTTTCGTCTTTTAGCAGGGCTGGATTTGTGAGGTAGCAGGTTAATGTTCCTAATGTAAATGTGATTGCAGAAAATATTTAAAGGAGAAATATGGTCAGTGGCAGATATGCCAAAGCCTTCTCAGTAACACAGCTGATTTTTTTCCTTAAGTAATGAATAGGAATGCGTATTTGTATGATACCCATTTCAGTAAGGTGTAATAAAACTATCATGTACTGCTATTGTCAATCTGGTAAACAAGCAGTTAAAAATCTAAAAGAATGATTCAAGACTTATGCAATGATGGAAAACAATGTTTTAAACTCAAAAGTGTGAAAAGTTAATTTTAACCTTACTAATTCCACTATAACTAATATAAAACCTGTAACTGAAAAAAACAAACAACAGACAAGCCAGTATCTGGATTTTAAAATAAAGATAAAAAATAATTACTAAAACATTTAATACTGGAAAAAATACAACATTTCTAAGTGATATAACCTTGTAAAACATCAAATTTTAGTCAACTGAACATATAAAATTAACATAAAAATTAAACAATTCTACAAATACCTGAAAACAGTCCAATTATTAGCAAATAAATATTTCACTGCCATTTCTAGCCAGTGACTAATTTAGCATGTTGCTAAAAATGAAATAAAAATGTCTCAATACATTATAACTATTGTTCTTATTTTATTTTCAGCAAGGTGCTAAATTAGTCACTGAATATTTCTTGAGGAAAATTAATGTCATCAATGTCTGAACTCAACACAACCCTCTGTGTGGTAACAATGTCTTCTGCTGTACTAATTACTCTCCAACAGCAAGGAAGTTGCAGGAATGCATAGCCCTTTCCTGGCTGCTTGTGCAATGAGTGGAAACATGTACTGCTGAGCTTTCTACCATTTCAAAGGATCCTCACCCAATATTATTAGAGATTCATTCCTAAACAAGTCACCTCATGTTTCACTTTTTGAAGTCAGGACTGAGTACTATATATTTAGTGTCATTGGGAACACAATATAAACATCCAAGGCAAAGTGAAGTTTATAAATTATTATTTTTAAGTGGAAAAATATCCCCTGTTCTTGACTTGCCTAAACCCTTAAATTTTGCCTGAATACCAAATAATGGTACTGTACATAATGTTTCACATTCTCTTGTATTCTCATGGTAAGAGTGTATCTGGGGTAAAAAAGAAAATATTGAATTACAATTAAAATGTAAGGAACACACATTTGTAAGATGAAATCAAGACCATTAAAAAATTGCAGTACTGAAAATTGTATCGTGGTAGATATTGCCAGAACAACAAACTACAATATACTGGTATATTGTTGCACCCCTACTTTGCAGCCATATTGGACATCACATTGATACCATTTCATTTAGGAGTAGGTAAACATCTTAAAAATCTTTTAGTGAAAATGCCTTGTTGTATGACCATCAATTCAGGAGTAGAAGCAATTGCAATGTTCACAATGGCCATATTTTAAGTATGATTGGCACTATTAACAACTAGATATCATAAAAACATTTCTGGTGAAAAACCCATGTCTATGCGACTTTCCATTCAGGTGGAGTAGCAAAAAGAGATGTGGTTGCCATATTGGACATCAGATTTGTTGGCACCATTTTCATTCAGCACCACCTAAGCAACATAATAAGTCTTTGAAAACCCTTTGATATGACCATCATTCAGGAAGAGTAGCAAGAACAGGATTTTCAAGATGGCCACAGTAGTGGCCATATTAGATATCAGACTCAAACCATTTCAGGAGGACTGCATGGTTGCCATATTGGACACCAGATTAGTATCATTTTCATAGTACCAACCAAACATTAGTAAAAACCTATTTTGATATGAATAGGATCCATTCAGAAGTAGCCATGATAAGATTTTCAAAATGGCTGTTGTGATGAATACATTGGTTGTCCAACTGGCACATTTTCATTAATGATCAATTAGCAACTCTCAACAATAAAAAAAAGTTTCATGGAATTTTTATTTAACAAATCAACATCATGTTTTAATATCTGAAAGGTTTTCCATGTTATGATACTCCTTGTCAACTCTGGTTTAAAAACAGTTAATCTGCCTGAAAAAGAAACAATTTAAAGTTTTTGCAATTTCTATTACCTGTGCCCAATATTTCAGTGATGAAATTCACACCAAAATCATGAGAGTTGGCAGCTATGATATTAGATATCATACAGTACAGTTTACATGATAGTCATATTTGATACATCTTGGTGCAATTTACAGGTAAGACGTGCACATGTTGGATACATCATATTGCTGTTTAAGTCATAAATAGACAGATACATTATGGTACAATTTACATGTTAGTCATTTTAGATAATATTGATGTGTTTTCTGATTTGTTGTTGTTGTTATAGGGATTAACGCCATTTTTCAGCACAAGATAGCCTATACATGGCGGCCAGTATTAATGGTGGAGGAAGAACCCTGGAAAACTCTGGGAAGAACCACCAACCCACGAATAGCTACTGGCAGGCGTTCTCACTTACCCATGTTAGCTTACCCATGTGTTTTCTTACTATGACTAAACTATAGACAGTAACCTGATGTATCTAAGATGGCTCCGACAGATCTGAAAAACTCCAACACAAATCTTTTAATCACTTCAAACATTGATACATATGCCTCAATGCTAGTTAATGCTAGTGAAACAATCAATACCTCAGTCCCTCATCTGTAATCTGGAAACAACCAGAGAGACTGAGAAACTCCAGGGAACAATCACATGGCTGTCCTGGATCAAGTCTTTGTGGCACAGTTTGAGAACCGTATTCTGTCCTTGGCTCTCTTTCATTGTTAGTCTTTTTCAGTGCATCACACATGGGTTTTGTGTGACAACGTGTAGTCCTTTCAATATCACAGCAACATTTTCTACCAACATGTCTCCCAGAAGTACTGTTATTGACCATGTCACAGGATGGTAAATTTTTCAAAATGTCTTGTACCATCCTGCTGGACAATCCTTGACAATGTATGTATCTGGCAGTATCAGGGCCCACCCCAGCAGGCAACGATGTCCAATTTAAGTGAAAGCCTGCATCACTGGAGAAATTTCTTACTGTCTTGCCAGGTAAAGATGCCCGATCTTCTAAATGAAAATGTGTATCTTGCTCTTCTTTGGCATTTATAGGCATTTTCTCACTAATTACTGCATTTGGTACACAATTTTCAATATCAATCTCCTTTTGTTTAACACTGATTTTATCGGCACTCTCTGATCTAGTTACAACACTAGAGCAGTGACTTAATGGACCATCCACATGATTGGTTACACACAGCTCTAGTGCTGTGACATTATCCAATAATTTATTTCCTGGTACTATGGGGTGCTTTGTATCCAATGAATCAATCTCATCCCATTGTTTTTGTAATTTCTCACTCTTCCAGTACTCAAATTTGTCATGAAAATCATTGGTACGTTCCTCTGACAGTTCCACTACAGGCTGATGCTGTTGAGATTTACTGTCATACTGTCTCTCACTGTCAGACACTTCAGAGTGACCAGATTTGGGATTAGTTACACCATATGAATAGGCAAGTCTCTTCAGAGTTCTGTCTGTGATGTACAGGCATCCAGACAAGTCTAGGTGGTGAAGTTTGCATCCACCTTTTCTTTGTTCCAAGCTGAAACAGAAATTGTGTTCAATTTAAATTTGACTCTTATCTCAAGTATTCAAAAGAACTCCCAAGTATTCAAAAGAACTCATCTTTACCTGACCTGTGCTTCAAAAGATAATATATGTATCTGTCAAAAGCAAAAAAGTTACAAGCTTGTAAATATAAAGAAATAACAACATTGTGAATATATGCCTGACCCATGTTTAACAGTCCTGTAAGTTGGCACTATCAAGACTCAGTAAACTCTATAAAGATCAATGGACCTTAATGACCCTGACCTTTGGTCAAGACATGCAGTCTTGAAATAAATTTACTTTGCAGAAACTATTACCGTATCAGACATTACATGACCCTAGCCTCTGACTGCTTGACCTCAAATCTAGAGTTTTATTTCTTGCCCCAAGTTCAAGCTATCCAAAAAGCTTGGTCTAGGAACTTACTCCAGATTAAATGTTGTGCAAAAGCAATTTTTGAGACCTTTAGACAACAAAAAAAATTGGACACCATTCTTATCTTAATTGGAATCCTTTAACTAACTTTGACATCAGTGTGTGGCCCAGAATTAGTTTTCTATTCTTTTTATCACAAAACAATGTATCCTTTTTTAGTCACAATAAACTTGGATGGACTTGCACTTTTCTTGAGATTTCTTTTGACTTCTTTCCATGTTTTATGCAAAGCACAGCACATTATGTGTGTGTGTGTGTGATTTGGATTTCTAATGTAGCTTCAACAATTTTTTAATCTCTAAAATGTCACAATTTGGCAGTGTATAGTGATGTCTAGCACTGGCTTGTCATGCTGTAGATACAGCATGATGTCTTTTGCAGTCACAATATCTTGACACCAGGCTGACCAGTCCTAACACCAACCTCTTAATGCTGAGCGCCAAGCGAGACAGTTGTTAGTACCATTTTTATGAGTCTTTGGTATGGCATGGCTGGGGTTCGAACCTACCACCTTCCACATCTGAGGTAGATGTTCTTACCACTACAACACCGGAGCAGTCCACAGCACATTGGTAGTTATTCACAAAAAAACATACTTCAAAACACAATGTCAATATAAAACAGTTAAATAGTTACTAAAATTTTCATGAAGGTCCCTTACGTCTACTTTTGAAAGTTTGATAGTTACTTTGGGAACAGAATTTAATCGTTTACATGTCTCTCTCAAATGACTCTTGACTAAGCCCATACATAAATTTAAAAACATTTAAGTGGCTTTTCTTTTTCCTTCATAAGAGTAATTTAGGTAGAGTGTAATAGGATTTTGGACTTCATAATATCCAATTCATTGGTAAAGCAAAGCATGACATGTACCTGGCCTAAAAGCAACTACTCTTGGGCAACTGACTGAGACTGCTATAAGTATCATGCTGAATGTAACCTGTCTGGAAAACATGCAAGCTAACAGGAAACAATTGTTTTCTTCTCAAGTAAGTGTAATTTCTACATGGGTTGTTTTTGTATCTATGCATTAATTCCAGCAACTAATGTGTCTTTCACTATGTAGTCTGTGATAAAATTTTTATATCGATGAAACTTATCCATGCCATCTCCTGTTCATAAACTTCCAAGTATCTGGTGAATTTTTTTCCCATAAATTTGCACATGTGAACCTTTACTTTAGTTAATAAAATATATTACTGAAGAAAGGAAAAACAATCTGCATGCTTCACTAACCCTTTAAATGCCAAGTCTGTTATTCTTGTCTGGGTCAGATCAAGATATTCCATATTGGGACAAAGGGAAAAAATTCTGTATAACTGAAAGAAATATGGAAAATGTTACACATAAAGCATGATGTCCTATCACAAAAGATTTGGTACATTTTATAGACATGCATTCAAGTAAATGTGAAGACAAAAGTAGAAATGTATTTATTTGGAAGTGACCTATAGTGTTGCTACTGACCTAAATCTGTCCATCCTACACCTTGGTTAAATTTTGCACTTAGATCTCCAACAGAACAAGTCCCTCAGTCACACAATTTTGTATGTAAATGTGTATTGCTGAATATCACACATATCAACCAAAAGTCATCTTCACTAGCCAAGGTTCCAACACTTTGGCAGATTGAACAGCTATGTTGGTTCTTTGTCCTAGCGACATCTACTGGATTTCATGTGTTGCCTCCCTTAGTATGTAATTCCAACTAACCAAGAACGTGGTGCATTGTACGCTGCTGCATCCAATGAAATTCACAGACCCTAAGCACAGAAATATCTGCTTGATATGCTAAGGTGTAGATACAGTTATCAGAATCTTGAATAGCAAAGATGTTTGGATGAAAGCAACAGCATCCTACCAAGATTAAGTAGGTGACTGACCTATAATTTGCACTCCAGTGCTTGGCTACATGTGTGTCCAGGTCAGTGTATCAGGCATTAATTATCAAAGTCATACAACATGATACGTTTCATTTGTTGTTTTATGACACAGCAACACAAAGTTTATTTAAAGTCAAAGAGATAGAAGCAAAGTATCTTGCACATGGATACTCCATGCCTGATCTAATGGAAGATTTAAAACCTCTAGCCTTATTAGTCTCAAGCCTGGCATATGCAGCAATGAATGTGTGTGTATAATTTGAATTTTTAACATAGCTTTAACAATTTTTCAATCATATCACTATGATGTCTGCAGTGTGGCAGTTTCTAGTGATGTCTAACACTGGGCATCATGCCTTAGACATGCAGCATGATGTCCCACCCAGGCTAACCAGTCTTAACACTAACCTTTTAATGCTGAGTGCCAAGCAAGGCAAGGATAGTACAGAAGCCAATGAATGAATGAATACCTTTCTGATACTCAAATGGTTACCTATGAAGCTGCCCTTTCTGAAATACTCATTTACTTCCCTATCAAGCTGAACCGCATTTTGTAAATGAAACAAATTGTGAACAATGCAACACTGTATAAGTTTATAAGGTACCAATTTCAAGCCTGTGTATATCATCTGAAATTCAAATTCCAGCAAAAAAAGTAATCATAATTAACGCTGGGTACCATGGAAAATATTGTTCCACAGTATTCTTCTGAACATACCATGATATGTACATGGTTAGGGACCAAGCATTTGATGCTCTGGAGCAGAGGCCTACCACATTTTTGTTTAACTTCCGTCTGTCAATAGCTGAAAGACTACATCTAATACTGATTTATACCAAAATAACACTATATTATATCATTGATTATAAATGGAAAAAATATCTTGAGATAAAATAAATTAAAATATTTCACCTCAAAAGAAAATTATAGCCCACCTACTCCATTAAATGGCCTGAACCATATACATGTAGTAGATGAATTTGTTATGTGTATGTTAATTATTGTACCAGTTGCAATCTAAGCGCTAAAACTGAAGTTGGATAATAATGCCAACAGTTTTCCTAGCTGCACTATTGATATAATAGGCAGGAAAACTTTGATTTAGATGCCAACACCTGGGCAAGATATTTATTAGAGGATCAGTAAACAAAAAAACAAATTTACTCAACAAAAACAGAAAATAATTAGCAAACTTCAGAATTATGTCCTGATCATACAGAAAACAGATACACTCCAGATCTTTTTAGGATGATTCACACTCTTTACAAAGGAATACATATATATACTTAACACATTCACATACACTTGTAAATAACTAAAACATAACTTTTTAAATCAAGAATTCTTCAGCAAAGCAGTTTTGGTCTGAATTTGTTTCACAACATTCTGTTTTGTACTGCATTTAGGAATGTATTTATAGTTAAGTAAAAGTCCTTGACCATAAGCTGATTACATGTTTCCAGCCAAAATATTCAATTCCATGGTCTTTAAGTCCCAATCCATTGCTGGACCATGAAGATTACATGATGTGACATACTCGCAAAAACACATCTGCATACAAAACTGCATGGGTCTAGGGCTTACATGATCTAAGAAACTGACCTATAAGCAAAATTTAACCAAGGTGTGATGGATGAAGGACAAGCATGAGGGCATGGGTAATACTATATGTACTTTCCACATTAATGGTAGGGCATAAAAAGATAAAAATATGAAAACACACTAAAATATAGCAATCTGTGATATAATTATAAAAGTTTTCTTCTTTCAAATATCTGCATTCTAAAGTACCTTCAGTTGCAAAGCATAGATATTAAGACCAATGTAAAAGTAATGAAAACATCATGCAAAACTAGTGTATACTGCATGGTTAATATTAACTGAAAGTAAAAATTTCCATCTTGTGGGAAAAATGCAGAAAGTAATCATAATCAATTATCATTCTAAGCATCACCTTAATTATGTCATCTTCATCACCATCATCATCTTCAATATGTTATCATCATCAACACAATCATCACTGAACTAAAGACAATGAACTCAACTTACTATTCCATTGGACAGTCCTTTGCTGTAGGCAAAATTGCAAGTCCTAACAAAGCTGCCAACCCGGGGAACAAGGTACTTTATCATATCTGTAAGGATTTGAGACTCCTGGCGCACCTGTAAAAATACATTAGCTGTGTAATGCTCATGAATAAATTCAAAGTTCATCCATACAACAGTATTCAATTTAAATTCTGTTAATATCATGAATGAATTATATTCAAGTGAAGTATAGATGTGTATCATTTGTCAATTAGTATCCAGAGTGAATGAAGATTTTCAGTATACTTGCTAGTAAAATAATCAATATTCTGATCTTATGTGTACAATAATACTGGATATATCTGGAAGAAAATTATGAGGGTACAGTATACACAATTATCTATAAGGACACTAAAATGATACATCTGGACATATGCTACATGGTCTATTATTGAAATGAAAATTTAGGAGGGAAATTTTCTCCCCGCATTTGTTTTCTGAAAATAGGAGGAATTTAATGAATAAAGACAGGGATTGAAAATATGATGCATAATTTTACATGAATTTTGTTAATTTTTTGACACAATTGTTTAAAAACTAGAAGGAATCCCATGATTGTGTATCCCAGAGCACACCCATAATTTATTTTTCTCAGAAAAATTTTTGAAGTCTAGTATTTTATGGTCTAGCATTAAGAATACCTGATAAGCCCAGCTGTCTTCTTGCCTCTCTTCAATCCCTTCGGACTCATCTATATCAGCATCTTCATCTAACCTCTTGACCATCAGAAAACCCATTACATTTTCCTCCTCCTCCTCCTCTTCAACATAGTCCCCCAAATGGTAATCCCAATGCCCTGTATATCAGTTGCAAATGCACAAGTTTATAATGACATAATTATGTGGAGAAGCAGTAATTTTTATGCAAACTTTTACTATACCATAAAAACAGTTGAAGTCATTTTCATGGGGTGATAATAATTATGTTGATGAAGTAAATGACATATTCACTAGTACTAAATCCATGGATAAGGTCATCAATCTATTGTTTCTACATAACAATTGTGATTTTTAAAGTCTTTAAATTTATGGTTTGTGGGACCAAGAAATCAAAGAAAATTGGTTTTCCATAGATGACAGTGAATCACAGTAAATAAAATGTTAAAACCTAGATTTAAAAAATTGTCACCTAAATTCTCAATAAGCATACATGGTAAATGTCAAACATCAAACTTTACAGAGAATATGTATAGACAATCTACCATTTCAGGTGGCAAGGATAGTTTCATAAATTGGCCCTGTCAAATTTCTTAAGTCAAGGCTATGGTGTGACTTTTGCAGCTGTTATTGTTTATTAATAAAAAAAAATATTGATATATTTGTGAATTTTGTGTTTCGGGTTTGTATTATTCTTGACATTGATGCAAAGCACGTACACCTCCTACAGTTACTTTACAGTATGTAGACAATAGAATACCAATAGTCAGATAGGAAGAGCTAGCCACCCAGTAAACATGTGGTTCTGGGGAAGTTGATTATTTCAGAAACAGCTTGGAAATCAACTATTTTCAACTGCATCAACTTGTTTAGTACACCATGTTTTGCAGAATTATCACCTAGGAAAAAGGCACGTGTCTGCACTGAGAGCATCACCTGCTGTCAAAAATGACCTTTGCACTTGAAAACTACAGGTATATCTTTGGGTTTCGGGTACATAAACTTCTTTTGCTATGAACTTCCATTGATTACTCTGGTCAAGTGAATAATATTCTTATGATAGCTATTCAAAATATTGACCTTTTTTAGGTCTCACTTTATATTTAAAGATTTTACAAAGTAAGCAGGTGAATGTGGCAGTAAATTTGTGCATAAAACTGCCAGTATGCACCATCACCACCAAGCAGTGATGCTCTCAGGATTTTATCACAAGGGGGGATTTTCTGCCTTGTTGCAAAAAAAAGGGGGAGAGAGAACAAAAATAAGGGGGGGAGGAATATTTAAATAACACTTCAGTATTCATCTCTTTCTTCCTCGTCCACTCAATAAGACTCACAATGAAATCAAAATTTTTAAAAGTGTTGCCTCTAGTTAAATAAGCATCAATCTGTTTCTGTTTCATGGCTAAATCTCTTTCTTATCTGTGTATGAATATTATTGTGTTGTGTAAAGCTCCTTTCACAGATCACATGTATTGTTTTTTTTAGATAATTCTGCTCCAAAATATGATTTTCACTAACACAGGCTGTGCCAAAATTCCACATTCTTGAATCAGCACCCTACAGACTACTATGCCAGATTTACTATTCCATAATGCTGCATAAGGATTTTAAGTCCATTAATAAGTCTACTTATACAAACAGAGGTATTTAATCAAGTAAATATCTTTAACTTATAATTTATAATTTTTAGAATCTTATTTATTCGTTTAATCATAACCTTTATGCTAGGGTTATATGATTCTGTAACACATGATCTAAATTATAATGAAAAACAAAATAAAAAGTGCACACAACTTTTAAATTGTCTGATTTTAATTTGGCTTGTTTGTCTGTTTTATCTACATCTAATTTAAAAATACTGCTTGAAATGAGGGGTTGACTGTCATGCTGTCTGTTTCAGTCCATCCAGCATGTACACCAGATTCTATTTAATGCCCATTTTTGGGTACAAAATCACTCACTGGTATCTCCATTAACACTTTCCCAGCACCTAGAGTCTGATACACGTCTAAACTTTAAAAATAAATTGCCTTCATTACTATGATTAGCCAATATTTGCTAAAATAAATGATTATCTAAAGATGAACAAAGCTGGGAATCATCTATTTTTGGTAGATAGCCCATATTATAAACATGTATTTATAAAATTTTCCTAATGCAAGGTTCAAACTTTGACACATATGCTTGTTGTGGGGCCCAAGGCACCAATTAAATTCAGATGAACAAGCATTTATGCCAAGCCAAACAAACCAGGTGTGTAACAGTTATGAAAAAATACACATCACAACAAGTGCCACAATGTTTCAACCATTTTTACAAGCACATTAAATGTGAATGGATGAATAACTTGCATAAACTGGACTCTGTTGTTGAGATTTTCATGTCTCCAAAATTAAAAATATGCTGCATAAAGCACATTCATGTGTGACACAAAATAAATTTGCAGAGTTCTTATGCATCACTGCAATCCAAGTGTGCAAATTTACACAAATTTTGGGGTAAATCACACAACTGCATACCCTGGGAGCATCTCTGCACCAAAGTAATTTAGATTAATAAAGCTGTAAAAGTTACCTCCCCTACCCTATGCTAAGAATTGGTTGCATTTATCTGGATGCTTAATTTTACAACTACCGTAAATGCTTAGTCCACATATAAATTTAAAAAAACTCAGATTCAATGCACAGTTCACCACTATCCCAAACAACTCTAACATGAATCACATTCATAATAAAAGAGGCATCACATCATTATATGTAAAAAGTATTTTCGTTTTCATTAGCCTTAACAGTACTTTTAACACCATACTGACAACATCATGCCAAAGAAATGGGAGCTAAGTGCCTCTTCCATGGACACACTGAGGCAGCCAATCTGGACTGGCCCTGGTGGGTATCAAACTCATGACCATTGGATTCTGAGTGATGCTCTACCACTGAGCAACCATAAATCCATTTTCTTATGATGCCTTACATTTTATTTTCATAGGCAATAGTGTTCTGTGGAACACTTTTAAAAAATTATTTTCATTTGTTTCAACAAATTCAAATCTCTGCTGTGACAGGTCCTGCTGTGATATGCTATATATTCCAAAAAGACTGCAAAGGCTTTGAAGGTTTCTAAATTAAATTGTAAGTTCTCTGCTTCAAGTTTTGTGTCTGAATCATATGATTTCCATTTCTAAATTCACCCTATCATTCAATTAAAGCACCTATTTTGGAATAATAGAAATAATAAAAAAAAACAATTTAAATAGTAAACTGTATTAAAATCTTATTTATAATCAAAGACTAAAGAAATCACCTTTGGCCCACTGCACCGGGTATAAATTTTTCCAAAAACTGCCATGAAAGGCAAGTTTATTCCAGTTTCGGCACACCTGGGCACTTCGACAGAGATCTTGGGGATTCAGGTAGGAAAATATATTCAGCAACACTTCATCAGGAAGCTGCTCAATTTCAAGACATTCTTCTGAATTATCATTCTTTTCCTCTTCCTTTGTTTCAGCTGAAAAACATGACAGGTTTCAATCTGCACCCTATGTAAATATCTGAGAAAAGAGAAATGGACCTAAAATAATAAACTTGACAAAGTAGTTGGTCCTTTTCAAATAACACTTTCAAGAAATAATTGCTGTAACATGCTGAGGAAACATTTGCCAAGTGCCTTTCCAATGACACACCTCAGTAGTTGAATTATGATGGCCTTGGCAGATACCAAATGCATAACACTTGGATTATACATTGGACAGATGGATGAAGAACACACTACATGCCCTTACATGTTTATATCAGCTAAAATGCTAAAATAGTAAAGTCTACAAACAAGTCTAAGTGTATAAAGCTAATAATGTTTCACTGTTTTCTTACTTCTCAAGGTTAAAACCATCTTTTCCAAGATTCACTGATTCATCAAGGCAACCCCTCCAGGAATTTTCAAGGACATACAACCATGACTGCATCAACAAACACTCTCTGATCTTGACAATAGATCAAGATAAGCAGTATTGAAGAAACTGTTATTTCCTTACTACAAGCATCAAGACTATGACCTTTAACCTTTACATCATAATTTCTAAGGGTTTCTTTATTGCTCTAAATGCAAGTTGTGCACAAATATTAGTCAAGAAACTTATTCATGAACAATAATTTCTGTTTCTCTTTTTTCTTGAGTCACAAGGACCCTGAAATTTCACCTTCTGACCCCTAAAGCAAATACATATCTTTAAGAATGTGCATGCAGGAACTTCCAAGTTCTCTGGTCGAGGTATGTGGTCTAGAAATCAAGTTGTTGATCAAAATCTAGATTTCTGCTATCAGTGACCTTGATCTTTTAGTGATCCTACCAGGAATCAGCTGGAGAAGTAAAGGACCTTATTTAATTCTAAACAGCAGGAAGTCATGAAATCTATAGGGTGGCATAAATCTCTTCATTAACACTTACTCTTATTTTCCCATCCAATTCCATGTATCCAATTTTCAATTGAAACTGAAATCGTCAAATGAGCCAGCATGTAGCTGTATTAATACTATTCTATTGACATTTTCTTAAGTTAATCTTTTTCAGATTGCAGTGTAAATGTTGTCCAGTTCAGACAACTAACTTTCAATGTAAAAGGATTATTTTCCCCACACTGTTTATAAAAAGTGCACAACATATCTAGTGGTGTTTGAGCCATCTGTATTCCTGACAGCATGACCCCTGAAAGTTTTACTCATTCTGTTTCTTCTTGTTAGAGGATTCATCATATACAAAGTCCCAGCCAGCACTATAATCACCAATTCCCTTAGAAACTTCAACTGTTTCCATGATCCTGCTGAAGTCTTACCAGATTCCAAGTTATCAACAGCACATTTAGTATCCTGATCTGAGTCAGAAATTAACATACTGTCCTCTGAAACACACTGTAATTAATTTTTAATTAGTCATCTTGTTCAACACACCTACAGGAACTTCTATACCTGTTGTTAAGTAGTGTGAAAGAAACATGGTGACCAAAGCAGACAACCTTACCAAAGACAGACTTCGTTCAGATTATTTGCACTCTATATCTTTTTTGTGGAACTTCACATTTTATTGCACAATTTTTATGAACAGCTAAAATCAAATCATGTTACTGTCAATTACTCATGATCACATGGCCTGATAGCATGTGTCTTTGATTTTTGATCCAGACAAAATTTAGCTTTTTTTTCACTCAAAGCAGAATTCATCCACATTTACAAAAATATATCAAGAAATGAAAATTATTTGCATAAGCCACATTTAATTTTTCAGCCAGCAACCCTCTCCTTGACCTCAAAATCAACAGGTTTTCTCCAACAAACCTTAGTGAAAGCATATAATCATGAACTGAAAGTTGGTTACACAAAAACCATTTTTGATTTTCCAGCAAGCAACCCTGACATTTGGATCCCAAATTAATAGACTTGTACTTTACTCAAAGTGCACTTCATCCCTAAACTTTAGTGAAAGTAAACAAAGAACCGAAATTCATTGCATTTTTTTCAACCAGCATCCATGACCTTTGGCCTTTTGACAACTCATAGGCTTGTACTTTACTCCTATCACAAGCCCTCTACAAAGTTCTACCCAGACCTGTAATGAAGAAATATAATTATACTTTAACCCTTTCATCACGGCAAACCGCATATGCGGTCCAGGGGAAGTAATCCGTCAACACTATGGACCGAGTTTTCAGTCTGGGGCAGTGTTCTTTGTTAACCCGACTAAATATCTTTCGGAATACCTCAAATAACTTCCATCTGGTAATGTAGATGTTATATTTGGATTAACTCGTGAGTTTAGCTTGTATACAACTAGAAATAACGAACAAAGTAGGAACTTTTAACGTGTTTTCCGAATGCTGAAATTTGTATCCAAAATGGCGGCGTTTGAAGGATTTTTTTTAGAGGAGAGTTTTCGGAGGATTTAAATAATTTTGACCTGATAAATTTGTTTGACAATGAGGGAAGACGTATGGAGAGACAATGGAATGCACTTGTGGGTGACAGTGATGACAATGAATATGACTTTGAAGGTTTTGAACCAGAGGAATTGTACGCTCCACGTGGTTTTTTTTTTGGACGAAGCCCGAAAACCAGAGAGATTTGTTTCAGTTTTCTGACAGAGTTGGGCACACCCGAGAGTTATATGGCTCCAGGAAGCTTCGGATTATTTTCAAATATTCTATTCAGATGAAGTTTTTGGAAAAATTGTCCGTTTAACGAACTTCAATGCGACGATCAAACGTGGCAGAGGCGATATAGGTCACTTAGGTGTGTGGACAGATCTCACCTTGGAGATCATTTTGGTTCATTTGATAGAATTTTATATATTATGGATACCATGAAAGAAAGACTTGTGTTGCTACTATGATTATTCACTAGTACATCTAGGGTCAATTGAACAAGTTTTGAGAACATTCTAAGTTTTCTAAGAGGTAATAAAATAATTGTATTTTACCTGTTGTTATCTGTTTGTACCTGCATTTTACAAGTTGTAATAGATATGCACATTTTATTGAATTAGTCATAAAATTTGATTTTTAACCTTGATTTTGACACCTAATCCAGCCAGATATCTTTAACATTGGCAAAGTTATGTTATTTCAAAGTCCACAAGTCATTTTGCTTTACAACTCCCAAAGTTACTTAGTGTTGAGGACTCTATGCCTACAAATCACTTAGTGATGAAAGGGTTAACCATTTTCTTTCCTTTAGCCAGTGACCATTGACATTTAGACTAAAAATTTATAGGCTTCTTCCTTCTCCATTTGGAAACCATTCACACACTCTGGTCCAAGTCTATGAAGTACAAGTTAAATTATAGTGCATAGGCCATTTGCTTTTTTCAGCCAATGACTTTTGACAACAAAATTTATAGGCTTCTTCCTAAGGGGATATTCATTTAGTACATACACAAAAGATCAACCATTCCCCCTTTGAATTATTTTCTCTTTCTACACCCACCCCCACCCTCTGTTCAAATCATATAAAGTAAATGTGTTTACATGCATGGCAAATGTTTTATTATAGTGGCTTGGTTCAAGTGACAGCCTTCAACTTGAGCAATGCTTAAAGGGTCACACGACTTACAATCATCCATAAACAGAAAGTGGTAAAATCCAAACCAGGCTAGACACTCAGCAAACAAACACGTGGTTAATAATTTCTTTTGAAGGAAAGAAATAAAAGATTTGATTAACATCTATGAAGATGAAATATGCTTTAATTTTTAACACCTGCAATTAGTTACACAACGGCACTGGAAGTAGCTTCGACTGTCTCTTTCATGGCTTTAGGCATTGTTTTGACAGAAATTATACATGATGAAACTGACCTCTAAGCTCTCATATTTGTTAAATTGCAGCAGCAATCCAATACTATCTTTGAGTAATTTGATAACCATAGGAACTCCAGTCCTAATTGTATCTTGTCTAACAGACTAGCCAAGCAGAATTTTACTGCATGGATGTACCATTATGCCACTTCATTAAGGCAATAAGCTGACTTCTTTTGTTGCTTTGTTGTTCTTGTCAATCACTGACCAAAGTAGGCAGGAATATGGACTACAATTGCATAAAAAATTGATCAGGTTCAGACAGACTTTGATGGTGAGATAGTTATCTTCCACAACTTGAAAGACATTTTACAGTTTGTCGGTACATTAATGCCAACAACCTCACTTTTTGCCAGTACAGGGACAAAGTTTACTGGTAAAAACTGTCATATATCCATATAACGGAATCTCTGAGTAGATGGTGGTGAATTTTAGTTATTGTGCAGAAACCAATTGGAAAACGTGCATGGACAAACATGTGGACAGATGTCATAAGATAACATGTTCTGCCCTACTGTGGGTCGTGGCACAATTTTGGTGGATAATTATGAATGTACCAAGCATCTGAAGCTCACAATTTCTAAGAAAACAAATTAAACTTATGACACTAAACCTCTAATATGTTTTTCTAATGGTTCATAGCATTTATGTGTTTGAAGTTGTGCTTAATATATTAGCAATATTTCTTACTGGACAAACTATCCTGCACATATTTCTCCGAGTCAGGTGAAGTATCGCTGGATTCTGTCTTCTCAAAATGCTGCTCAAGAACCTGGGCTTTAAGCTCTCGCAGTTCCTCAAATGTGAAATACTTCATCAACAGTGGCTGAAACACCTGTTAAAAACCATAACTGTGAATCACCACAAAACAAAAGAAAGACATATTTGTATCTCTGCTATATGAATCTTTCTCACAAATTTCTGTTAGTTTTTGGGACAACTGTTGCAACATAATTTGAGAAACTTTAAACTGTTCTTGATTATCCAATATCATGACTGCAACTATAGCAAACTTTACTTACATTCTGTGAATGCACAAGCAGTCCATTAATGAGTTATCACACACCATCCTACATCTCCAAAAGTTATGTAGTATGTATAGTGTTAAAATTGACTGAACTCCCATTTAGACCAAGATGTTAATCTCCATCGGCTGTAGAGTATATAATTGGCATATCCAATAAAGTTCTTAATCTAACATTAGTGCTACTAGAGAGCTCTCTATCAGATTTAATAATTTCTATTATCTGATATTTAACACAATCTAAGCTGTGGTTAGATAAATTAAAATGCTTAGACTCCAAGGAATCTATATGATTAAGGATATCCCTCAAGTGCTTTTTAATTCTCACTTGGAATTCCCTTTTAGTCTTACATATATTTCATGCAGGTTGAGTAAACAGGTGACATATGTGGTATAATGTCCTCTTAGTTTTGAGGCTTCTTGGAGGATGTGTTCCAATCAGGAGAATTATGTGAATCTCAAGCATAGATTAATTCCTAATCCTAGAGCAATTTTTCCTTTGATGGCCACACTCTTCAGGTCATTCTGTAACTGGTTCTTCCAGTTTTCTCTTTTTGTATGTGTAGAAGAGCTGGACAATAGTACTGATTCACTCTCAAATAGACTCAATGGGCTCTCAGTGATTTTGGAATTGTGTAAATTGGATTCCCAGACAGGGTGATCTTCACTTTCAATAGAATATAAATTTATGGAAGATAATGACTGTTTGGTTGTGGAGGTGAACCCTCCCATCTGCTGGGGTGTCCTAGTCACCCAACGTCCCTTACCAGCATCATTACTATTGTAACTCATTAGAGGGAATAATAAGGGTTGATTCATTAATTCAGCTGATCACTTTGTTATGTCAGTGTGAGATTTATATACCCCCTTTTCACTGGTACAGATGGTATAGCTACTTCTGAGGTCATGTAACAAGGATTGTTGCTACTTACAGTTGTAGTATCCAGGATCAAAATATAACATTGTCTAAAACCCTGTTTATGGATACATAGATAAATATGATGTAAATTGAGGTATAAATAAAGAAATGACTACCAAACTCTTATGAATTTTTGTTCTGATTTACAGAAACTTAGTTCTATAAAGTTAATTCTGTAATGCAAAACATAACACTTCCATGTTGTTGCATTACATGAAGAGCACTTCAGTCTATGATGAGATCAATCTTTTGAAGATTATTCTGCGGTCACTGTAAGATATTCTGATACCAAAATGTATGATCTTGACATGTCATGCTAAAGATTCATGATGTTTAAATATGGCATCTAAGTATACACATTGGTAATTCATTTTGTTGTGTAGCAGTTGCGTAAGAGAGCAATTACATCATAATTTGATCTGAAGTTAAGGCAGCATCTTGAGGGTAGATTTCCTCACTAGAGTGGAATATTCCAGCATAATGATTATGGGGCTAAAACATCCTAGTTCGCATGAGGGAAAATAATAGTAATAAGTTAAAAACCACTGAACTCCCATTTAGACTAAGATGTCAATCCATACTCGATGTAGAGTATGTAATTGGTATATGGTATCCAATAAAGTTCTCTACTGGCTACAACACAATGATTTATTTCGAACCTGTATGCTACAACTCTAAGTCATGACAATACTAGTCACATGACCTCACAAGTAGCTATACCAGTTGCACGAGTTACACAAGTGACAAAGGGGTATATAAGCCTCACACTGTAAAAGAACTCTTAACATATTAATCTAAGATGCTTTGTACTAAATAATGTGCAGGAACATATGATAACAATGTTATAATTAACTAGTGATTTAATTTCCCTATTAGCAATATCAAAGTTAATTACCTCTTCTTCTTCCTCCATATGGGGTATAAAATCTTGCGTAAAATCTTCCAAAGCCTTGCGCAATTTGATTCCATAGTTGATCCGCTCCACATCTGATTTCTTTGTACACTGATAGCCATCTTCCAGGAGACTGAGAATGTCTGTAAGCTTGTTATCCTTGTGACAGTTACACACAGCTGTGTTCTGAATTGACAGGGCCTTTAGCTTGCTCTTCAATTTTTTCATGATGTATTTATTCTCGATCTGCTCATGAGCCTTGAACTCATGAAATGTATTAAGAAGGTTCTTCAGCAGTGTAGTCAGATGAAACACATCAGAAAAATTTGTGGAGATTATCTGAAATGAAAGTAATAGTCAACATGACAATAGACAAATGGATGATACAGTTTGAGGAAATCTAAAACTCAATAACATTGCTTCACTTAACCAAAATATTATTTTTAAAGCTCAAATCCAGTAAAAACGTGACTTACATGCCTAATCTGGAAATAGTTATAGTGGACATTTCCATCTTAATATGGGATAGAGGACAGTTGTAGTCCAAATCAGGCAGGTATTACTGCATGTGATGCAAGTAAGACTCTTCATATTTGCATAACAAATTTGAAGTTGATGTGGAATTATTACAGCTTTTTTTCCCAAAGTGCATGTTTTTTGTGAGTGCAGATATTGATATTTAAATCAAAAAGAATAAAGGAATTCATGAGAATTATAATTCTTCCTTCCTTTTAGTTTGTTTTAACTGCTAAAAATTTAAACCATCTGATATATTTTTAACAAATTCAAACACAATAAATCTCGTAAAAACATTTTCTGAACTGACATTCGCAGCTTCAAAAAAAAAAAATCTGTGCCACTGCCCTTTATCATCATGATTTCAAGATCACTGAACTAATCTGTGGCAACAGGTGTCCAAGTGGTCCAAAACCACTGGCACTTGCCTTAACAGATCATTCAAATCTCAACTGTGTGGGATTAAGTAAAAAAAAACATCTATTGAGAGGGTGTAGTGGCAACAAGATATTCAAAATGGCCTCCAATGTGGCCATTTTTGGATATCAAGTCAGTACCATTTTCAAATAAGATAAACAGAATACACAGCAAAAAGTGCTTCAGTGAGAACTTTTTGTTGATATCATGCAGATGTACAAAAAAATCTGATGTGTGTAATGATGTACCTGAGATATAAATAAAAAAGTGAACAAAAATGACAAATTCCTAAAACAAAATGCATTTATATTCTCTGATTCTAGACAAAACAGAAAAAGTTATGCCTCATCACACATGAGCACTTTGCGTTTGATGTAGATCTCCTTTGCAGGAGGCCAAACAAAAGTGAAATTTCAAAAAGAATGCAACTAAAAACTAGGTTAAGGTTATGTGATGAAAATAGGAATGTAGTACGACTTAAGAAAAATTGTTAATAAATGTATAGCAATATCTCAGTTTCTCTGCTACTTAATGTGAGACTGGGGAATTCACACTTTGAAGATACAGCCCTTATGTACTAAATGTGGATCCCTGTCTATTTAATAAACCAGGTGAAGTAGATTTCCACAATGTTGCTTGTAGTGGACAGATTAAGGTTTATTACTCCAATCAGAAAGTCATAGCCAACAGAATTATATAATTGTGAACATGCATTGAATTGTACAGAACTTACACATTGGCTCAGCTCAAAAATTGTCTAGAATGCTATTTTAAAGCTGAACACGAAACCATTATATATAAAAAAGACTTTCACACTGCAAAACAAATTTCTGAGCAAAGAATATTTAGGTGATTCAGAAAGTGTACAAAACATAATGATAGTAATTTCATTGAGATTCTGCTTGTAACAATGGAAAAAAAAAATTACATGCACATATTTCTGCCAGAAATGTAACAAAAGAAGGTAGTTCCAAAAACCTTCACACTGAGAGAAGGAGCATATGTGCCACTTTGACTTTTGAGGTATGCTACCAAAGCACCCAAACAATACCCTCATTTCCAAATGTGACCAAAGCACCCAAACAATACCCTCATTTCCAAATGTGTGTGTGTGTTCGCACACATGTGATTATGACTTTTAATGTAGCTGTAATAATTTTTCAGTCATTTCACTACGATGTCTGCAGTGTGGCAGTTTATAGTGATGTCTAGCACTGAGGCATCATGCTGCAGACACATAGCTTCATGTCCCATCCTGTCACATTAACCTGAAACCCGGCCAAGCAGTCGTAACACTAACCTCTTAATGCTTAGTGCTAAGCGAAGTAGCTGTTAGCACCATTTTTTTATAAGTCTTTGTTATGACTTTGCTACCACCTCCCACATCTGAGACGGGCGCTCTAACCACTAGGCCATTTCCAAATATTGATGTGGAATGTATATTCTTCCAGGGACCATGACCTCTGAAGAATCAGTCCTTCTGGCTCTAGAAGAGTGTCCCACCACAAATTTGACTTGTCTCTGAACAGGTAAGAGTGGGGAAGTTGGAGGGGGGAGAGTCAAACCTGAAACCAGCCATGATTTGCTCACCAAATAAGATCATA
Organism: Potamilus streckersoni; assembly: GCA_016746295.1. NCBI lineage: Eukaryota > Metazoa > Mollusca > Bivalvia > Unionida > Unionidae > Potamilus > Potamilus streckersoni. Next base: position 984,449 of record JAEAOA010001418.1, read on the forward strand.
TTGGACTTCTCAACCTAAAAATAATCTGAGCAATTGAGCAGTCCCAATGTGGTTTCCATGTTGCCCAAAGGAGAAGCTGGATAGGACATCAGTGTGCAGTCTACCTACAAAAACCAGATCCACAGCAGATTTCAAGGACTCAAGCGGAGATAGAAGGGACAAGCTGACAGTATGCTATTGACTCTTATTGCAAACAACAGGGACAGAATCTTGTCTATTTTTTCCTATAAAACATGGACTAATCTTCTGTTTGTAAGAAAATTCATCCCCACTTAGATAAAATCTTGAGATCAAGTGATTTCTGATTTTAACAGAAAGGCTAACCAGGTCACTATGGACAAACAGAAACACAGATCCAGTCATAATTGTGTGTTTGAACATTAAATTCTCAAAACATTCAAAATGAAAGTCTAATTTCTAATCAAACACAAGAATGATGTTAGGATCTGCTCAACTATTTGTAATTGTCAATTGTGTGCTTATGTCTTTTATTTTATTCATTGGTACAATGTACATGTACAAATTCCACATTTCAGTCCTCATTAGTCATTATTACGACTTAGCACTTATAATCTGAACACCTAACACCTTAATAACAATGGCAGAACCACCAGTTCAAAGGGAAACAATTCTAACACTGGAAGAAAAAAAATATCGTCATTGAAAGAAACGAACATGAGGAGACCACTTGCCAAATAAATAAAATAAATCCAGGGTGTTATAATGAACAAGGAGCATGTGTGTCTTTGTGTGGGATTTGAATTTTAATGTAGCTTTGACAATTTTTCAAATGTATAACTACGATGTCTGTAGTGTGACAGTCCATAGTGATGTCTAGCACTGGGGTATCATGCTGCAGACATGTAGCATCATGTCCCACCAAGTCAAATTATCCTAACACCAGGCCAACCAGTCCTAATACTAACCTCTTAATGCTGAACACATAGCGAGGCAGCTGTTAGTACCATTTTTATACGTCTTTAGTATGACTTGGCTGGGGGACAAGGAGTAAATTAGAAACTATTTCATATGTTAATATATGTACTTGTGATCTTCAAATATAAATGTGATTCATGTTTAATGATAGATTTATATCCTTACTGCTATATAATCTGGTTTTTTGATGAATGCATACAATATTTTTAACAAGAACTCAGGGGTCACGCTACCAGGTGAAGTGACAAAAATTAGCTGCCCACAAAATGAAAACCAAAATTAAAAGTTTGCCTTCTTCTATTAGGAAAGCGAAAACAACTTTGCCCTGTGATTTTTTTAGAGAACATTGAATGACCATCCATTTTGAGATGCTCCGTCACCTTAGCCAGGTTAATTCTAGTTTGTGTTGATATCAATTGTGCCAACAAAGTCTTGCACATTCACAAGCATGTATTTTGATAGCTGACTGACAATTAACCCTTTCCCAAGTAAGTTAGCAACTGTCAATATCTGCAAGTTATCTGTTGATAAAAACATTTAAACATGTGTTTTGAAACTTTTATCTATGTAAATAGCAATTTGTGTTCTAAAAATAAAACCAGTAACGTGAATATTGTAACTACTGTGTATACATTATCTTCTTCATAAAAATCAGTTTAGTATCATAAGTGAACCTGTCATGGGAAAATAATGGTAAACATTACTGTATCTGGGAAGTACCACTTTGTATTCTGAGTTTACTCATTTTTGTGAAAAATACTAAGAAATGAAATCAGTGAAGCCAATACCATTTAACCAATGCCTGATGTTACTACAGGTATTTAAACAAATAATAAAACTGTATATCTGCAATTCTATTAAAGGACTGTTGTAATGAAGCTACAGAGTAAGTTGTTACATTATAACCCCCCCTTTGTAGCAACATATAAACTTGCATGTTGACTGTTTTGATTTGGTTGAAAAAAAGAGATTAGTTCATTCATATACTGACTTTAATTCTTCAGTATGTTATCTATGAACAGTTTGGGAAAAGTTTGAGCTTTGCTGATGGCTAAGCTAAACTGGATGGTCCATAAAGGATGCCACAGATAAAATGTTTTCCTAACCCCCCCCTCCATTTGTCCACTTTTGTCAGTATGTGGCATACCCCTCCCTCCAGCTGCAGATGTCCCCATCTAGCAAGGCTGATATGTGGGCCATGTAATCACCTTAGGCACTGGGAGCCAGACCTATGTATCAATATCAACCAACTCATATATATATTGTGGCACAAATCATATAAATTGAAATTAACAAATAATTTATACTTACAGATTACCCATAAAGGACATCCACAAAACATACTGGAATACACACATTATTCCTAAAGCAGCTGTTCAACACAGAATATCATAACAAAATGTACTAATTTACGGACGTCCACAAGGTCCTTTACATCCCTCCCCCCCTTGTCTGCAGTTGTCCACATTGAGCAAATACCCTCCTCCCATCTTTGTGAATTTCTTTTATGGATAATTCCTATGCAGTAAAGTCTAACTTCAAAGAAATATTGCTGCTGTTCATAAACTTGTCAAATATATAATACATATGGCTAAAACATTCTAATTCAAGGCAATAATATGTAATAACTTTTGTTATGAACATTCATCTAGCATCTCCTTAATTTACCTATAATGAGATAACAAATTGTTCCACTTCCTGATCCTACCTATGCAAATTACCACAATGGGCTCATCAACTACAGTCTTCAAACACATCTTGCTAGCTATTGTTAGCCAATTAAGTAATATGTGATTTGAACAATACCTCTTTACATTTAATTGATACTATTTAAACTGCCCAAGGGATAGTTTTACATCAACTCCAGTCATGACTTATTTCTGTTTATACATGTACATGTAACAGGCATATACTGAAAGTGAGTTTGGGTGTTTTTTCTTTTTTCATTTTTTTTATGATTACAGAAAATTGCCATGCCAGTGGTCTAAGAGTACAAAATCATAATGACAAGCAATTCTTCAATCTGATAAAAATCACACTGAATTGGTTCTGATATAAAAATATATAAATTTGTGATTCACAATAATTTTCAAAAGTAAAGAAAAGAGTGAAGCCAACAAGCTTTGTAAAATTTAACAAATTAATTTGTTTACCTAAAAAAGAAGGTCAAAATATGAAAATTGACTTACGGTTTGTGAATCTAATCCAAAATTAATCCAAGAATTAATAATATAAGTTGAATCATTATGAAGTTCTAAACGAATCAAAATTCAAATCCTGATGAAGTTCTAAGATGGAAGATGTCTTCTATATTCTGTTGTGATGTTGTGCCAACAGTTCCTTGTCGAATCACTAAAGTTAATACTCCGGCTTTAGAATTTCAAATAATTTCCAATAAATGTCTTTGTCCAAGAATAATGATGAGAGAGCTACATATTTCAGTGCAAAATAAATTAATTTATATAAAAAAATTCAACTTAACAACTAGGTCAGCTAAAAATACAATGTAGCAATATTGGTCATTTACCAGGACAAAACAGAACTGAACTAAATTTTGCAAAACAGTCAAATCCAGTGAAGAAAGTTATCATTACAATAACATGTTGTTATGTATATGTAATTAAATTATTTGTGTTAGTTTTAAATTTCTTTTTTTCTATTTTTTCGTTTCATTACATTTTATTGTAATGATAACTTTATTCACTAGATTTGACATTTTTTTTAGAAAATCCAGTTCAGTTTTAGTACATAATACTGTTGCTACATTTTTATTTTAGCCAACCTTGCTTTGATAATTCATAAACACTAAGCTAAAATGATTGGTTACTACCAAAGCCATGTTTGGCCTACGTGTTAGCCAAGTTGTAAACAGCCTTTCTTTTTTATTTATTTCTGACATGAGAATCTGATTCTTAGATAGGGTTATTCCTGACTACATGCTAAATGGCATTTTTTTTTTTGCGCTGTTCAAATTAGTGATCATACATTAAAACAGACACTTTCTAGTAGATTTATCAGTCATTTTTTTACACCAATGGAACTCAAGGTGTTTTTTATTGTTGATACCAGTTTACTGATCACCTTTTTTTGGGGGATTTAATAATTTATATTCTCTGGAAACAATACAAGTACTTTTCTTTAGAAAAATTTCTGGGACAAAGACATTCAGTGGAAATTATTTGGAATTCTAAAGTCAGAATATTTTTCTTGATTCACAAAATTCAACAAGAAACTGTTGACACATCAGTACAATACATTCATCTGACGTCATCATTCTCCATATTGTAACTTAACCTGAATTCGAACTTGAATTTATTTAGAACTTTGTAGTGATAAGACTTATATTTTTAGATTCCAAGATTAATTTTGGGATTATATTCACAAACTAAGTCCTTTTTCACATTTTTACTTTTTATTCAGGGAAATAAATAATTTTGTTAAAATTTGTTGGCTTCACTCTTTTCTTTTGTTGCTTTTGAATGAACCTACATGGAATAATGTAATGAAATAAATAAAAAATTTAAAAATAACACACTTGGTAGAGTGGGCAATGAAGAATAATCTCCTTCTGACCCACAACTCCAAGTAACATGGGACCTTTAATTCTGCAAGATGGTAAAAGGACTGTTCACCAGACCTCTGCTGGGTCGGCTCCATTGGCGCCCATCTTCAGCCAGTTAGCCAAACTGTTCTAGATGACTTCCCCCACAGTCAGCACAGACCAATACTTACCCACACTGGACTTCAGCTGCAGGCTATACACAGCTCTTCACATCAGTGCTGGAACTTCAGCAGACTGGACAATATACGATGATATACTGTATTGTAGCATAGTGATCATGCTATTTTGCTGCATCCAATCGAGAAATCCTACAACCACTTCCAAAGACCCATATTCAAGGCACCACTCAGTCAGACCCTCCTGGTCATTGTCCAGTCTATACACCCTATTTGGATGAAGAATGTCAGGCTCTTCTCAAGGAATATGAAGCACATGGAGACCCACATGCAGCAGATCACCTGATTGATTCACTGGACACTGACAGGCACACTCACTGGGAGAAAACTACAAGATCACTCAACTTTAAGCAATCCAGCCATAAATGCTGGAGCTAGATTCAAAGACTTAGCAACACTCTGCAACCACCAGTTCAAGCTCACCCTATTGTCAAACCAAAGGCTGTAGCTGGCCATTTATTACAAATGGCAAAAGCACTCCTGGAGAAACAGCACTGATGTCAAGTACAAGATGAGTGGTGACAATACTGCTGTTGGAAGATAAGGCCAAAATATTCCAGAGGCATTTACAACAATAGAATCTGAAATGGTGCTATGCAGCATCAAATAAGGCAAAGCAGCAGGATATGATACCATCCTGCCCGAGTTCCTGAAGCATCTTGGCCTGAAGGTAAATTAATGGCTTGCTGCTTTTTACAACCATGCAGGCTTCAGGTATGGTTGTAGCACTTGCAATCAAGTCCTTGCCCAGACTACATATGTTGAAAATGGGTTTCAGAGGAACCATAAAACTGGAGTTGTTTTTCTAGATCTGAAAATGGCAAATGACATGGTCTGGCATGTAGGGCTGCTGTTCAAAATTTCCAGGTTACCGATGTGCTGGATAGTTGAGACTATTGAACTGTTCTTTCGCAATAGACACTTCAAAAAGAGCTCCAGCTTGTTGAGACATGTGACTAATGGACTCCAGCAAGGGTCTGTTCTTTCACCAAGCTTGTTCAATGTCTATTTCTGTGACTTACCTGTAAAACAGTCGCACAAGTGCATGTATGCAGACAATATTTGTTCTTGGGACCCAAAGTCACTCATTTGCTGAGTTTGAGTGAGAGAAGATATGACGGACTTCTTCAAGTAATTGTGTCTACAGCCAAGTGCAACAAAGACAGTCTCCAGCGTTTTCCAACTTAACAATGCAAATGCGAACTGTGAGCTTTGCATCCTCCTCAATGGGTACCAAAAATACAAGATGACTTGACACCAACATACCTTCGTGTGACTCTGGACAGATCACTGACATTCTACAATCACATGAAGAAACCTGCAGCAAAACTAAGCGCTCGAAACAACCTACAGTACTATGCAAACTGGCTGGCAAGGTGCAAGTGCTCAGACACTCAAGACAGCACCGGCTCTGTTATTTGACAGGGAAGTATTTCGATCCTGTCTGGGCTAGATCATCCCATACTAAGTTAATTGATGTCCAGTTCAACAAAGCAATACACACAATCTCTGGAACACTACATCCTATTCCTTTACCATGGCTGCCAGTACTTAATGACATTCCTCTTCCACATCTGCGTCAACAGGAAGCAACCACAAAAATGTTGGCTAAGGTCTATGCCAATAAGAAACTTCCACTGCACATGGACATCACCTCACATCCAGCAGTCTGCTTGACTTTGAGATGCCCAATCTGCTTTGGTCAATTGCCAGATTATAAGACAGCTATTTCAGCATGGAGCGTTGAGTGGTCTTCAACAGATGTAAAACTCCCTCATAGCTGAACTATCTGCCTGCCTTCCTGGCTTCTACCTTCCACATCATCTGTTAACCACACTGAACCATTTTTGGACAAGACAGGGTCATTGTGCAGCCAATCTTGGCCAGGCTACTAACTCTTCCTATTGCTGTAGAGCTTTTCAGACCACGTCACACACTGTGAACTGACAAACTTCCTTGGCTTCAAGCACTGCATGTTGCTGATGATGATGCTGTTAAATGATTGAACTTGGGATAATATATTTCTATCCTTTATAAGCAATTACAGCTCCATTCAATTTGTGGACTTTTTTAAATTTATTTATCACACTCTCTCTGTCCTGAATTTCTGCCATGACTGTTCTCTCTCTCTTTCTCAAGATTCTGCCAGGAAAGAACAACAGTAATGCAGCATTGTCCCACACATTAGTCACTTCCCATTGAAATAGGCCTCACTAAATGGTTTTATGACTTGAGGTAATGCCGCTTTCCATGCAAGTGTCAGCAATTCAAATTTGAAGTCAACATTGCTAAATAGCATTCTCATCTGACAGGAATTGATAATGAAATAGTGAGTGTTAAAGGATTTAATGCCATGGACCAATAGAAAAGGGATTATACATACCAGCTGGATACCAAAAAAATCAGAAAAAATAAAGTTATTACAGTAAAACCTGTTATGAGAGAGCACCCCTTCTGCCAACAAAAAAATGGTCTCTCAAGACAGGTGGTCTCATAAAATGTTTGCACAAAAAGACCAGTTTCCAAGGTCCAATTTCAGAACAATTTAAAGTAAAAAAAAAACACAATCTGAACAAATACCAAATCAGAAGGAAACCTTGGAAAAAGCCAACCATTCATTACCTTTGATGCAATCAAAAAACAAGTACATTCAAACTTTACTATAAAATTGTATTTTTATATAATTTTAATGAATCTGAATAAGAGTAAACTATTAACACTTTCTTACCTCATCTCTTTGCAATACAACTTAAAAGAACATAGCTTCTAAGTAAATTCAAACATTTGTCTGCATGTGTAACATATTTCAGTTTTATCAAATTATAACAGTTTTAAGCGAACCATGGTCCACAATATCTACTATTCTAACCTCCAGAAAAGTTATCACCAAATTACTTCCCTTCACAACTCTATCCTACTTCTGGTGCTGTTGACTTTAATTCCCCGCACAAGATTTTATGCATGGGTAAACAGGTAGTTACAATATAATCAAATACTTTAAAGTTACTTAGTTAAATTAATTATAAAGATCATATATGAAGTTGCCGACATCTTAAAAAGCAAATATGCAAAAATAAACTCTGAATTAGTATGTAGTGGGTGGCATTTTGACAATTATTTAATTTGTGGGCAAATTAAATTAAAGAAAAATGATTATGTAATTTTTTTACTGCTTATAAAGTTAAGTGTACTTATTTAGGTCAATAGTAGAAAGGTATGTTGTATGTCCCGTTTTTAAATTTCAGAGAAACAGTCATGATGTCAAGCCCATATATCCTCAACTCTAACACCTGGACTTGTTCATAGACATAGACCACCCAAACACAGGGACACTAGAACAGATGGCATAAGGTTCCTTAAGTCCAATCCCATTCTTAATAAGATCTACATAGCCTTCATTTTGTTCATTTGATTCAGAGATTGACACAGAGTTGATTGACTTATCAACACAATCTCATTCAGTATTCATTGTGTTTAACCCCTGATGAGGAGAATTATGTGGTAAGGATTAATGTTTCACAAGTGGTTTTCATTTTTATTCTAAGCAGAGAAATCTATTATATGAAGTCAGAATAAATGACCAAAGACTTTACTTACAGCAGTGGGATTTTTTTTTTTTTACAAAGATCAGATTTGACTGTTCTCTTTCCAAAAGCAAAACAAGATATATAAACAAATAAAAAATTTTTAATACACTGAAATTATAGATTTGACTTCCATCAAAAATAATAAATATTTAATTTTAAGTTAAATGAGTTATGCCCATGAAAAAGGACAGTTGTGAAAGTGAAAGTTTCTAATGAACTTACTGTGAATATTAAAAAAATTCTACATGATGCATACTCAATGACTGAAAATAAAAATGAAGATAACCCTATTATTGTTTGAAAAAAAAGCAAAACATGCTTTCCAGGAAGGAAACGCTATAAATTGTACATTGACCAAAAACAATATCAAGGAATGATGCTTTAAACTCTAGTTCTTGCATCATCAATTGTTATGTGCATGTAATCACCTAATTACAACACACTTTTCACAATCAGTAACTTTTCTCACTTGCAGTCAATTATAATATGCTTTATTAACCCTTTACCTCATACAAGCACCTTTAGGCCCTCTATCGAAGTCCCATTACAGGCACCTTTTGACACTTCACCAGATTCCCATACATGCAACTCTGTAAACAGCAGCCATTTTTGAGAGGGTTTTTGTAGTGCCACCTTTGGGGAAAATCCCTTTTTAGATACTCTATTTATTGGTGAGAATGATCATTTGGTCAGATCACATGGTCACTGTTAATGCTCTGGTCAAATCTGCTATTTAAAGTACATATGTCATAACTGTCTCGTATTCTCCATTCGACAAAATGGCGGTCTAAGATATTGTTCAGTACTTGCTCGAGTAGAATAACAACTATAAAAGTTTCAATAATTTAGGTAAAGGTTCTGAGACTGATGTAGGAAGCCATTAGTTTTTATAAATTATCAAATTCAAATAATTTAGTGATGTAGACGGAAAGAACTTGTAAATTTTTAATATAAAGAATTGCCGCTACAGTTGTTCATGCAGCTTCACTGATTTGATAGTGAACGAGTTCTCTCAAGATTTTAAAGCACATACAAAATTCTTTCGTTAAAAATAATTATACAGCTATAATGACCGTATTTTACTCTTAAATTTGTCCATACATAATATACATGCACCAAAAACGTAAAATGGTTAAAGTTGCTGTTAAATATAACACACTTGACTGCTTAACAGAACTATGAGTAGCAGACTGCACTGGGTAACTTTGCTACATGCGTATTGATGGGCTAAAAAGCTGCTATACACTCTATGAGGCAAAGGGTGAATTCCTAAAAAGTGATAGGTTGTTTTAAATGCCTGTCACTACCCCAAAATTATCAAAATAATAATATCATTAATAATCTTTTCAGAAATAATATTCTTTGGTAAATTACAAAGAAATATTATTAGAAAAATTAAGTACCAGTACTGTCAATAATCTGCACAAACTAAATTATATTGTTTTAAAATAAACATATGCTTCAATTAAAAAATGTAAAATGATTTTAGAGGCAATATTGTTTACATCCAATTGATTATTTTATGGTATTGTCAGTTTAATGGAAAAGTTTGAATTTACAGTACTGTCTGTGACCGGTTCTTCTCATAATTAAGTTTCATCAGCTGTATACTATTAAACTGCTAAAAAAATAAGTGTGAGAAAAGCACACTTTGATATTCTAGCGATATCCTATTAATGAGAAAGAAATTATTTTTTTTTAATATTTATCTCAGGTTCCAGGATACAATGAATAGTATCCCATCAAATTTGCCGGAGAGTGTGATTTATTCATGTAAACTTTTTGAATGATTACAAAAAAGGGTTTTAAAGATTGTTGTTTAATGCTACGTGTGTTAACATTAAAATATCCAAACAATTTTTACAAGAAGTTTTGCTCTTTATTGACATTTGAAAAGTGAGCTACTTGGCCATATTTTGTGTCATGTACTTGTTTTAATTGCCTAAAGTGGTAACCCCCAAAAAAGAAAAAAGAAAAAAAAACTTCTGTTTGTTGTTGCCACAGATGTGCTTATGTACATAGGCAACTAGTTGATAGATTTAGATATTTAAATGTGTTTTGGACATTATTTACAATTTCATTACTTTCCTTTAAAATTTTCATGCATTTAAATGAAATTTTACCCAATGCACCCACAGGGGCTCGTATCATTGCTGGCATTTCTTGAAGATATGATAATAAGTCAAACTTCGGATACGCATACAAAGTCGAATGCCTGATCTAAACATCGGTACCAAATGTATTACGCTACACGAAATGTTGCGTGAAATATCAGCGTTTATTCTTAAATAGGTCGTGCAAGAAAGGACTGAATTTATTAGTACATGTACGATGGTAAATTGTAAGCAACAATACGAGCCCCTGTGATGCACCATCGAGTCTACTTTTTGGCAGGCATCTTATTTTCATGATCAAACTTTAAAAATTGGTTAAAAATGTAAAAAGGAATTCAGATTTTGACTTCTCAAGACATGAAATTTCCAAAAAAATGTATGATTTATAGGTGCATTTTGACATTTGAAAATTGTGGTTTAACCAGCTAATTAATGTCAGAATGACGAGAGAAGCACTAAGTGCGTGCAAGTATTGCCTGCCAATTGAAACAACATTAAAATGTATCTCTGAAATAGGACAATCATTTATGGTACCATGTCTAAATATTTCTGTACAAGTTCTTTCATTCGCGAATGAGGAACTGTAAACACATCGACTTCTTCAGGACAGTTAGGCGCCATGTTTATCGAGATTTTAAAGCGGAACTAAGTTTTCTCACGTCTACTCGCGAGACTTTGTTACGTCACGTTGCTCTTGGCGACGTTGATATGTTCCGCACAGTTCCGTTCACTGATGTGCCCCGGCAAGTTAACTGTATAATATAACGGAAAAATATTTCCAAGGTGATCAAACAAGCTACGACAAGAAGCTGAAATTATGTCTAGCAGAAACTACCCAGCTAACACACAAATCCAGAAATTTTTGGAGGAATCATACAACAAAGAAAGAGACACTCGCCTGGCTTGGTTTCATAAGCGCTCAACCAGCGCTACAACTGGACAGAAGTCAAAACAATACGAAGTTTTCAGGAGGAAAATTGAAAATGCTCCGAAACCAAGAGATGGTTTATTAGAAAGAATGAACACTGATGTCCAGGAATCCAGGTTTAATAAAAAGATATCTCTTAACGATGATTTTACGGCAAAGCGACCCTTGGATCCTAACTTGCTTAAGGCGGAGATGCGACCGGTTACCCCAAACACCAAATTGAAGCTGTTCGATGGTTTTACCAAGGAAGGAAAAGGTAGATATCAATACTTACATTCAAGATACACGAAGAGTCCAGAGGACAAATTTTCTTTCCCGCTGTTAAGCTCCTGGGAATATGGTTGGAGACTGGGGGATGTGGTTAGAAAGGAGAACATTAAGAAACCCCCTCATGGCAGAACCCGTATTGTAGCGGATACTTTCTATACTAGAACAGGTGTTCCAAACAACCCAATGCATGAAACTTGTTAAGTTTTATTCAGTATTTTTTGTCGTTATTCCTGGATATTTTTCTTGCAAAGTACTTTCTTTTATTTCATTTGAAACGATTTTCTCACGATGCTTCAACTGAAATGTCCTCATACGATAACTAGGATTTGAAGACTCATTTATCACTTGATATCAATTTAAGAGGCTCTTCCTGGACATAATAATATGATATGCCTTTGTGGCAGGCGCACCTCGGAATTATGATTGCCAGTCCTCCTTGCAGCGATGTATCCATCAATCGTTTGACGTTATCTCGTTCCTTGGATTTCTCAAGATAATTTCGAGTCTTTCGTGATAAAAAGATACACTTTCAAGCCTTCAACTTACGGACACTACGGCCAAAACATAGCAAGTAAAGGAGAAATTAATGAACTTCTACGCTTGTTGTCGGTATTATGTTAACCTCACCGATTTGTTTGTTTAAATTAACTCTCATTTTAATCTATGAAGTTACATCATTGTAATATATATTTAAGATTCAAATGCTCAATTATAACTGTATTTTGTTGTGTGATAGTGTGACACATTATTTTGCAGCATATTATGCAATATGTACATACATCTTGTAAATACAGTAGTTTTGTAATATTGTGTAGATATATATTGCTAGATGTTAGCTTTGTTTGACTTTTTAGTCAAACCCATCCCTTATCAGTGTCATCCGTCCAATTTGACACATATGCAAAATGTACAATAATGTAAAAAGTTTATTATATTGTAATATATTATCAATATAGATTTATATTGACAAATTTAATTCTTTACCAAAATAACTGTATATAAAATATTTCTGCTGCCGAGCTTGTGGCTTTGTTTATTTTGCATGCCCCTGAAGCGAGCTGTACAGGCGAATAGTTCGCTGATACAAAAAGGTATACTTTTTGCACTTTGGGTCCATCGTGACAATACTCATACCTCGTTATTAACAAGTACACACACATACACACACACACACATTACCTATTGTTTGCTGACAAAGTCATGTTATAAATTCTCTACAGTCATGATACTTTATTTGTATGTCTGCTTGTTTTCCCATTTGTATCAGAGTATGCTGGGTTTGTTTTTTGGGTTTTTTTTACCAAGTCAGATTATGTCATCAGACTACTATGTTGTTAAGATCCATATTAGTTGATTATATCCGAGTAATGAATTTCTAGATACAGTTGACCATCTTAATTTAGAAATCTTGGAAACAATTTATTTTATAAGTTTTGGGATTTGTTTTCTTCTTCAAATAACGTGATTAATGACCATTTCGAAGACTGGTCCGTGCTATCAGTTTCAGTTAGCTTTGATAAAATTTTCTCAGTCACACCTCTGTTCAAATTAAAACGTATCTTTTACCGGCGAATACGTGCCGACTTGTTGCCACAATGAGCAACCAGGCATGTTAACCGCTATTTTGTCAATTTACCTGGATTTTTATGACAATGCGTGCAGCTGCCTATAAATTAACACAATTATCTTTCATAGATGGAAATTCAATACCTGTCATTCCTGTCTAAAGCATATTATCAGCCATTTCGTACAATAAAAACACACGAAGTGTTTTAGGACTACATGCAAGGTAGCTCAGCGTGAAGATATTGACAATAAAACAAAATATTGCTTCTTAATATTTTAAAGGACCTATTGTTTTTTTGCGAACTTATGTAGAAAATATTGTAATGGACAATAAATGTAGTACGGCTAAGCGTGCTAAATCAAGAATTTCGCATGCTTATCTGGATTATAACTGTGGTCTTTGACAAGTTCATTACGAGCTTAGCAATTGTACTAATATGAGCCACGACAAAATATATTACTACATCTGAAATTAGTTCTTGTCCCTCACTCAGGTCAGTGTTCAATTGTTTAAAACGTTTATCGTATTCAATTTACAAGGTATATATAGGGTCCCAGTACAGAACTGAGATCTCAAAAGCGACCAACACAAGCAAATTTGATCAGACTAATTTATATCTACGCTACCGAAATCCTGTGATGCATTAAAAAAATCGTCGGGTAAGCGCAATAATCGATTGCTGTATTTTCTGGACAGGCTGATGAATGGATGGTCCCACAGCAGGTTCTGACACGCTATAGGAGTATGTGTAGGTATTATACTATTTTCAATACAATTTCTTTGGGAGGTAAAACTTATCTATAACAGACCATAAAGATATGGTGTATGTGTACATTGATTTACTTTTGTTAAGAGTTTGTGTAATGGGTGCGTGCGGGCCAACCTACGATCAATACGTTTTACCTACCTGAACATGTGTACACAGATGATTAAGTAGCCTGGTCCTGTAGTCTAGGTAATTCTCCCATACTTTAACTGTTGTCCTTTTCTCTACCAATGAAACCAAAGACAAACACAAGATTATTAAACCTTGTGTCCACAGATCTTTCTGTGTGACAGGTAATAACTGCAATAGTTAGAATAATACAATGCAAATAAACGGCATATGCTTCAGACTGAAATCATCTCTTAAAGAAAGGTTTATATCTTATAGAAAATGCCGCTGGCCATGAAACCGTCCTGAACGTAAGCAAACTGTAAAGGAATTAAAATGTTCTTTGGGGTATTTTTATTAACCAGATGTTGGAGTCTATTCATTTTGTTTTGTTTGAAACTCAATACATATGATGAAATGTGCTCTTTCATAAAATCTTGTATATTTCATTACTGTAAGTTTCTGCATAAAAGTTGTTTACACCCAGGAAGTTTAATGACAGTACAAGCACAAGAGGTTTTATGACTTCACCGATTTAAACTATGTCAGATTTATAAATAGCCTTTAAACCAGAAATAGCATCGGACAATATGAACTTCAAACTGCGAGAATACTAAAGTGAAGGGTACTGCAGCGTACTTAAGACTTCATCTTGTTCCTACAACAATATGGACAAATGTCCTTAGTATATATAAGACAAAAATGTGTAAACAAATTTAGTGATTATCACTATTCTGCCACTTAGAAAGTCTTTATTTTATAATGCCATAAATGAATGGAACATATTATACACAAAAGAAAACATTTTAGATATAGTTAATTTTAAACTGACTGTTACGTCATACCCTTTATAACGAAAAAAATCAAGAGAAGAGAGTTCAATGATATTGTACTAGAATAAATTGTTTTAATGACACTTCCTCATTCTGAAATCAGCTTTTACATGTGTAACGCTGGATTGTAATCTCCTAGCTTAGTCAAATGTATAATTTAATTTTGAATATATCCCTGTCTCAAAATCTTGATCCCGAAGGATCCTGTTGAAAATGAGTTTTGTAAAATTGTATGGGTCAACCTTGGTAGATAGCTTTCTTCCTTTTTAAAGTATGTATGTATGTATGTATGTATGTATGTATGTATGTATGTATGTATGTATGTATGTATGTATGTATGTATGTATCTATGTATCTATGTATGTATGTATGTATGTATGTATGTATGTATGTATGTATGTATGTATGTATGTATGTATGTATGTCAGATGTTTATTATGCTTTTACAATGTACCGTTTAAATGTTCTTTGATTGTTGTATGTACTAATGTATTGATAATTGTTATTTACTGACCATACCTACCTAAATTTATTATTATTATTATTATTATTATTATTATTATTATTATTATTATTATTATTATTATTATTATTATTATTATTATTATTATTATTATTATTATTTGTCATTACATTCCAAATTGCTTCTTTAAATGTAGCGTTTTGTAATAATGTCATTGATTGGAGTATAACAGAATCAAAGGACTCCCTGATGCACGAGTTGAAATTCCTGAATAAAGCTAATGTGCATTCATCTCAGAATGTATGCCCTTGTGAAAAATTCAACTATTGAGAGGGTTTAATATCTCGATCGAGATCACATAAATTTTACTGAGAGCCGGTCATTTACCTTTTCATGAAGATGTAGAGTCATTGATATGAACCAACTAACTCCGCGTCAACTGATTTCTTTCGGAAGTCGAGTTGTCTTTTTTTTTTTAAAGACATAAAGTCAACATTAAAAAAAAAGACGTAAATGTACTGGTTGACAAGCTGTTGCTAAGCTTACTAAAGTAACTACTTGGCACCCGAAAGAAAATTAATAATATGAAAACTGACTGCGAAATGAAATTATGATCCAAAAGGACGTAAACCATAATATTTACCACAACAAAGTGAAACACAACAACAACATCAACATATAAGATAATTAAAGCAAGTAACTTTTAATGTATAAGATATTCATCATGATGTAAACATAAATACTTAATTTAAAATTTAATTTGGTGTTTACGCTTCAAAAACGAATACAAACCTTTAAAATATAGCCGTGAGCGGAGGATTATAGACACACGGAACTTTAATTGCTACACGAAAGATAATACGTGCTAGATAGATTTCTAAGAATGAGAACATTCAAGACATACTAAGACCAGCCTTATAGTTATATGAAGCCAATGAATTTGTTACAGAGCAACTATTTGTTTGAGCTTATCGTGAGATCGTCTGTTTATTCTCCCCACAAATAATGATTTTCTTTTTTTTTTATCGTTGTACATTGTGAGCCTGAACTAAAATCTGGTGCGTTAGACATCTCGTGAATTAGGTTCCAGTGCTTGCACGTGGAGAGGTTAACCACATTATATGTATTTTAGTGGTTCTTGTTTTTATATCACATGAACACTAACTACACAAGGAAATCCAATTAAAGAACAATATACAAATTCAACTAAGGTAGAACGTGTAATCAGACTTCAGACTGAAATAACAATATTGCCATCTCTTCGATTGGTCATTCCATTACTCTCCATTTATTAAGCATAGATTACAGCCTTATTTTATATTCCATGGTGTGTTGGAATTTTCAGTAGCTATTAAATAGTTCTCGTCGATGATATATACTTCAAACATGATCCATTTGATCTTAGTCGTCATACCAACGGGACTGTCTAAACACCCAACTGTTACACTCATCATGAACACTATTCCTCGCAGATAGCTATGAAACATGTTGATCAATAACTGGTATGAAATGACATATGACTGCCATATAAAATATCTACTAAAAAAAAGATTATTTCGTCTTGGTCGTCAACTAAAACTTTTTAGTCATCACAATCATTCTCTGTAGAAGGAATCCAACAATACAGACTACAGAGAAAAGCGGTCCGATCACAAACATGTGGAACAGTTTGCAACAAGAAAAAAAAAAAAAAACAACGAAACTTCTCACATTCATTTACGTAACATAAAGCTCATAACTAGGGTTTACGTATCTTTATTTTGGAACATATCTTCTACAAAACATTCAACAAAAAAATCATAAAAAATAAAAATTCGTTACCAAAGATGTAATTCTGGCGATAATGTACGATTGCCACAGTTATCTTTGGCTTGATTTACATTTTGTTTTCACCGTCAAAACTACATTAAAATTTCGTACGTGTTTCGTCTAGAATCTTGCCCCTCGCGTACATGAAAACATCACTTCTCCGACCAGCCGAGTGCCTGGCACTCGGATAGGATTATCTCAGCACGAGTAAGCCTGGAAAATCGAATCCATCAATCAAGAGTTCTTATAAGAAGAGAGTAAATAGACAAAACTACATATGTGTTTTATTCCGAGTGGACGGAAAGAACAAGTTGAATATGGCGCGGGAATTTGTCAAGGCCGTCAGGCAAATGTGTGGTGTATAGCCCAACTCGGAACAAAGCACTTACATGATCTTGAATCGAGTACAGATCTCATTTTGATTAAAACATCTGTTTAAATTTTTAATGGATACTTTAAAAAGATTAAATAAAGCATTTTATGTAAATCTACAACCCATTGAAAAATCCCCGTGTGACTTACGTAACCGTGGATAGGCTTAGATATATACTATGCAGTTGTGTTATCGGATTGTAGCATTGCTGATATGGTGATCTACTCGTAAACTTTAATTCTTTAAATATTTTGTATGGACTTATGAATAGAATTAAACTGCAGTCTCAGACAAGTAGAAGTTTCCTTACTTCTCAAACGGATGATAGGTTTTGGACCAGTAAGTGACCCTTTTTCATCCACCTGCTTAGTGAATATACCTCTGCTGTTAAGCAAATATCAGAAGAAATTGTATTAAACTAACAGTAATTAAAAACATAAAATTGTATACAGAAAGTTAATTAATAAACAGTAGTTTCAAGCTCTCTCTTCTTGTGTTTTTATTACAAGAAATTATTGATCCACTGAACATCAAAGCGATAATTTAAGCACATATTTTTTAACAAAACAAAATTTTAATATCTAACGGAGACTAGATTTTTTTTTTATATTTGCTAACAAGAAATTTCGAATCGACATTGTTGTTTTCTTCTGTTCGTTTCCTACTTGAAAAGTAGCAAGAATTTAAACTGTAAACAAAAATACAATTCCTGCTTGGGCCCATGTGATGGAAAAGTCTCAACAGCATTGTAACAAACCGTAATTCTTTAAAACTTTGGTCATAGCCAAAACGCCTACTAATCTGTGATATGTCTACCATCATGTTACCGTCGTTGTTGTTTTGGGTTGTACGCCACTTTTTGAACCTTGACATGATTCCCTGAGTCTTTTTACTGTGTCTGGGCTTTTTATTATTTTTTTTTTTTTAAAACTTTCAATACAAGATTTAAGCGGATAAGCACATGGTCTTCCCTATCTGTCATGCTTAGTGTCACTTTGTAAACCAGCTTCATTTGAGAACTCATTGTCAATCATTCGGTCCAAGATATGGTTTTCAATCTCAACTAACTTTGATTTCGCGGCGGTAGGTTGATTGATTGATTTAATTTTAGCGGCGCACCAGCACTTTTAGGCTATTTAGCGCCATACAGTAGGTCATATGTGTAAAAAGAAAGGTTCAATATCGACCAGCGATATAGTAAAAAATCCATAGTAGTTAAATATAAAATGGTAAATGTTGATAACAGTTAAAGATGTTGGTTCCCGATCAACGGGAAATGTAAATGATGTATCTTGATGAAAAGATGTAAAAAAATTAGTTTGGAAAAAGTCATACAAGTTACAGTTTAAAATAAAGATTTACTTCCTTTAGGAAATCTAAAATACTAGTGATTTGAATAGTATCAAAAAGTTCCTGCATGTCGTGTACATTATAGTATTTATCACGCGTAGGTTGCAGGTCGGAACACGTGGTCATAAAGTGTTTAACAGTAAATGGTACATTGCAAGGAACGCACTCTGGTGGATCTTCACCTTTTAGTATGTGTGAGTGGGTAATGTATGTATGACCGATTCTGATTCTTGCAATGACAACCTCCTCCCTACGAATAGTTCTGTAGGAAGGAGTCCATTCTCCCAAGATTGGTTTGATGGCATGGAGTTTGTTATTGATTGCATCATCCCATGATACCTGCCACTTTTGACGTAGATACTTTTTGATATAAGGTTTAAAATCAGAATATGGTAATTTAAAATCCGATGGTTCTAAAGATAGGTCCATCTTAGCAGCCCGGTCTGCTTCTTCATTACCTCTAATACCAATATGGCTAGGTAGCCAACAGTATACTATATTGCATGAGGCACTAAGCTCAGAGTTTTTGACCAGAACATTCACCAATAGTGGATTATCTTGTTTGATATTGTGTAGCGCCTGAAGCACTGATAATGAGTCACAGAAGATAATACTATTTAGAATATGTTTAGATTCGATAAATGTCAGAGCAAGGTCTATTGTTCTAGTTTCTGCTGAAAATATGGATGCATCATTTGGCAAACGCTCTTTGGTTATGTGTTTGGCACTGACAAAGGCTGCAGCAGCCTTATCAGCAACCTTTGATCCATCAGTATAAAATCTAGCATAACGTGTAAAGTCATTGAGAAGATCATGATAAGACTTCAAGAATAGGATAGGGTTTGTCTCAGTTTTTTTCCGATCGTGTAACGTAAAAATCACTTGGGGTTGCTTAATGAGCCAAGGTGGTGTTTTCGAGACAAATGTTTTCTGGATTGAAGATAGATTACATTTGATTTGATCAAAGCAGGATGATATTCTAATACCAAATGAAGGTATAGCATTTGGTTTATTTACGTATAAAGCTTTGTAATTTGGATGAAAAACGGCCGAAAAAGCAGGGTTCAGAGGGTTGGATCGTAACTTAAGAGCATAATGTGCAGAAAGCATTTCTCTGCGATGCGATAAAGGTGGTTCATTTGCTTCCGCGAGAAGGCTTTCAAACGGAGATGTCTTAAATGCTCATAGAGCCAGTCTTATTCCATGATGATGAATTGGGTCAAGCGTTTTCAAATATGACTTCCTAGCTGAACCATAAACAATGCATCCATAGTCTAAGATGGAACGGATAAATGTTCTATACAAATTAAGGAGGACTTTTTTTTATCAGCACCCCAATCAGTGTGAGCAATTACTTTAATCAAATTTAAGGCTTTTAAGCATTTAGCTTTCAAATTCTTAATGTGTGGTATGAATGTCAGCTTTTTGTCAAATAGAATACCCAAGAATTTTGTTTCCTCAACAACTGGAATAAGTGTTCCATCCAGCGTGAGTTTATGGTCATCACGATGTCTTCGCAACTGACAGAAATGCATGCATACTGTTTTTGATTTTGAAAATTTGAAACCGTTATTACTGGCCCAACTTTGAATCTTATTGATATTTTGCTGGAGTTGCCTCTCAATTGTATGCATGTGTTTTGATCGATAACAAATTAAAAAATCGTCAACATATAATGAGCAATCAACACCGGGAGCTAAGCATTTGGTGATACTACTGGTTTTGATGTTAAATAACGTTACAGATAAAATACTGCCCTGGGGCACACCCATCTCTTGCTGGTGCGTATCGGAGAGGGTAGAGCCCACTCGAACTTTGAATTCCCTGTCAGAGAGAAAATTGGAGATAAATGAGGGCAGACGGCCTTTGAGTCCCAGATCGTGCAGGTCTTTTAGTATCCCGTACTTCCATTTTGTGTCATAGGCCTTTTCTAAATAAAAAAAACGCTACTAAATGTTCTTTTTTTTATAAAGGTATCACGAATGAATGTTTCTAGTCTAACTAGATGATCATTAGTACTCCGTCCACATCGAAAGCCACTTTGGAAAGGAGATATTAAATTGTTAGATTCCAAGTACCAGAGAAGTCGAGAATTGATCATTCGTTCCATTGTTTTGCACACACAGCTTGTCAGGTGCAATTGGTAGGTAGCTGTTGGGGTCTTCGCTATCTTTACCGGGTTTGGGAACTGGTATTACAGTTGCTTCTTTTCAGTGTTTTGGTATATTACCAATAAGCCATAAATCATTAAAGAGTTTCAAAAGAGTTGTTAATGATAATTCTGGAAGGTGTTTCAAAAACTGGTAATGTATTTCATCAGGCCCAGTGGATGTATCATTGGCCTTATCTAAAGCCTCCCTAAGCTCCGATAATGAGAACAACTGATTATAACTTTCAGAGTTGTTCGATGTGAATTTTAAACGTGACTTTTCTTTTTGAGCTTTAAGTTTTTGGAAGGCTTCGGTATAATTAGATGATGATGAATTTTTGGAGAAACTGTCAGCAAGAGTATTTGCAATGTCACGTTTTGAATTAAAGTTGTTATTGTTTAGTTGCAGGTGTCGGAGAGGGTTTGGTTTGTTCTTTCCGTTAATTTGCGAACAGTATCCCAAACCTTCTGAACAGAGGAACGAGAGCTTAAAGAAGAAACATATTTCTTCCATGATGCTTGTTTACTTTCCCTGATTGTGCGACGAGCTTTGGCTCGGGCAATGCGATATATATTTAAGTTTTCGGGCGTCGGATGATTATTAAATTTGTTCAATGCTGTTCGACGTAGTCTAATGGCTTCTGTACATTCCTTAGTGACCCAAGGTTTTAAGATTCTTTTACAGTTGGTAGAGGACTTGGGAATAGAGTCTTCTGCAATTTCTATTAAAATATAAGTAAAAAAGCTGAATGGGATCGTTAACATTGAAAACTGTGTCCTCATTCAGCCTAGTTTTGCAGAGTATTTCGAACTTGACCCAGTCGGCCTTCTTTAAACTCCATTGTGGAATTACTTCGTCAATTGTGGAGTTAAGATTTACAAGGGAGATTGGGAAGTGATCGCTACTGTGAAGATCATCAGCGACCTTCCAATCATATTCCAAAAGCAGCGAGGGAGAACAGATTGTCAAATCGCTGCATGTGTATGTACCCGTGCCTGGGTGTAGATATGTAGGTGTTTTTGGTATTATAGAGACACAGATCATGTCTAGAAATAAAGTTTTCAATTTTGTGACATCTGTCACTTATATGATTTGATCCCCATAAAATATTATGGGCATTAAAATCTCCGAGTAAAACAAATGGTGCAGGAAGTTGTTGAACAAGGGTATCTAATTCGTTTGGAACTAGGTTAGTGTTTGGTGGTAAGTAAATAGAGCAAAATGTAATCACTCGCTGAAGAGTGACGCTTACAGCAATGGCTTGTAAATTTGTGTTTAGATGAATGACCTTTTGAGGGGCTCTATTGTTCACAATAACAGAGACTCCCCCTGAAGCCCTGTCAACATTCTGAGAGTAGTGGTTAAACAGGGAGTAGTTTCTAAGTGTGATGTTGTCTGTATTTTTCAAAAATGTTTCCTGAAGATATAGTACTGCAGAATCATTTTCATCTAAAAGCAGAAGAATATCATGGTAGTTGGCTTTGAGTCCTCTACAATTCCATTGTAAAATGGTGTTCTTCATTACAACTGTATACCGCGGCGGTAGGTACTGTAAAATGCCTATAAACTCCTCATCGATACTTATGGTATCCCCAGCCATTGAAGCGGCTGCTTCCACCTGATAAAACTGCATTTCTTAAAATTAGAAACGTGTTTTAATTTTAAACTACACATTATGGTTTAAAATGTATAATAATAAATTGATAGCAATAAAAGAAATCTCCGATACTCTGTAAGTGGTCTATTGTTGGATATTTAATGTTTTCAAAGGGATTCCAGGCTGGGTGAACGATATGGAAACTTTATGTGTGCGGTACATAATCAGAGACTGAACATCTGTATCGAACGCATGATAGGCCATGTAAAACTAAATGGGTATGTATTAACATTATTCTATAACATACCCATATCATCTTACGTCCTTGATCTGGTTTTAGATACAACTGTTCAGTCCGAATTTCCGTATCACATACCCAGATGCTAACTTCTTAGTTGCCGTCATTGAATTACATATTTTTAGAGACAGTGAATCGAACTGTTGTAAAACTCAGTTCGTTTTAAGTTTCATTCATACCGCAAAGCTACAAATATTTAGAAAGCGTAAATAAAGGGTGGGGATATGCAATAATTGTAAAACCGCTTTCATGTTTTAAAAGGAGTCTAGCATAAATCATCTGATATGGCATATGAATACATCTCGGCCTGACGGACTCTACGTATCCCTACGCCATACAATTCTCGTTCTTTCCCACGACTCTGAACAAACGACATATGCAGTTTTTGTGTCTGTATTATTATGCAGACTGCGACACAAATATTATACAAACTGCGACACAACTCGAATTCAAAATTTATAATGACCTATTATGGTATATTTTTTTTTTGTTTTGAAAAAAGACATCGTTTACGAAGTTAAATTGTTTTCTTGCTCATCGCAACACGGCGATGCAGAAAATAGTTTCCACTCGTTTTTCAGCAATTTTTTTTTAATTATATGGCTGATTTATCAAACAGTATTGTCCATTTCGACGGCAGTACTTTTATACCAATACATGTCAAAATGCATGACTCAGGCATTTACAATAGCACATTTTGCACGTGAGAGTTATTTGTTATCTGTTGCTCTAAACCTCCTCATCGCCTGGGATAATAACAAGATCATTAATCTGAAGTGTCACCTCTTGATTATTTTTATCTAGTACTGAGTGCTTCTTCAGTACTTGACATATTGTCCGACTGAGGCGCTTCCTCCACGAAATCAGAAAGGTTTCCTAATTTAGTATTGATAAATCAGGTACTTAAGGTGAAGACACAAGTCATTTACATCAGATTGAAATGTGTTGGGACTATCCTGAGTAAAACCCTCGTGACCCTTACATGCCTGCGTAGTCCAGTAGGTAAAGAGGTATACCAAAACTCAATGCGACGGGAGCGTCTGCCTTTTTTCTGCTATTTGTATATAATAAAATGTTATTTGTATATAATAAAAATAGATGACAGAATTCAGTACATCACTATGTCTTTCACTGTCCATTGTCACTATCAAATCATGTACTGGCTCCCTTCGCAAGAAAACTTGTTACTTAAATTTATGAATACAATTTGTTTTTATTGCTGCTGGATTGATGGCGTTGACTTTTTTTTGTATAAACTCTGATTTTAAAAATCCCGCTTTATTCAAAAGCGCCCGCAGAATTTTTTTTTTTTTAGGATGGGAGGGTAGGTGGGTCAAATATGTAGTGATCAGCTATTAGGTTTTACGGATGTAGACCAAAGCAATTTTTAAAGGTGAAAATCCCCTGGGGAGGGGAAGCAAGTGCCTCTCTTACTCCTTTGTACGGGCGCCCGTGGCTTTAGGACAATATTGATATACGGTTTAAATTATGTCCTACGTATATGTATGGATCTTTGACGTAATAGATTTAATAATGCGGGAATCATAAACATGCAGCTTTACAATAATATAATCCTAGGGGGAAAAAAATGCCCGTAGTACATGGAAATATTCAAAGCTATCGTTTTTCTTTCCAAGTCGTTCCGGTATACACCCATATATAATCATAGCAGTTAATGGTGCAAGTCTCGTTGAGGGTGAAATTTGTATGCAAGTTCTTGTGACAAATGGCAGACGCTTGTTATAAAAGTGGCTGTTTTAGGCATGCTATATGTTTAAATTGTCCTTTCATACATATACTATGAAAAGCGCACAGAATATGGAAAATACATTTCATAGTTTTATCAGTATTTGTAAAATGACACGTTTGTATTGGGCTGGCTTTGTTATGTTGCAAGAACTAATGGTCTAGTGGCAATAACTGTACAAAAAGTGGGAACCCGTCTGAAAACATGGGCGATTAGTACGCATATATTTAAGGTCTCACTGGATAGTTTCATATTTTGACCCCCCCACAATTTTAAGGTAGAAGGCATGAGCCTAATTATGAAAACCCTAGTATTTATAAATTCACTCATAAGCTAAATCTATAATGTGGTTTACATTTACTTTGAGTTAGGCTTGTAAATGGGTTGATAGGTTGCCTTGTTAGTGACTGCCTGTCACAGATAGACTAGGACAGATAACTTGGGCTGCAAATGAGCAGCCGACTTGGCTTACGTATTTACATGTGTCTGCTACAGAGGTAAATATCTAAAAATCTACATGGTTGAGGGGTGATGAATAGTATGTTAATTTGTTATAGTACTAGTGAACTTTCAAGATGAATAAGGTACGTATTGACTCTGTTAGCCTGCTTCACACAGGAACAGGTTGAAAATAGCTCTTTTCTGTCAAAAATGAATGTAAAAAAGGGGTTGGTGGTAGTATAGGTTCAGTATCAAAACCACCAGTTGCATAAGGAATTAACCTTAATACCTTAGTCAGAATCTTACAAGCATCCTTTCAACAAAAATCATTAGTTTTTATTTGTATCTTTATTGTAAAATTATGATAATTTTTCTACAATAGGTCATCTTCGGATGAAAATTTGCCAAAACAACTGTCCAGTAAGACTTTAAGTAAGATTTTAGAAAAAAGGAATCTTTTGAGAGCTTATCATGCTTGTAACTGATAAAATTATAGAGACGATGCTTTATTGATGCAATGCGAGTCTTTTTACAAACTTGATTTGGGAACACTAACAACTGAAGGTAGCACTTGATTCGTTAAGCGTTGAATTAGAAAGTTCATGTACATGTTTTATACATGCGTACAGTATAGTGTACACATGGATGATTCTTTACTGAGAAGTGTCGATTTATCATGATCACTTTGATATTTAAAGTTTTTTATTTTTAAATATTATGGTATTGCTATATATTTACTTTTGGAGTTAAATTATACTAGCTTGAGTCTTATATACAAACAAAATATTTTGTAGGATCTCGGAGAAAAACGTATGTGTGACTCGTACTTTTATATGTTGCCACATTTTGCTGCTAGCAAATACAACGATAAAAAAAAATTATTCCTGACCCTTGTTTGTTCCATTAACTCGTTTAATAATACATAATATCTACCGTTATGCAAAGACAATACCTCCATCCATGGTTGAGAGATACTCTAATCAAGCAGACTGCATAATTCGCATACTACCTTGAATTTCCTTAATCTATTTCTGTCAAGATAAATTACTTTCATATTTTATATCAATAATACAAATCAGAAAGTAATTTTGCTTATAACAATTTGTTTTTAATAATATTTTGAATTTTGAGAACGGTTTTAAATAAATCGTTTTACGGTAACTGCGTTCTTTTCCGAACGATGCGGTCAAAGGTCGCAAAAATTATATTAAATTAAATATAAGCAAGATTCTTTTTTTTATTATTCAGTAACTGATTCTGCGTTGTTTTAGGAGAACGTCACAGTTTAAATTTTATGTTGTTTATATGTTCCAGATGTTATCTTAACAATATCCCCACTATGTAGGTGAATCGTTTGGAAGAGTTTGAATATCTAGTTAATCTCGTCATTCCAACGCAAAGCGTATACCTCTGAACTGTCAAATATACCCAAGAAATTAGTCATAATATGCTTTAATTGTAGCATTCTCATTTCCGCTGGCTAAGTGTTAGTTTTTGTTTTTAATCTTCAGCGAGTTGCAGCTAAACTCAAGGGCGAAAAGTGTAATTTAGAATTGCAGTAGAAGGTTGAAATAAAGTTCATTATGGAAGTGTCCCAAAAACGTGAATAGATATAAGTTTTTACATAGTATTTCACTTTATTAGTATTTAATTAATTAAATACCCGCATAATTAAATATGACCAATTTTGAGGATTTCAATTTTGGTGCAAATTCAGTAATTTTGATGATACTTAATACATGTCACTGTTGGTCAGATTTTTATTGGGGGGGGGTCATTACTCTTAATAATAGTTGCACATATATCACGACCAACATATTTCAAGAAATTTAGTCGCAGACTTTTCTAGCGGGTGATTGTACTTGCGATGATTTGACATCTAGTACTCTCATGTACATAATATAGCAGAATATACTGTTAGTACATGTTTGATATATCGTAGGGTCTGAACTCGTTTGAACTAATATTAAGTAGTTTCCAGTAAAAATCATTGCTCTTATTTGACGCTTTTTATTTCAGGTCTTACAGAGGCCCCATCGCAACCCACTATGGCGCTTATGAACATAAACGGGCTTTTACTTAATATCTTTACTGTCTTTGGAAAGATGAAGAAAAAAAAAGATGAAAAAAATTGTATGAAAATGTATCGGACCAATATTTTCACGGGCGGTTTTTAGCTTCGTTGAAAGCACATCAATCAGGCATATTCCCACTTTTCGACACGAGCCTCTGACTGTTGGAGACGTTAGTGAAGGATCTATTGGCACGCATTCCCTTCGTTAGATAACGTAACACAGTGTGGAGAATGCTTTGTGATGTAAACACGTGTGTTTTAACAAAACATTTGCTTTATTATTATCTTATCAGGAAGATACTAAGTTACATTTAAATAAATAAAAACCGCGTAAGGGTAAATTAAATTTGTCTGGTATCATCCCTACCTATCGTCTTTTTTTTTTTTTTTTCATTTTCCCTAAACTTTACGTTGTATTTTTAAGGTTTAAATTCACATACGTGCAAAGAAAGTACGCATCTTCGCTTTAAAAGACACTACAGGGATAAATGTAGATTCTTCTTCCAGCCAAAGGTAACCCGAACAACTAAATTCATCGAACTGAATCACCAGCTAACGACACCGCTCCTTTCATTCAAACGTAGGGCTAATTTTTATAACTAAGAAAACAATACTTATATCAGCATGAAATTTTGCCAATTAGAACCGTGTCTGTCAGTCTCCTGTCCATCTGATTTTAATTTTGTGTAATTGAACGGATGAGTAACCGACTTAAGTAAGCAATGAAATCAAAGACAGCAGTCTTGTTGTCCTGTTCTTTATTCTATTAATTTTGAAAAAGCCATCGACAGCAACAATTCACAAGACTGGTGAGTATTGCGAAATCGTGTAGTTTTGAAGCCAACGATTCTGAACAATGCTAGTAAAATCCAAAAATTATCTGCTCGCTCGGTATCAAGAATCTAATGAGCATCGTATAAAAGTCTAGATTTTTTTCTCTATATTCTTGGCAAAGCTTTGGGCAAGTGACAAAACAATTACGTGGCCACATTAATAAATACTTTGTCATAGGTTTCACGAAAACATAAACTTATATTCGTATTTCTCTAATCTCTTCTAGATTTAATGAATTATTTATTGATTGTTTTTTTAAAGGACGTATTTAAAACTATATATTTACCATTTAGCTCAAGTCCAACTTCTGATCTGAGCTGGAGAAACGTGTAGTATATACAACCATTACTATTAAGAATCCAAAGTATATTTTTGGAATCTTTAGGATTACCTTTACACGTTTTGCAACACAATCAGACTATTTTGATACAAAATATTGTCAATATTCGTAAGTATTCGTATGTTATTCTTTCTATAAATGGTCTACAGACAAATCAGTCTTCGATGAACAAGCGATATCGCTGAATGTTGTACAAAATAGTGATGTCAAGCGAGAGTTGGCCATTACAAGCATTTTAAACTCATATGTATCTAAAACCACGTCCACAGAACTGGACCCTTTTTTTAAAACGTTAATATGTTCGTGTCAAATGGCCTAAAAGCGGGGAAAAGAATGAAAGACGGACAGATGGAGTGAAGAAAGGTGCTTCATTCCTTGTGTGATTTCTCGTCGTGTCGATAGTAGACGGGTCAAAGATTGCTTTGCTTTCCAACAAGAGCCTATCATTAATGTCGGCGTAGGTATAACATATATGGAATCACATCCCAAAGCGGGATACCGCAGCCTGGATCTGGAGAATGTTTAATATCGTTATCGTTTCCTGTCTTCCTAACTTAAAACAGCACGAGTTAAATTTGATTATCTGGGATAGCATATTTCTGCTAAAAGTAAAACCAACAAGTCTGAAATGAGAAATAAGAGATAACTGAAATTTGTTATTGTACTTTTTATAGATTGTGTTACGCTGACGGAATTAAAGAAAAAGAAGAAAGTGTAAATTCATGGGAGTTTCGTGTCATTTTCAGCTCATCTGTCCATTAAGCCGAGTAAGCTTATGTGTTGCCCTGTGTCCGGCATTTCCGGCGTCCGGATATCTTGGACTTTAAAGCAGCTGCTAGACTATTGTCAACAAAATATAAGCTCACAGACTGCATTATGACATCAGGACTGTGCAAACTATACCAACCTTCCATTATATATGGCTGTCGTGACTATTAAATTAAAAAAAAAAATCTCCAGTATCATCAATGCCTTTCAGATTTTAAAGACGTTGCCTAGTTATTCCCTCTGTCCTGAAAACTTAAATCCAGATTTCTCCATCTAATTCAATTAGACAATCTAGTCAAATAGCAAATTACTACCCCCCCCCTAGCAAAATACAACAGAGAAAAACACATTTTGATCAATTTGTCAGGATATATACAATCTCGGCCAATCCAAAACTGAAATTAATCTATTTAACGCTGATTTTATTACTCGCATACCTGCACCTGCGCACGTGAGGCTAATAAAAGGTGCTAATTTTAAAGGAGTATTATTTAATTGAATAACCATCAACATCACCTTATGTGGAAAAGGAAGTTAGGATAGAAATAATCAATTACTTTTGTGAAATTTTCTAATTATTTTTGACAGACACGTTGCAGATGTCACCAAGATGATTATTTTGATGGAGTTGACAACTGATAATTACATGAAAGTGAACATGAACATTTAAGTGATTAGCTTCCAGATAATAAGCATAATTTCAGCATCATAGGACGTTAGGAGGTTGACAGGTGATGTTGAAATAAACAGAATCATTTAGCTATAGCCACAGACTGGGTGTAGTCATTCTCGGAGTATGATTCTTTTTCCCTTACAACATTACCTGGTGTCTGAAATCTCTGCAAAAATCGTCCATAGGGCACATACAATAACCTTACTACTATTACTACTACTACTACTACTACTACTACTACTACTACTACTACTACTAATAATAATAATAATAATAATAATATTAATAACAATGTAGACTTAGTACAATGACTAAGCGCTTTACAACATCAGATAATACAAAAAAACGTACAACGACAAGATTACAAAAAAAAACAAGATGAAATTACAAAACATAAACATGTTGACAAATGTAAAGGAAGTAAACATTATTAAGTCTTTTAGTATGTTTCTGTAGTTGAAATAGGTGAATTTTAAGAACGCTCTTGAATTAGATCGTAGTGTCCAAGATCTACAGAGAGTTCGTTCACGTGACTGGGCCCTGGTAATAAAACAACGTCGTCCACTTCGTTTTAACAGTGTGAACAATGAAAATGCAAGTGTTTGAAGAGGAGCGTAACTTTCTAGTTTGGGTGTACACATGGGTGAGTTTGGACGGGTATATTGGACCGTAGCCAGTCAACAAAATGAAGTATTATGAACAGATTTTGTGTTTGATTCTGGATCAAACGGGGAACCACTGAAATTGCAGAGCATGCGAGTGTGTGTGTGTGTGTGTGTTCAATTCTTCTTAATCTAAGAATGGTTCTAAGGTAGTTTCTGTTGTAGATAAAGATGAACTAGATAGAAGTGAATTACAATAGTTTAGTCTTGGAAGTACTAAGGAGCAAAAAAGTTGTTTTTATTAAGTGGCATCAACCGAGAGAAAATTGAGAATAAAGCCGATGCGTCACGCCAAGGTTTCCTACTGACTGTAAATTTAATATTTGTTTTGCTGATACTCATCGTTTGAGGAAAACAATTAAAATTAGAAAATCTTTGAGATGTGATATGGATGGATTGAGTTTAATTGGCGGATTAATTTAAACGTAGGCTAAGTTAATGATTAACGTGTACATGAGATGTAAAAAAATCTACCTTTACATGCAAATAGGTACCACAGAGACATGACACTGATGTAAGTTTTAAGTACGTGTGTAACTCTTGAATTCTGTACAAGGCGGACAGCTTTTCTCTTCTTTTCTAAAGAGAAATTGTTGTATTTTGGTTAAAAAAAAAAAGTCCATTGTCAAACAATGCGTTATATTACCCACAATATTATTCATCCATATGCAGCGTGTACAAATCACTCTCAAAGGAAAAGGTAGTGACAAACTCTTAATAAATTAATAAATCACGATCTAAGATAGAGAAAAATACACGATGGTTTAAAAAGAACTTTGCCCACAACAAAAACAAGCTTTATATATTTATTTAACTCTTACAGGTAAAAACTTAACGTGTGTGTGTGTGTGTGTGTGTGTGTGTGTAGGCTGAATGGCACGTCAGCACAATAGCAGCTTTATTGTGGGTGTCAAACATATGGCTAGAACATACTAGTAATTCAACTTAGAACATACTATTGAATCAGCCGAGAACGTACTAATGAATCAACATAAAATACGTTAACATAGAAACTGATTCGCGAGTTTTTTGCCTTAATGTAAAATATATGAATAATTAAGAACAAAAACAAAAAGAACATGCAGTAAAATCAGAGTTTAATATATCAGAATATAGATTGAATCAGTATCGTTACTAATGTTAATATAACAGACACCTAATGATTTTGGGACTCTTTTTAAACGTAGTTTTATTTTATTGGATCATGTTTCTGTATTTATTTGACCGCTTTAATTTCCACCCGATCGAAAAATAAATAAATAAATAAATAAAAAATAAGGATACAAATTACACAGCTTTTTATGACAATTGTTGATCCTAAAACCCCTACCCCCCCCGGCAAATAGAAGTTAAATCGCTACATGTTATGACAAGGGGCAGATGAAAATATAATGTTCACTCTGTGATTGTTATATGTTGTTTCGATGTTGAAAAATGTATGGTATGTACAAGAAATGTAATGTTAACATTTTGGATACTATCCAACACACATTTTCTTTTGAGTACCATTGAGCACCTGTTTTGTTTTTTTATTACTATCCGAACCTTATTTAACATGAAGGAAACAAAAAAGAATTGAAAGTGTATGACTTCAGAGGTTACAAGATTATGGGGAGTCTTCAAGAATTTAACATGTAAATAGTTATCTATTATCAAATATTTAGTTATCTACTATCCAATTATTTATTTATCTACTATCCAACACCCCATATACACCATCCAAAAACGCCTTGTGTAGATTCTAACAATTTTCACCTGCCATTGGATGAAATGTGAAATCACACAAACATATTATCCAATACACCATTTATACTATCCTTCAACCCATACACACTATGCTAAATGCCCTGTGTAGTGTCTAAAAATGTAAATGTATTATAAGAATGGGAAACGGTGTAAACAAAGGGATGAAATCATACATATCATGTGCCACACCACCTGTACTATCCAACACCCAAATACACTGACCAAAAACGTTTTGCGTATTCTCTAAAATCCCCACACCTACTATCAGAATAAAATGGTATGATGTAAAAAAAAGGGCCAAATTTACACAAACATACTATCCAACACACCACTATCCAAAACACCTTGTATAGTATCTAAAACCCCACACTTATTATCAGAAGAAAAGAGTATTACGTAAAAGAAAGGAGATTAAATCACACAAACATAATATCTAGTATATCTTCTATACTATCAAGCACCTACTTTTTATGCACTATCTGATATCCACTTTTGTATTACTATCAACACATGCCCTACTATCCAACACCCATTTTTATATACTATCCCACAACTACTTTTTGATTAATATCTACCACACTATTGGATACATCAAGCCTCCATATATTTACTAACCAACACAAATTTTGGGATTGATTTACATACATATATACACACAAATATACTATTAAATAAAATGTTAGGATGTAAAAAAGAAGATTAAATATACATATACACTATCATATACAGGCAAGCTAGCAGACCTGGCAAGCACGCATGTGAAGGAAAATGTACCTCCAGATGCGAGAGAAAATATAAGAAAGATCGAAGAGAGAATGTGAGAAGATTAAATATACATATACACTATCATATACAGGCAAGCTAGCAGACCTGGCAAGCACGCATGTGAAGGAAAATGTACCTCCAGATGCGAGAGAAAATATAAGAAAGATCGAAGAGAGAATGTGAGAAAACATATCTAAAATAACTGTTTTCTATACAAGTAAGCACACATTTTACCAAAAATATCTAAATTATCAATTTGAATCAGCCCAGCTGACTGACATATCAACTATATTGAAGGAGTATTGTGGCGTGTCACTTCCTCTTTATTAACAAATAACACAAACATATCAAACATGAATGTAAATACAAGCTTAAAAATGATGTTGCGAAGTCAAATGTGATTTCTAGTGATTCAAGGCACTGTCGTTTTGTAATTAATATACACTACATTTCTGTGCTAAAGAAATCCATCCTTCGAGTTTATCATCATTTCTAGAATACTCATGGCCAAGGAGTCCCGTATGACTGTGTGGTCTAAATCACTTGCCTTTACTGATGACTGCCATCCCATCTGTTTACATGAGAGTTCGATTCTTGGACTTGGCCAATGTGTGTACATGAGAAGCTTTCCAGTAGTTTACTGTGGGTTAGTGAATCTTACTGTGATTTTTCTTTTTCTTCCTGAACCAGTTATACTGGCCACCATGTATATCATGTGCTGAAAGATGGCATTAATCTTATAACAACAACTCAGGAAAAATGAGTCCCTCAGTGTCTTCAGGAAATCCAAGATTGTGTTAATAAAGAATATACACAATATTTTGACAACTTAGGAAAAAAAAAAGAGTCCTTCATTGTATTAAGGAAATACAAGATTGTGTTAATAAAGAAAATACACACAATATTTTGACAACACTGGAAAAAAGTCCCTCATGGTTTCAAGGAAATCCAAGATTGTGTTAATAAAGAAAATACACACAATATTGCCCACACAACATGAAAACTGATCTTTGTAATCTCATCCTATTGAGCAGCATCGATGCAGCATTTCTTCTCATAAAGTCACCAAAGTCTATCAGAGATGCTATCAATAGAAATCAAAATAGTCCACACTATGATCACTGGGAAAGTAAACGCAACTGGTTCATAGTCAATAAATGTCATCTGTATTAATGAAATAGGCTTTAACCTCTTTTGGCTTTTGATATAAAACATTCATTTTTAGCGCATACATGATTCCAAAAAGCTGTGTATGAGCTGTGAGTCAGAAAATAATGAAGTTTCAATGTATCCATTGTTTCCTTCTTGGGTAATGATATGAGTTCACACCTGAAAAGATCGATGCATTTGGTCTCTAGAGAAGATTGGAGGTAGTGAATGGTCATGCAAATGTTTATACCACTTTCTCTCAGTTTTCATTTTGGAGATGAGAGTCCAAGCTTCTCCCAGATACTTACTAGTTATCTTCTTGACTTATCATCAAATATCTGTCATGTTGTGTCTGACTAGGATGGTCAAACTGACATCCACAACAATTTTCTCTTGCATAACCTGTAATTATTTCAACCAAGTCAGTCACTAAGCAACACAGGAGATAAAATGATGTTCTTGTTCTCGACACCATGATTGTAGTTTTGCCTTTCAGGGTTAGAGTTATCTGTCCAACCATTTATCTACCTCATCATCTATTGGCTGGTCTCATTCTATAACCAACCATCTATCTACCTCATTATAACTTTTAACTATCGACTGGTCTCATTCAATATCGAACCATATATTTACCTCATTCTACCTTTGTATCTATTGACTGGTTTCATTCTATATCCAACAGTTTATCTATCATCTATTATTCTATAGCTATGGCATTAGTATTGCTTGCTTAGTAAGAATATGTTATTAATTTATCTACCGATTTAACCTTTTGAAATTTATTGAAATATGAATTAAATAAAAAATATGCAAACGCTATGAACTGCATAAATTTTCTAAAAGCATTTTGTAAGATTACAACCCTTTACTATTGGTTGTAAATACCAATAAAACAGCCATTCACTTTAAGCAGGAACATGTACTGCTTGACACATACAAAATATAAATATTATTAAAAAAATAAAATACAAAACTTTAGACTATTAAACTTTCTGCTGAATAATCATTGTTATAGTCCAAATCCATGTGAATGAACCCTAACAAATACTTTTGGACCTATATTCCCATGAATGAACTTTTTCTTACAAACATCTTCAGGCCAAAGAAACTTTGAAGCTCATATTTCTGTGAATGAAACTTATTACAAATATCTTCCAGATAATCAACCTTTGAGGCCCAAATTGCTAAGAATGAATCCTTTACAAATATCTTCCAGATAATCAACCTCTGAGGCCCAAATTGCTGTGAATGAACCCTTTACAAATATCTTCCAGATAATCAACAATTGAGGTCCAAATTGCTGTGAATGAACCCTATTACAAATATCTTCCAGATAATCAACCTTTGAGGCCCAAATTTCTGTGAATGAACCCTTTTACAAATATCTTCCAGATAATAAACCTTATGGAGACCCAAACTGCTATGAAAGAACCCTTTAAAAATATCTTCAGGCTAATTAACCATTTAATTACATGTATTTACCCTTATATTCTTCAAACTAGTGAACCTTCATCCAAATTTCAGACTAATATCTTTGTACAAGTTGTGATCAGCTTTGTGTGAATTACAGTTTTGCTCTTTTTGGTGAAGAATCTACAAAAAGATCTCTTCTAAAGTTTTGTTTTTTATTCACCTCAAATGGCTCAGCTTTGTGTTAAGTTCACTTTTATTTGTGAAATAAACTACCAGAATTTCAATCTCACAACTATACTTGCTGTTAAGTAAATTCTTCGAAATACTAAAATGTAACTTCTCATTTGACTGTTACCATTTGCTCTATTGAAAGTCCATTCAGATTCAATAACAGTACATGTAGTAAGAAAAAGAATATATATATATATATATATATATATATATATATATATATACACACACACAGACTTGCTTATGAAGGCCCTGAGTGGCCAAGTGGTCTAAAGTACTCTCCATTACGGATCACTGCCATCTCACCTCTGTCTGTGTGATTCAGTCTAAGATTCAGTGAATGTGGATATGTGAGAAAGCTTACCAGTAGTTTCTCTTGGGTCGGTGGTTCTTTCTGCAAATTTCATGGTTTCTTCCTCCACCAATAATACTGGCCACCATGTATAGCCTATTGTGTGCTAAAAAAATGGCGTTAAGCCCCAGAACAACAACAACAACAACACTCTCTTATGAGATGAGTCGGACTGTCAGATCTGCCTCTGCATCATAAGCTGACAGAAATGGGTCTGTGCAGTTTGTTAGGAGTAATCAGAAGAACAAACAACAGACCCTGATTGGCATGTGCATTATGCTACAGCAGATCTGGATCTTTCTTGTTTACAGTTTGATTCAACTTGTTGAATGAAATTTATTAGTATAGCTTTATGAAAGAAATAGTAATTGTTTTCTATTTTATAGTTTGCAAAAAAACTGTTAATGCAATGAAGGATAATATTAAAAATGTAGCAACAGAAAATCTACATACTCAAAAAGGTAACATTGCAGTTTATTTAATAATTACTGGTTAAGTACATCAATGTTTTCTTACCTGTTACACATTTAACAAAGTCTTTTCATATATTCTTTTCACAATTAAATTTCACAAAAATCTGGCTGCCATATTAATTTTCAGTGAAAAGATGTCAGGCATTGGCTATTAGCATTTCAGGCAACCTTATGTCTGTATTAAATACCCTATTTCTCTAAACAATGGATCAAAATGTCATTAAACTACAAATATGGAATGGACATAAGAAGAAAGGCAATAATTTCATATTAACATATTTTATTGACATCAATTAGTACATTGCTTGGGCTGGTTAAAAAATATATCACAGTCCAGCTGTGGTAGAAGTAAAAATAGTTGTGAAAGCTTAACAATAACAAAAGGATGTTAACAAAAATTTGCCTTGAAATGATTTACATCACAAATCCCCATGATGTTAACTTCAACCCACCATATCCCAGACTACAACCAAGGGGTATCAAAGCAAATTCTGTTGAATATACAAAATATCTTCCTGTTAAAACTGCATATAAAAAGTTTGGACACAAAAATAGTAAAGACTGTCACTTATAAATCTGACATTTGGCCCCCACCTGGGACTTACCAATGTCTTAACACCCCTTTTGCAGATGGTTACCCCACGGGCAAAATAAATAGAAAGTTTTGTGAATTTCTTTCCAGCAGATTGAGATGTGGTTACACAGAGACAGATGGATGGAGGAATTATGATATCCTTGATGCTTTTAAAAACAAAAATTAATAATTAGAAAAA
Organism: Potamilus streckersoni; assembly: GCA_016746295.1. Taxonomy (NCBI): domain Eukaryota; kingdom Metazoa; phylum Mollusca; class Bivalvia; order Unionida; family Unionidae; genus Potamilus; species Potamilus streckersoni. The sequence continues at coordinate 1,021,777 of JAEAOA010001418.1, forward strand.
AATCTTTGGTTTATGTATGATGCATTCAGATACAATAAAACCTTTCTTTCAGATCAAATATACAATGAAACCTGTCTTTCACAGCCAAGTAAGAGAAACTGAATTTGCAGGCAAAATCATCAAGAATTTGCTCAATTATTAAAAAATGTAAGACATAAATGTCTGAAGATGTTATTTTCATCCAATTATATGTTCTCCAGATTATTTCAGGCTTTAATGAAATTAAAACTAGTTTTAAAATGATAAAAGAACTGTTTTTTTCACCTGACATCATTTAGACAAATTGTCATGACAAGGTCACATATGCATGACAATTTGACAAATGCCAGCTTTATAAATAGATAAATTCCAAATACTCAGTTGCAATGGAGGTTTATTGGCAATCTGGTTAATTATATCAAATATTTATCAGTCAGACTGATTGGTATGGTTTCCTTTTTCTTGGTGGTTTACTGTATGAAACAAATGAAGGTTTTTTGATGCCAAGGCAACTGAAGTAAAGTGCCGTCAAATAATAATACATCACTGTAGCCAATATGGTCATATACAATGGTTAAATTCAAACCAGCATCCTTCTGTTGCAAGGCAGGCATGCTTGCAACTGAGTGACCAAGACTGGCATGCCTGTCACTGAGTGACCATGACTGGCATGCTTGTCAATGAGTGACCAAGACTAGCATGCCTGGAAACTTTTTTTAAAATAATTCCTTATTTGGTTTGGGAATTTTGTAATATTTGGTAGACATTGATCGCAGGTGGGGAGTATTTCCAGGTAGCCTATACTTGAATAGTGATTGTAAATATTCAGGAGCACTATTATTGGCTATCCTGTACATTAATTTGGCTTTTCTTAAACAGATTCGATTTTTAATAGGTAGTATTTTTAACTTACTAGCTAAATTTTCCTTGCTTTCTTTCTGGATTGATATTAACTCAAAAGCTCTTTTTTGGAGATGTGCCAGCTTTGCTAAGTTTTTATCATTTGAATTACCCCATACCTTATTACAGTAGTCTAAATAGGGTTGTATGTAACTGTTATAAAATAGTTTTATGTGCTTTTCGGGAGAAAGTGTCTTATCCTACTGAGAAGCCATAAACTTGAATTGACTTTTTTACTGATATGTTTGATATGTTCAGTCCATGATAGGTTATTATTTACCAAAACACCAAGTAGACTATTGTGACAGACCATTTACAACCTTTTATCCTTCCATGTCAGACATAGTTCAATGCTATCAAGTTTTGTTCTTTTTTTCGTGTTGAGATAAGTAATATTTTAGTTTTACCAGTATTAACCACCATGCCATTGCATGTGCACCAGTTTTCTAGTTTGTTTAGAGCATTTCTTAAAAAAAATTTGAGTTCTTGTTTTGTGTTTTGGATGTCTGACAATGTTGTGTCATCTGCATAGAGATCTGTAGATGATACTAAGTCCTTTAGTACAAGTGATAGGTCATTGATAAATAAAATAAACAGTAATGGACCCAGAATTGAGCCTTGTGGTACTCCACATCTAATTGTTTCAGGTTCAGACAGAACATTATTAATATAAACATGTTGTGTTCTCTCACTTAAGTATGAAGTAAACCATCTAACGGTGCTTTCATCACTTTGGTAGATTTTCAGTTTCTTCAAAAGGATTTCATGATACACCATGTCAAAAACTTTCCTGAAATCTACAAATACAGAACCTATTATTCTACCTTGATCAAGTGCTTGGAGCCATTTATCAGTTCGAGAGATCAAGGCAGTCTTACATGAATGTTTCTGTCTAAAGCTTGATTGATTAGGGTATAACAGAAAGTATTTGGTTAAATATGACTTGAATGAATCATGGACATGCTTTTCAATCAATTTTGACAAGTTTGGTAGTATTGAGATTGGCTGCATATCAGCATCATCCTTATATTCCATGTTGACCAATCAAAAGGATGCATTTGTACAATCTGATTCAGATTTTCAATTCTGGAGAAAGATTTACTAATCAAAATGCAAAGTAACAGTTTATGATTGATCTTAAAAAAAAACCAATAGCAATAAACTCTCAGAATTTGGAGTAATTTGTTTTTTTATTATCATGATTGACTATACACAAAAAAAACTGCAAACTGGTGACAATAATTATTAGGATTTTTAAAAATCAATATTTCTCCTCAGGAGAAAGTTTTGGAATTAAGATGACTCCTACCTGCTGAACGTATTACATAACAGTACAACTTCATTATAACCCTGTCCATGAGAATAACAAAGTATACCTTACAGCAAGACTAGCTTATAAAGAAGTTAATGATACTGTACTACCTCAATAAAATACCACTCATGAAGTATGATGCCTTACAGTAAGCTACCTTATAATAAAGTAACACCTTATAGTGAGACCACATTATAATGAAGTACATGCAACAGTATTCCCTCATTATAATGCTGTTTATAAGATTCATAAAGTATACTGCCATGGGATTAATGACCATACCCACCTTATTACAGAACCATGCTATAATGAAAGATCTCATGGTAAGAAGCAAAATATATAAAACATTTATACAGAAATATGATTTTTAAAGGCATTTGATTCAAAAATAAAAAATACATAGAATAAACTAGTACAAATCAACACAGTGGATAGAAAGTAAAGAAAAAAAAACCAACTGAATAAATGAGTACAAATCAACAAAGTGGACAAAATGAAGAAACAATACAATGAATAAACTGGTGTAAATCAACACAGTGGACGGAATGTGAAGTAAAATATCAAAATATATGTTACAAGTAAGACAGTAAAAAGGACCTGAATTGGAGAGAAGGTATGTTCTACAAACATAATAAAAAAATAATCCATATCCACACAATATTGACTGCATATTTGAACTGAAATAAATTAATTATCTATCGATACTACTAATAATAATTTTAGAATGCTTACAAATAAGTATATGTAGATTTTTAACACATGATGCTATGGTTCATTGGTATGTTTACCTAAATCATACTTCCCTTCAAAATCATGCAATAATTTTAATGATTAAATTGAGATCTGCTTCCATAGAAAAAAGCATTCCTATATGATATTAGCATGTTATTGCTATTTTGAAAATATAATGGTTACTATTATAGTGTTCATGTAGTGTAATAAAATTTAATAATATTTTGCTTTTCCAGCCTTAGAAATTGTTTTTTTAAGATGTTCAGTATGTTTCATGTATGCAATAAATATATATGCAAAATTTTATTTATTAGATTATAATTAAATTTTTTATAAAACTCTTTGTAACAAGAATTTAGACTGGTTAATATTATCTGATGCAAAACTACAAGTTATAAGTGCATAACAATAGAATATTGAAAACTGGTTAGACACTATTTGTGAACAACTTTCACCATATGCTATACATGAATGGTTTTACCAAAGTGGAGCAAAGGCCATTCAAAAGGTTTTATTGATTACAAGCTTTGTGACTTCATGAATCTAGTATAACATGATGTTCAACTCTTAAATGAAACCCACAAATTGATTTCATTCAAACTTTAAAAACTTAACTGGAGGTTAAATAAGACACTGCCATGGTTTCTCATTTTACCATAATGATGTAACAATGCTTCAACTTAACTTGTCTGACACCACAGTGTGATAATTTACTAGCTAAATATTGCAAATATGAAATGTTTCATAGCAACATCTTGAATGAGGATGTGTTTGGTCAACATATTAACACATCTGGTGCACTTTTGTTGTTGTTTTGTTACAAAAACTTTCAACAAATTGGTTTGCATGGTGTTTATTGGCATATCAACACAATGACCGTTATATTGCAGTTAATGAAAGGTGCCACTGAGGTTGTTGGCCCAGACTGGTCAGGGCAGGTATCAAACACACATTCTTCCAGTACAAACCACTGAACAACAATAGCTCTCCTTGAACCACATGTGGTATAAAATGTGGCAAAATGCTGACTAAAGACATGCTCATTGACAATTTCTCTGTAATTAAAAGCAATTGTTGATTCAGAATCCAGCTGCTAGGGAAAAATATAGGTTACTGTGACAGATTAATGAATAGTGACACTGGTAAAAAATAGTTTACAATATATATATTAGCAGTTTGTGTCATGGACATTTTCTTATTAAAGTTCAAACTTTAACTTTTAAAATTACTTTATTTCCTTGTTTTTCCTGTTCAGTAAAAGGCTTGTGTTTTTAAAAATGTTGAAACTGTCAACAAATTTGGTTAACTCTAGCTTGGTAGAATAAAAAAGGCCAATACATAAACATAGAATCCACACACTATCAAATTAAATATATATATCATCAAAATCTTGATAATAAGTGCGCATATAAATATAAGTATGAATGGAAAATAAATGTACCTGGTCTTCCTGTGTTTTATAACAAATATAATGAAAACATGTAAACAGAGACAATATGTACAAAATAAAATTTGTTCTTCATATCCTTATTCTGTTATAATTAAGTATTAAACTCATTTCTATTTATTTGTTATTCATATTTTTGATATAATCTGATTATGCCTATTATTTTTTAGCTCTTTTCTTTCATAAAACGCCTAAATTGTATCTTGTTTATTCAAAAAATATAAATATTTAAATTTTAAAATTATTTGCATGATGTTACATTATGTTAGCGAATGCTACTCTTAACTGTTTAAAAATAAACCATTATTATCCAAAATGTACAGCAATTTATGTTTTTATTTTATCACTCATGTTAAATAAAACAGAAGAAAGAGAATTGATTAAAAATCTCCTAGGCTTTAACACTGATGTTCAATCAAAACAGTCAAAACTAAGTTTGAGTCATTTTTCTATTTGTCCATTCTTCAATTATTTTCCTCAATTATTTAAAATAACAAAAATCATATTAAAACCTCCCTAATTTGCAAGTTACAGATTCTAACCTGACATGTACTCACCTTAGTATAAAAGTACAAAAGTTGTATTGAATTGTTCATCATAGGTGGTGAGTTTCCTTGGAGACAGAACAAGGCTTATAAGGTACAAAGGTGGGGTGAAAGAGTTCATATAGACCTTTTACACAATTAACTATTGTCTGTCATTGAAAAATCAAACAACAGCACAGAAAGCAAAATTAATCAACCCGTTGGTACCAAATGATTTTGTAATTGTTAACCTGTACAAAATCAATAGTGCAATTTTGTCAGTTATAAGTCCCAGAAGTTGAGAACATGATTTTGCATACATTATAGAACATATGTAGTTTATTTCATGAAACATCTCTTCAATATTCTCCATTTTGTACCAGCTGGTTTGGGTCATTTTTGAGATAATGACATAATTTTTTTGCATTTAAGGTCATTTTTGTATTTTGTCTTCCAATAATCAATATGTTAGCATTTTTCTTGGTAAAAATTATTACATTTAAAATAATGACTGGCAAACCCTATTGTATATTTGTAGTGCATACATGCCCACACAAGTATGTATCAAAGATATTATTACCTAGTTAGATGAATAATGAAAGACAATTTTTATAAAATGATGATTACTGAAGCACATCATGAATACATGTACTCCAAAAAAATCTATACTTCTTACAAGGACTGCTAACAATATACTCTATACTCCTGGCATGTTTTTATATTTCTTGCAACATCACCAAAAATAGAACACTTGTACAAGTACTGAAGATAAATAATTGCATAAGTAAAACATTAATTGAATTACTGTAATATATATACACACACATATATGATTCCTGTTCAATTCATTACAAGATGAAATGTGAGTATCTTGATTGTCCACAAAATTTAGATATAAACAAGATCATAATTACTGATATTAGTAGATTACAAAAAATTATCAAAGGTCAAAACAAATGACAATGTCAGAAGATAACAAAGTCACCTGGAGATCATGTGGTTGATAGTTCTCTAATCTGATATTGAATCCTGAAAAAAAGAATCACATTTCTTTTATTCAAAATAAAGATTATAATTATAGCAAATAAAATGGTTCTCATTTTGTTTATATCATAAAATTAAAACAGATTATCAGTGAAAAGAAATAAGTGCTGAAAGAATTAGCTGATCATAATTTGAGCAATGTCCATAAAAGTTTGGAATGAAATATATACATGAAGTTGATGGCATCCAAATGCAGTATTATTACATCCACATTCCTGTCTGAACTAATTTATTGCTTTGTAATACTTATGCAAAGTCAGCCTTTACTAGACAGTGATGAATTATAAAAGATCCTAAGTTTCTGCAAACTCAGGGAAAGGCATGCATTGCTATCAATATGTCCCATCTCTCACCGGACAAATCAATAGGGAAGAGAAGCACAAACTACCACAGGTATGAACAATTGATTTTCTACATGTATCAAAAAGATCTAGCCAGGTTTAAATTATTTATAAAATCTACACACCTGCCATTTACTGCCTAATGAATAATCATCAGGTGGTGAGGAAATATGAACTTCATGCTAAAAGAAAGTATATATAGTACAAATAAAATTTGCAGGTGACAGCCTGAAGATTTTCCTAGGTTTTCAATAAGTCAATCAGTATCTCTCAGGGAAACCTGGAACTCAACTAAATCCTTGAGAAATGGTATTGGAAATGCAGTAGTACTGTATATACTAGCTAATAAGATGGGTTCAACTGCAAACTGCATAGACCCAGATCTCCCATCACATAATGTTCCAGCTGATCTGGGTCTGTGTATTTTGTTAGGAGTAATCCTAGAACCAACAATACAGACCCTGATCTGCAGGTACATTAAGCCATGCCAAATCAGGATCTTTGTTATTTGCAATTTGACTATAAGCGAGTGTATATAAATGAACAAACGAATGTACACAAAGACCCAGCTTTATAAATACATAATGTGCCAGCAGATCTAGGTCAAAAATTTGGGTTGTCCTTATTAATTCAAATGAACTTGCAGACTCTAGTCTGTTGGCTCATGATGCCGGAACAGATCTGGATCTACACAATAACAGCATTTTCAGGTGATGGTGCTTTATGCATGAGAAAATATGGAGAATGACAGAAGCCTGTAAGGAAGTGAGGCTTAATACAAATCAACAGGAACTTAGATTTTGAATAATATTACAGGCAAAGGCCAATTTAAACAGATTTTCAGTAATATTGCAAACACTGCCAATCAAAATTTAGATTTTGGGAAATCTTACAAAGTAAAATAAAAATTTTTGTATACTGTACTGTAATAATTACAAATCTATAATTTTCAACAGGCATTTAGAGTGGTTAAAAATTTAACATGTATATTTAAAAAATCTAGAAATTATTAGTTCATACAGCTGAAAAGAACTACTTTTGTTTTTTTATTTAGAACCTTCTTGTGTGCTTTGACATATATTTGTTAACAGTGATAAAAATAATTGTTATTTTTTTCAGATTCATTATTAGTTGCAATAAAGTCATAATTATGAGAATTGAACCTCATATAAGGATTGATGAAGTCATGAAGCATGACAATTGATTAGACAATGTACATGAATGGCTTTCAGCTATGGCAGCTGTGCAATGCCTAATTAATTTTCAAGCTTCATTACCTCCTTTCAAACATGTATTGTCTCTCAGATCTAGCAACTACTATGTATTGTCTCAATGATTTAGCAACTATTATGTATTGTCTCACTGATCTAACAACTATGTATTGTCTCACAGATCTAGCAACTATGTATTGTCTCACTGATCTAACAACTATGTATTGTCTCACAGATCTAGCAACTATGTATTGTCTCACTGATCTAACAACTATGTATTGTCTCACAGATCTAGCAACTATGTATTGTCTCACTGATCTAGCAACTACTATGTATTGTCTCAATGATCTAGCAACTACTATGTACTGACTCACTGATCTAACAACTATGTATTGTCTCACTGATCTAGCAACTACTATGTATTGTCTCACTGATCTAGCAACTACTATGTATTGTCTCAATGATCTAACAACTATGCATTGTCTCACTGATCTAGCAATTATGTATTGTCTCACAGATCTAGCAACTATGTATTGTCTCACAGATCCAGCAACTACAATATATGATCTCACTGATCTAGCAACTACTATCTATTATCTCACTTATCTAGTAACTTCTATGCATTGTCTCACTGATTTAGTAATGATATATTGTCTCAACAACTATGTATAGTCTCTTTGATCTAGCAACTCATATCTATATCTCACCAATTTAGCAATGATGTATTTTGTCTCACTGATCTAGGAACTACTATGTATTGTCCCACTGATCTAACAACTGCCATGTATTGTCTCACCGACCTAGCTACTACTATGTATCATCTCACCGATCTAGCTATCATGTATTGTCTCACCAATCTAGCTATTATTTATTGTCTCACTGATCTAGCTACTACTATCTATCATCTCACTGATCTAGCTACTACTATCTATTGTCTCACTGATCTAGCTATTACTATCTATTGTCTCACTGATCTAGCTACTAACATTTTTATTGGCTTAATGATTATGCAGACAGTACAATGCAAACTTTCTCAGTGTACATGTAAATTTAGTGTCCTTAAATACTCAGTATCTGTACAATGAGTGCTGTAATATACTTAGTATCTGTAAAATATGTGCCCCAAAATACTTAGTATCAAAAATTAGTATCCAAAATAACTCCATATCTGTAAAATTAGTGCCCTAAAATACTTACCATATTCAATTGAATGCCCTAAATGACTTCAGATCTATAAATTCAGTGCTATAAATTACCCCATATCTATAAAAATTACCCCATATATATAAATTGAGTGCTCTAAAACAATTAGTATCTGTAATTTGAGTGCCATAAATTACTTAGCATCTGTAATTTGAGTGCCTTAAATTACTCCTTATCTTCATAATTAATGCCCTAAATATTACATATTTGTAATGCAAGTCCCCTAAAAATTCTTATATCTGTAATTTGAGTGCCCTAAATTATTCCATGTCTATAATTTGAGTGCCCTAAATTATTCCATGTCTGTAAATTGAGTGCCCTAAATTATTCCATGTCTGTAAATTGAGTGCCCTAATATACTTGGTATATAAAGTTTTTCTTGATATCAATGTTCTTTAACTTTTTTTGTGCAAATTTGCAATTTGAGACAAAATTTAAAGTTTAAAATCTCTAAAGTCAATTTTGAAAAGCTAATTTTATCAGCACACATAATTATCATACATGTTTAAAGTTTGGGTGGTTAAGATTATCAGTTAGAAAAATGACACAAACATGCAATCACCTGACTGATTCAATAATGAAATTTTATTGGGAAAAGGCATAAACAGAACTAAGTAGCCACTTAATAAAAGACAGCCATTTTTTAATGAGAGAATTTTATGTATTGGCTTAGTTTTTAGTTTGCACTAACATTTATGTTAGTTGCTACAAAAATAATTTAAATGTACTTATTTTCTGCAGTTTTTATATCATGCATGCACTTACAATCTAGATTTGACAACAAGTGCTCTGTTATAATATGCACAGAATATTGACTTTGTCAGTTATTTTTCAGGGTTTGGATTCACAAGCTAAAATATTGATAGACTGCACATAAACTACCTGGTTACCACTGTCATGTTCATAATAAAATGAAAATTAATCTTTAAATAAATAATAGAATTGATATCCATTCTTAGACATCCCCAAAATTATTGTTTTTGTTCAATCACTGAAATATAATTAATTGCCAATTAGAACAAAGTATTGAAACAACTATCACATTTCAACACTTTATCAAGAATCAATTCTCCTTCTGCCATTTAATTGAATATTCCATTGAATTTCAATACATTAATTATATTTAATCTTGCAAGCTCTCCAAACCAGGAAACTGCTATTGGGAAACAGCTATTTCAGTCATGGTGATGACAGAATCACAATCAATGCTTAAGATGGCTCTTTTATTGCCACATGACAGTCAGGGTGACACTGGTGAAAGTCTAAAAAGGAACAATAGACTTTTTTTAAAAAAAGTTTGTTCACTCAAATATCATAAAGATCTGGTACAGCCACATATTTCTGTAACTATTATTAATACCACTGATTTCTCCATAAAGACAGTAGGTATAAATGAGAGTGATCCCTCCATAGGACACTTTCTTTTTTTATCATGGCACTGAAAATGATACCAATTCTGGGCATTCATTGATTATCTTAATTAAATTAATCCCAAAGTGTGTCCAAGTTGATTAAAGAATTGTTGATTGTTGTTGTTGTTGTTGTAGGGTTTAACGCCATTTTCAGCACAAGATATACATGGCTATACATGGTGGCCAGTATTAATGGTGGAGGAAGAACCCTGCTTACCCACTTTAGCCAAGTCTGGACTCCAACTTACTCAGACAGAGGTGAGATGGCAGTGATCGGGGTAATGGTCAGCGCTTTAGACCACTCGGCCACTTGAGGCCCCCAAGAATTGTTGAAAAAGAAATGAAAATATAAGGGTATGTTGTAAAAAACATTCTCTATAATTTATAGTTGCTTACAAGTCCAACAGATCATCTGCTCAAACCCAGATTTGCTGTTGCATTATGTACCAGCAGATATGGGTCTGAGCAGTTTGTTAGGATTAATCAGTAGAAAAAACAGCACAGACCCTGATCTGCAGGTGCATTATGGTATGGCAAATCAGGATCTTAGTTGTTTGCAGTTTGAGTTGACTTATAAATGAATGTACATGGTATATAGTGTTTATTTTGAGTCCAAGGAAGATCTAAACAAGATTTGTCCTCTTTGAATAAATGTTAAATTCTGCTATTAAACTACAATGGCTTAGCCAAGGGAGGGTTCTACAAGTTTCCATCATAGTTCATGAATTATACTGAAATCTGATGATACATTGGATGAAAAATACAATGTCTGATGGACAGACTTGTCTAAATATTATTAATGTTCCTATTTCTGTAGGACAGTAATTGGGCCTAAATTATGATCAATGTTTCAATTTCTGTAGAACAAGACATGGCTTAAATTATACCAATGTTTCAATTTCTCTAGTACATTTGTGCCTAAATTATAATCAATGTTCTAATTTCTGTAGGACAAGACATGAACCTAAATTATATTAATGTTCCAATTTCTGTGTAACAGGACTTGGGCATAAATTATATCAATGTTTCAATGCCTGTAGGACTAGACTTGGACCTAAATTAGATTAATGTTTCAATGCCTGTAGGACTAGACATGGACCTAAATTAGATTAATGTTTCAATGCCTGTAGGACTAGACTTGGGCCTAAATTATAATCAATGTTTCAATGCCTGTAGGACTAGACTTGGGCCTAAATTATATCAGTGTTTCAATGCTTATAGGACTAGACTTGGGCCTAAATTATATCAGTGTTTCAATGCCTGTAGGACTAGACTTGGGCCTAAATTATATCAATGTTTCAATGCCTGTAGGACTAGACTTGGGCCTACATTATATCAATCTTTAAATGCATGTAGGACTAGACTTGGGCCTAAATTATATCAATGTTCCAATTTCTGTAGAACAAGGCTGCCTAAATTATATAAATGTTCAAATGTCTATAGAACAGGACTTGGCCTAAATTATATCAATGTTCCAATGTCTATAGAACAGGACTTGGCCTAAATTATATCAATGTTCCAATGTCTATAGAATAGGACTTGGCCTAAATTATATCAATGTTCCAATGTCTATAGAACAGGACTTGGCCTAAATTATATCAATGTTCCAATGTCTATAGAACAGGACTTGGCCTAAATTATATCAATGTTCCAATGTCTATAGAACAGGACTTGGCCTAAATTATATCAATGTTCCAATGTCTATAGAACAGGACTTGGCCTAAATTATATCAATGTTCCAATGTCTATAGAACAAGACTTGGCCTAAATTATATCAATGTTCCAATGTCTATAGAACAGGACTTAGCCTAAATTATATCAATGTTCCAATGTCTATAGAACAGGACTTGGCCTAAATTATATCAATGTTCCAATGTCTATAGAACAGGACTTGGGCCTAAATTATAACAATGTCTTGCTGATAATGATGAGAAGGTGACACTTGCAACTATTTAAACAAACTTACTACAGTATTTTTGTGTTTTTTTTCAAAGGCAAACACCTTACATCATAGCACTGCCTCCCCCTTCTCCCTCCCCCTGACTTCATGTCTATGCAACAAAACCGATTCATCAAGGAATCTGCAGCAAAACTGAGACCATTCCTATAATTTATGAGCATTCTGCTGCCTGGCCCTTAAATTACTTCTCAATTTCAACATGTTTTGTGATTACGGGTAACAATTGAATGCTGAAATTTGTGGTATTAAAATTCCACAAGACACTATGCAAGATTTTGATACTGTTGTGACATCAAAACTATTTGTATTGTAGTGCCAAAGATGACATTTTCAGCAGTTTTTCCAATAACATTTTCAAAAGTGTGATAGAACTGGGATAAAAATACATGTATTGTCTTTGAAGATCTGATGATATTCATTTGAAAGCCACTAATAGCCATTTTACCAGCTCTGCTGACATGCTGCCACTAAAAGTCATTTTGCAACAACAAAACTACCATTAACTTCTTCAAAAACTCACATACATTCTAAGATCCCAACATCAATGAGAACCAAGCCGCCCAACACCTATTGGTAGGATGAGGATTTATAATAATGTCTACACATCTGCACCATTTAATTACAGCAAAAGTCTGGAGTCCAGCAAATGTTCTCATTAAGTGATGCATTTAAAAACTTGTTCAAGCACAATTCCATCTTTTACTTTTGATGTCTATCATCTCTCTATGTGTGTCCTTTTGGGATCTATCATCTCTCAATGTGTGTCCTTTTGGGGTCTATCATCTCTCAATGTGTGTCCTTTTGGGGTCTATAATCTCTCTCATAGCAGTACATTACACCTAAGAGTGGTGGTATGGTGCATGAAGACATGATAGCAGCACAGTACAAATGAAAGTGGTGTATGATGCATGAGGACTGGAGAGCTGTACATATTGTACTATCTGAAAGTGGTGGTATGGTGCATGAGGACTGGATAGCTGTACATATTGTACTATCTGAAAGTGGTGGCATGGTGCATGAAGACTGGAGATCAGTACAGTGTAAATCATTTCTGGCAGAATTTGCTATCAGTCTCGGCTGGTATGTATAAATCAGGGTTTGTGAAAGTTATTCTAAACAAAACCTGTAAATAAAAGATATAGACCCTAAAAACACACTAAATGACATTACTATTGCTATTTCAAACATAACTGACTGAATACACAGTATTACTCCCAGTTAATATTAAAGTAAGTGTCCTCAACATTATTTTATAGCCTGTGGTACAGATTTACGATGATTGATTGGAGTTTATGCCTATTCCAGGTAGAGGGTTTTATGGTGTATTAATTGCTTATTGATGGTAATTACACTTTAGTGAATGCAATAATTTGAATATATCAATGAATCTATAATGGCTTTGTTTAATTTAGAATCCAATATAACATCTTATAACTGAAACGTTATTCTTCTATATTATTACTGCCTTTCACAAAAGTACACTATACTGTAAATGAAAAGCATGGATCTGTAGTACCAAAGAACAAATCCAATATTTTTCAGTTATGCTGCACAAGAGCATACCATCCTAATTTCATCCTATACCTGCACAAGGCCCTACCATCCCAATTTCTTTATATACCTAATGTGATCATGAACTTATTCTAGGCTATCAATTTACTATCCATATTTTTTCGAGGAATTAAATGAGTCTAATAACAAGCATAGATACACTCGCACACAAAAGTCATGAAATGTCCTAAATCTTTCATACATGTAATTGTAATCTGCATTCATTTTTAAAAAATCTAACTTTAAAAAAATTCATTAAACTTAAATCCAAATAAAACCCATAATCTGCACAAAGAAAAAAAATACAAGCATTTATGCTGTCTGTGCAACTCTTAGACATTCATGTCTGCCTGAACAACTTTCTGATATGTCTGCCTGTGAAACATTTAGACATGTGCATACCTGTACAAATTTTGGTATATCTCCCTATACAACTTTCAGACATATCTGCCTGAAAAACCTGTAGACATGCATGTCTGCCTCCACAGCTTTTAGACATGTTTGCTTGCACAACTTTGAGATATATATGCATGTCTTTACATCTTTTAGACATGTATGTCTGCCAGTACAATTTTCAGACATATATGCATGTACAACTTTTAGACATTATATTGCCTGAACAACATTTAGACATATATACCTTTACAACTTTAGACATTTATATATGCTTCTACAATCATTTGACATGTATGTCTGTATATATTGTAGTCATGCATGTCTGCATGTACTATGTCTGCATATACAACTTTTAGACAATAATGTCTGCCTCTCAAACTTTTAGACATGTCTGCATGTACTATGTCTACCTATACAACTTTCAGACATGCACCTGTACTATGTCTGTCTGAACTACATTTAGAAGGATATGTCTTCTCATATAGCTTTAGACATCTATGTCTGTCTATACAACCATTAGACATTTAAATCTGCTTATACAAAGGATAGACATGTATGTCTGCCTATTTAACTTTTAGAACTGTCTGCTTACACTTCTCAGGTGGTATGTCTGCCTGTACAACTTTTAGACATTTATGTCTGTGCCTGTACAATGTCTAAACATGTAAGTCCATTTGTATCTTTTAGACATTTTTTTGTCTGGCTGTACAACTTTTAGACTCCTTGGCATGATATTATTTGATATGCTGATGATGCTAATTGTAATTGCTAAATATGGGTGCATTTTAAAACAGCATTCATATTTCATGATCTTACAGACTTGTAATTACAGTACCAGACCTACAAATCAGCCTCTTATATACCCCTAAAAATTTAAATCCTGCAATCACTATGTCATCTTTTGTAGGGACAGAAAGGTTAATGGTAAACTGGGGGGATTTTCTAATTATAGTCCTTCCTTCCAGGATGAATAAAACTTTCTCTGACCTGTCCCAATGCATGTCTATTTTGCTATTTTCCTTTATAAAGAACAAAACAAACTATTCTGTATCCTCAAATGACCTTCCTTTCCAACAACCTCTAGTTCTTTACCTTCCATAACATTGCAAGGTCAATGTTTAAACATGAAAGCAGTATTCACACACAGAAAATAAAAAAGACAAACAAACAATAAATTCTTAACAATCCAGGAAGGAGGGTATTAGATCAGTAATTCCAGGAAAACGGGTATTAGATAAATAATTCCAGAACTCTTTACTAATGCCATATGATTACTACAACTGCAAACAGTTTGTTGTCTTGCTGCCCACATTTTTCTGCCAATGGTTGCATATGGCAGAAAAAAGGGTAAATCTTCTGCCACTGTGCAATGTGTCAAACTGTTCAGATGCCAAAAGCACTCACCTGCCAAAGCCAGAATGGAGTCAATAGTGATTAAAACTGTTCAAAGGGATTCTGGAAGATTTCTCTATAGCCTGTTTTGACTGATAAATCAATATTTACCATGCAGTCCATTCTTCATATCATCATCATACCATAATGTGGCTGAAAGGGTCCTCCAGTACAGTAGAACCTGTCTTGAAAGACCACCCTTTCTGCCAGAAAATTATGGTCTCTCATGACAGGTGGTTTCTCATAACAGGTCACAATGCTATATAATCATTAAGTTTGTGCATTGAGAATATGGTCTCTCAAGACAGGTGGTCTCACATAGCAGTGGTCTTTCAAGACAGGTTCCACTGTACTACTTATATTTATCATGGGTACAGTTTATGTATCAGTAACATTCCTGGGTACAGTTTAGGTATCAGTAACATACTCCATTTTGAATATAGAATTTATAAATGTACTTTTATTACTATATACCATCTATACTTGCTTGTAAGTTGAGTCCAACTGCAAATATCTGAGAACTTGATCCACTGTAGCACAATACACCTGCAGATCAGGGTCTATGCTATTTGTTCTACTTATTATTCCTAATAAACTACACAGACCCAGATCTTCTGGTGCATTAGGTGACTGCAGATCTGGGTATGTGCAGTTTGCAGTTGGACTTATCTTATGAGTGAGTTTGAATGATACTTTAAGTACATTTTGCTCAAATCTCATAAAACAAAAGAATACTGTAACTTACAAGTGATACCATAAAGTACTTTTTAGAAGAAGAATACAAAGTGACATACATTTGTTATAATGTTCCAAACATGTATACAGATTTATTTATATTTTAATCAATACCTAGTACCTGTAATAACTGAATATCATCAATGGGACACTGAAACAGTGACACATGAAGATTAACTGAGAAAATGGTTTGTTTTAAAATACATAATTTGCTGTCAACACAAATGTATATTCACATGCAAATTTTACCATAAAACACGTCTCCTTCTGATGAATATTTAAAAACTGACCATATGATTGAGGAGTGGTGGAACAGGCTAGACTTTTCTGTTGAACCAGGATATTTTCTTTTTCTTGATCTCAAAATAAGTTATTTTTATGAACTAATATGTTATTTTTATTATTATTATTATTATTATTATTATTATTATTATTATTATTATTATTATTATTATTATTATTTTATTATTATGGATTATGTTATTTTTTGTAAAGAAGAGCAAGAATACTTTTAACATCATTTGAGAACCTTTTTAAAAATTCCTGCCCCACCAAAAAATAAATGGTTGGTCTCTAAGAGGATTATGCTTAGAGACTTTGTTGTTAAAAGCTAGAATGTTATGTTTGTAAAATGTGTAATTTCATGCTTCCCCATTTTATTTACCTTTATCCCAAAGTTTGAACTTCTGTTATTGTTACTGTATCATAAGGGCAAATATCACCATTGTAATTGCCTCATAATGCCCATCAAGTATGTACTTGGTTTTTGTTATGGGGATCTCAAGTTTCTAGATTATCAAAATGAATCAAGTCCCTGGAGTGTAGAGATAGACCCAGGGGACATCATGCATGTGGCAATTCTCAAATTCCCAGGAAAACCCCAGAATCATGATTCCTAACATAACATATTTTGGGATCAATTCCGGTTTTTAGATACCAAAAAGAGTCTTAATGAATAATGAAATACACGTAGAAAGTCAGAACTTCTTATCAGTGAACATGTCTTAGATCTCAAAAGCTATTTATTGATTAATTGTCTTTTAAATTAAAAGCCCATCCCAGGAGACCTTTCTCAGACAACCGATCTGTGTATAATCCTGATAATGTCTAAAAATGGCAAGGCATCTATGCTGACTTGAAGTTACCTGGTTGGTCTCATCAAAGATTCTTTACACTTTTCTGTTGCTCACATGAAATAATATCTCATGCATTTATCTCCTTTTTATGTGCACTATATTTAGATGTAAAATCCCATTTCAATTAATGTACAGCTCAATTACTGTTGATGCTATATATACATCATGCTAATTTATTCATCCTGAGATACTGAATATCTTTAAAATTTTTTTTTTTAACTATTTCTGGAAAATACATTTTTTTCCTTCTATAAAAGTTGCAAAATAACACTTCAACAAAAATGCTAAGGCAATTAAATAATGAAAGCATGTCAGAGCACATGCCAATAAAGTCAACCCTATATTAAGAAGCCACCCACAAAGTCCACACTGGCCATTTTTTATGATTATTTCAGGTAATTGGTACAATTTCTTATTCAAAGAATTTACTATATAAATGTATTATTTGTAAATTCTGATTGAAAAGTGTTTAATCAATGGATATATAGATTTATTCAAACTTTTCTTATATGTATGTATGTATGTATGTATGTATGTATGTATGTATGTATGTATGTATGTATGTATGTATGTATGTATGTATGTATGTATGTATGTATGTATGTATGTATGTATGTATGTATGTATGTATGTATGTATGTATGTATGTATGTATGTATGTATGTATGTATGTATGTATGTAAGCATATCCCTCCACCAACCCACTGCTTACACAATTGGATCACCTGTATGAGGATTTAATAATGATTTTTGAAGAGGAAATTTCACAGGAGGAAATTGGAATGGCCAGTGAGACCAAGTGAGCTCTAAATTAGTGCATGAAATGGCATGAACACCAAATAATGACTAATGTGTGAAATGACCTAACATAAACATGGACCAAAGTATGAAATGACCTAAATATGACAACTGACCAAGGTGTGAAATGGCCTAAATACAACCATTGACCAAGGTGTGAAAAGCTTTGAACACAAACATTGACAAAGGCTTGAAATGACCTAACCACAAATACCATCAAGGTTTCAAAACAACCTAACTACAAACATTAACCAAGGTGTGAAATGACCTAAACCTAAACACTGACCAATTTGTGAGATGACCTAGATGTGAATTGAGCTAAATACAAACATGGACCAAGTTCTAAAATGACCTAAACACAAACATGGACCAAGGTGTGAAATGACCTATACACAAAAATATTGACCAAGGTTTGAAATGATCTAAATGCAAATATTAACCAAGGTGTGAAATAAGCTAAACAATCATTGACCAAGGTGTAAAATGACATAAATACAGTATATATATATATATATATATATATATATATATATATATATATATATATATATATATATATATATATATATATATATATATATATATATATATATATATATATATACACACACATACATACAAAGGCAACACTATATGTCCTTATCAATGTACAGGTTAAGCATCAAAAACAAGACATTTTACATTAATCACAAAGTCTGATGGATCAGTACAAATTTGAGATTTTTAATGAAAATTCAGAATTTATTTTTTACCAGGGTCTCAAGAATTTTGGCTTGAGAGTTATCATTTATGCAAGTTATGTCAGTTTTATGTACATTTGTCTTTTCATTGTCAGTAACTGTGCATATAGTTCCCCTTAGGAATCTTAATCCTTTCCAAGTTATAGCCCCAGGGACTTAGCCCCTGGAGGCAGGGATGGGCTCTATGGTCAGATTCAGTTGCATGAATAAATTTGTCTTTTTATACCCAGTAAGTTTATAAATGGCCATAGTGAATGGATCTCAAGTTTCTATTTTATGACCCTGGGATTATATTCCAGTGGGTAGGGGATTTATGAGTTTGAAAAGTCCCCAGGGCATGAACCAGGCATCCAAGGATATCAGTTTGATGTGTGAACACCAAGGTCATTGATAACACATGCCAGTTCTCAGATATGGGAGACCAACAATCAAAGTTAATGGAAATTTATGTAAAATCACAACTTCTGCTTCCCCATCCCACCATCCCTGGGGCAAGAACATAATTCCAATATGTTGGCACCATCTGCATTAAGTATCAAAACTGACCAAAGATTTGTTTACCTAGCTTTAAATATGAATGATGGCTTGTACACCAACACACATGTATGTATGAACAGACTATCACAACATTCCATAGTTTAAAAATGTGAGGGAATTATTAAATCCCACAAAATAAATAGGACAAATATTGACTATATAATGTATTTTGTTTTGTAATTAATTATCAATTAAATTCTAAAAAAGGTAATGTACTTTTAAAGGGTCAGTACCCACTCTCATGGTTTAATTCCACTTCCCTCCATATCCCTTTTCCCATATATTCTTTCTTAATTTACTTATTATGTATTCATCTTAATCAGCTTCATGATCAGCTATGTGTTTAACAAGCTAAAATGGTCTATCTATCAATCTGCAAAAAGATTTACTATTTTCAATATATATACATAATTTTACATGTGCACCTATTATCCAAAGTTTACACTTAGTTTAAAATTAGAAGCAAAACAAATCCATAAAAGCAAAGTTCTTATGTTATTAGACTTTTGTGCATAAAGGTTACTTAAGTATCTTCCATTACTTACACACTAATAAAGTCCCTTGAAAAGTTTGTAATAAACTTGAAACCAATTTTTAATGACATAGGCATGATTGACATATGCAGCCAATGACACAAATTAGTCATTTAAAAGTTAGTGTTGATAAAAATACTATTTCCATACTATGTCATGCTTTCCTATTACACATGTCAATAGGACAGATGTAAAGGGTTTTAACAGTACAAGTGTGGCTATATAGCACTCATAAAAATTAAGTTCTACAAATATAATGATACAAATTTGGCATTTGTTGGAAGATAAGCCCTTCCAAAATAAACATAAGCATATAAAAAAATGATAGAAAGTAAGGAAGTTAAATTTTTTAAAATTTCCCTGCCTACCATGGTGAGATCACACAAGTTCAAAGTAATGAAATCTATGACCTTTACAGAAAATATAAAGTTACTGAGTTGATATGGAAAGCAGCAAATTTCATTGCCCTATATCACAGGGCATCAGAGGACATGTACAGAAAAGGGGCTATGGTAACAAAAATTTACCAGTGACCTTGACTGTAAAGATAAAACATGGACTGGATATGTGAGATGCCATCAATCTAAGAAGCATATGTGTACATGTATATGATGTTTTATCCATGTACATCAGACAACTTCTAAGACATGAAACAAAACCTTTAAATATTGACTTGTGTCTTTGGCATAGAGAATAAGATCTCAAATATGCACTACAACAGATTTTCTACTGACTATGTATCTTCATACCAAGCTTCATCCATTAAAACAGCTGTTACCAATAAGTCAGACAGCTGTTACCAGTAAGTCTGACAGCTGTTACCAGTAAGACTGACAGCTAAAGGGCAAATGTGACTGAAATTAAAAATAACGACCTATGACTTTGACCTTGAATATTTGACCCCCAGTGTGAATGTGACACACTTTTAGTAATGATATATAATTACAGCCAATTACATCCCTTCATCTCAAATGGCTCAAACTATGGAGCTTAAGGGAAAGTGTAACAGAAAATTAGGTGTATAATACCATGACACTGACCTAACATTGTACACAACACACTTCCTAAGTTTCACCCTTTAATTATAAACAGATTTAAAATAAAAGAGTGGAAATGAAAGTGCAATGGAAATCATTTATGACCCATGACCCAACCTTGAAGATAGGACTCCTGACACATATTTTAGTAATGATGGACAAATCATGCTAAATTTATTTGGTTAATCTTAAGTGACTTGAAAGTTATAGAATGGAATGAAGGTATGATGGAAACAAAAAAAAACATTAATCCATACCTTTACCCTGAAGACAGCATACACTATATGTTATATAACACTATCTCATGATTATGTAAAAGAATACCAAGTTTCAACCCTTGAAATTGAAAACAGGACCCCAGGCTGGCACACAACACATTTTCTTGTGATGAAGCAAATGCAAAGTTTCATCTCTTAATCTCAAAATAGGTGTAGTATTATAGAGCTGATGGGATAGTGTGATGAACAGAATATATATATATATATATATATATATATATATATATATATATATATATATATATATATATATATATATTGATCCATGACCTTGACCTTGAAGATAGAGTAAATATCCTATTTACAAAATAGTAGTTGTTGCTAACATATATGCCATGCTAATTGTAATGCCTCTGTACCCATGACTTAATGAATCTGCCATGCAGCATAATTAGGGAGTAATTATGTACAAGTTGGCCTCTTGTACTCTATGCATTTTCAACATGTAATCATTGGAACATTACTACAGTGATGAGGACTGACACTGTATCAAACAGTTTGGACTTTTTACAGTCATTTATTGGTTGTTTTAGAGGTATTTATGCAAATTGAAGCTCTCACAATGTTTGATAGAGCATTGTTGTAATCATTCTAAAGCCATGGAGACCTTTCCACCTTTCCTTTCCCTGGACTGTATGCTGTGACCTTCAGTGCAAATAAAATAATGGGTAAACTGACTTGAAAATTTCTTCACATGTATGAAGATTACTAAAGGTGAAAGAAACTGTGCTATTATTTCGTTATGCCAGTAACAAATACAATCAACATATATGAAGCTGAGAAGGAAGAAAGTGACAAACTGAACAAGGAAATGAAGGATCTATTGAAGAACTATTCTGAGCCCAAGAAAAATGCATCTGGCACCACATAATGTGCCGGCAGATCTGGGTCTGTGCAGTTTGTTAGGAGTAATCAGTTGAACAAAGCAACATAGACCCTGGTCTGCAGACACCTTATGGCAGATCAAGATCTCTGTTGTTTGCATTTTGACTCAACTTATAAGTGAATACATACAGTAGCTCAAGCACACTTTGAACATTATTTGGAATTCAACTGAAAATGAATACTGCTGCAGTTTTTAGTTTTACAGTGATGTTGTTAGTGTAATTACTGAAGAAAGTGCTGACAGCATTAATCAAATAAACAATAAAATCTGTGAGACACTAATAGCTGATTTCCAGTTAATATAATTGGAACAAAATACATACATGTTGTTAGGAAAGCTAAACTTGAATGAGCGCAAATTACCAGGACTATATTCTTATCAAGGTAGCACACCACTGATAGTATTTGGTGGCTGTGAGCTTCCAATTGAAACTAAAATGAAAATTCAATTTTACAAATTTTGTTGTGATCTCAGGCAACCATGGTACACCATTGGGTTATCCAACTACTATGTAATTAGGTCTTACTGACATCATTACTAACATCAGTCGTCCATGCTCAAAGAACCCAAAAATATTTGAAGGCTTTGGAAAAGTTGATGGATAACAATGGTCAAGCTGCACATCAATGAATCTGTAAAGCCAGTGGCACAGATGTACTCCCTTCCAGTGACATGACTAGGTTGAAAGAGATAAAGAAACTAGTCACAAATATTATGTTAAAAGCTGAACAAGTACCAACACCAATGGGTATCACTATTATCACACCTACAAAAATAGATCAGAACTCTGAGTGGCTGATTGGTCTAAAGTGCTCTCAGTTACAGATCACTCACTGCCTTCTCACCTCTATCTGCATGAGTTCGAGTCTAAGAGTCGGCGAATGTTGGTTTGTGAGAAAACTTTCCAGTAGCTTCTGTTGGGTCGGTGGTTCTTTCAGCAGATTTCCTGGTTTCTTCCTCAACCATTAATACTGGCTGCCATGTATAGCCTATAGTGTGCTGAAAAATGGTGTTAAGCCCCAGAACAACAACAACAAAAATTGATCCAGAATCAACTTGAATCTGCACTGATATGTGTGAGGCAAATGAAGTGCCAGAATATATGTGATATAAAAAATGGCAACCATGGATAAGCTAATCCATAAGCAAAAATATTCAGGAAGCCTCACTTGCAATCAATGATCAAAAGTATTCAACAGACTTGACTTACAATCAATGATCAAAAGTATTCAATAGACTTGACTTGCAATCAATGATCAAAAGTATTCAATAGACTTGACTTGCAATCAATGATCAAAAGTATTCAATAGACTTGACTTGCAATCAATGATCAAAAGTATTCAACAGACTTGACTTGCAATCAATGATCAAAAGTATTCAATAGACTTGACTTGCAATCAATGATCAAAAGTATTCAATAGACTTGACTTGCAATCAATGATCAAAAGTATTCAATAGACTTGACTTGCAATCAATGATCAAAAGTATTCAATAGACTTGACTTGAAATCAATGAGCAAAAGTATTCAACAGACTTAACTTGCAATCACACTATTATCAGCTAGTTGGTCTTAGATACAATGTTTAGAATTCACAAACGACTTTTTAATATTTCAGAAACAAGTCAATGCATCATTTAAGGCATTCAAGATGCCAAAGAAATCAGTGACAGAGCACTTGGTTTTGGCAAGTTTCATAATGTATACTCAGCAGTAAGGATGGTTTGATGAATTACCATGCCCATTTTATCCTGGATTATACCACATTACATGAACACTTGCATCATCTTGCATAAAAATATTCATAATGGATTTGGTCAACTGAGTGGGAAAATGCATTAAACAGTCAGAAAAAAAGCTCACTGATATGATCCACAAAAAGCTCTGAAATTCTTGTCCTATCTGTATCAGTACAATATTCATGCAAGACAGAAAAGCTGTTGTTGAAACAAACACCACAGTCATGTGGGCATGTGAACATTTTTAAAAGTATGCAAGAGGTGCAGAACACTTCACTGTTATTACAGATCACTAGCCATTAGAAACAATTTGGCTGAATAAAAAGCTTTGGGTACACATGGAATGATAGGGTGTGAGATTGCAAACCTATCAATTATCTATTAAAGATTGTTTAGGTAGAAGAAGTCCAGCTGGCTGCTTGTCACAACATCCAACTAAACATGATGATTTCTCATGAACAAATGATGGCCAAGTAGTATGTAATCCTCAATGCTCAGACCTCAGCTCTGAAAGTCATGAAGATGTCAAAACTTCAACAGCTTCTTTGAACATAATGCTTCTTCAAGCAACTTAATTTCTGCTAAATATGTCAATGATACCATCTAATCCATGAGAAAATGGCTGAAATTTGAATATAGATTAGCTTACCTAAAGTCCATATTAATGTTCAAAGTAGAATGACTTTTTTCACAATATCTGAATGATATGTTTCATTGTAAGTCATAAGGATAGTTCCTAAACTGAGATCAATTACAAATGATCATTGCAATACATCATTCCAAAAAACAAATACAAAAATCATTAGCTCTCTCTGGTGCTGTTCTTTGAAATGCACTCCCCAAAGCAATTACATCAGAAACAAATCTAAATGCATTCAAAGAAAAAACACATGACCACTATCTCAAAAAGCAGTCTTTATTGTATATACATATACTTCAATTTGTTCTTTTCATGTATTTCATTGACACTTTATGCTTTTATATTAAATATTTTTTTTTTCTCTTGCATTTACAATAGTTTGTTCTTCCTGAGGACATCAGGGAAGAACAGTATATTACACTGAGTTACCCTCATAAAAAAAAAATAAAAAATAATAATAATAATAATAATAATAATAATAATAATAATAATAATAATAATAATAATAATAATAATAATAATAATAATAATAATAATAATAATGATGTTATATTATTATTATTATTATTATTATTATTATTATTATTATTATTATTATTATTATTATTATTATTACCTTTGTAAACCACTCCCAACTGGGGACAATCTACTTGTAATACAAGATGAATACTTATGGAAAGTTTGAAGTCTGTATT
Organism: Potamilus streckersoni; assembly: GCA_016746295.1. Taxonomy (NCBI): domain Eukaryota; kingdom Metazoa; phylum Mollusca; class Bivalvia; order Unionida; family Unionidae; genus Potamilus; species Potamilus streckersoni. The sequence continues at coordinate 1,046,933 of JAEAOA010001418.1, forward strand.
TACAAATACTACAATACCAGTTACATCAAGGTATTGTTGACTTTTGATATCCAAGAACTGTCAAAATTCACAAGAGGAGTCCATACAACTCATGTCACTTTGCAAAATTCACTCAGCATTGTGGTTTCACTCACTGATGCATTGCCCTCAAATGACTGCAAGCCACTGTCCAGGTATGTACCCAAATGATCACAAGCCAATGTCCAGGCATGCACCCAAATGGCCACAAGCCCATACCTGGGCATGCACCCAAATGGCCACATGACACAGTCCAGGCATGCACCCAAATTGCCACAAGCCCATACCTTGGCGTGCACTCAAATGGCCACAAGCCAATCCCCAGGCAGAAACTTCAATAAACCACCCATGTCCATCGATTTGATTTACTTTGAATCATCTAATGTCTGGTCATGGACTGCACACTAAATTTCTACAGACATCAGAGAGTGAAACTAAAAAATGTAATGAGAAATCAAGGATAAATGGCAAAAGAAGTAAAGAGAAAATAAGAAAAAAACAAATGTCATTGTGATATTAAAGCTAGTGATAAAGTTTTAATTAAACACAACTCCAAGTAAGATAAACTGACTCCTCCATTTAACAAGAAACCACATGTAGCCACTACCAAGAAAGGCAGTATAATCATTGCATCACATTTTAAAAAAGTATATTCTATATTTGCAGAACTTTTTTCAAGGCTAGGAAGAAGAATTAATGAACAAAACAGGACAAAAGCAAGTACAACAATCCACTGAAACTTTATTCTCTTCAACAAACATGTTGTTACCCAATCCCCATCCCCAAAACCCCAATGACATCTTTATTTATCATTGCCTGAGTACATGAACATTTAATTAAGATGATCCTAGATAATTACCCACTTACTTAGCCACTATCTTTTCTGCCTGTCTTGGAACAAGTACTGGTGCATGACCTTTGATACCGATTCAGTCTTTGCAAGACATATTCATGTGATCAGTATGTGATAATTCAGTCTGCTTGTAGTGTGTACTATATTTCTGTCTTTTCCACTATATATATTTGAAATAATTCTATAACAATAATCCACAAATACTGTGAACACTTTTTTAGTTCTCTGCCACTGAATGAAACCATTACAAGCATAATAGTATATGTCCTAAACAGAAAGGAATATGTAGTATATGAGCTATTCTGTCATTCTACTTCAAAATCACTGTATCTTCTTTTTAACTGCTGAGTGTGAATTCATCCCTGACATTCTTGACTTTTAACATGATTTTCAAAATGGCCAATGGTGGTCATACTGAATGCAAATCAGGACCATTTTCATTTAGACCCATATGGACATCATAAAATGTCTATTGGCAAAAACTTTATGTCCATTCAGGAGCAGTAGCATGAACATGATTTTCAGTATGGTTGCTGTGGTGGCCATACTGGATGCAAGATCAGCACCATTTTTATTTAGGACAAACTAAATATCATAAAAAGAAGTCATTTGGTTAAAACCCTATATTAATATGACATACATTCTTGAGTAGTAAAATAAGATCAGACTGGATGGAAGTTATATTTGCATCATTTATATTTAAATCCAACTAGACACCATAAGAATTCTGGTGAAAACTATGTTGATACAATTTTCCATCTAGAATTAGCAATAACAAGATTGTCCAGAGGCTGCCATGGCAGCAACATTGGAATTAAGATCAGCACTATTTTTGTTTTGAACCAACACATCAAAAGAAGTCTTTTAGTTTAAAAAACCCACTTCATATAACCATTTGTTCAGAGAAGTAGCAACAATATGATGTTCAAGATGGTCACTATGTCAGCCATTCTGGGTGTCTGAACAAAACCATTCTTATTGATGACCACTTAGACCTAGGGATGAATTTGTGCATAATTTTTCATGGCAATACTCCAAGTAGTTTAGGAGAAATAACAGTAACAAATTTCTGCTAATAGGCAGATGAATTATGGATGGATGGATAACAGACAAGAGGCAATGCCATCACATAAGCTCTTATGATCAATGACCAGTAGAGCTAAAAATGCATAACTGTCATGCTCTTGAAGAATTAATCCAGGTAGTACATGTAAGTAGTTTTGCATCTTTTCTTACATCCATTAATAAACTTATAGTTTATGGTGATGATATATTTTTTTTAACATTTTGTGATGATACCACAAGCTTTTCCTGATGCCATAAAAAGTTCCTGGGGAGTACACTTTTTGTCAAATGGATTCAAAGTTAAAAAGTGGAAGAGAAAGTGTGATGGAGAATACTGATACATGACTTTGATGGGACCACCAATCTACAACACACCAAGTGATGATATGTAAGTATATGAAACTTCAGCCCTTAGTGTGAAACTGCTTTTAAGTTACAGAGTGGAAGAGAAAGTGTCATGAAAAACATAAAATATTGATATGTGACCTTGACTCTGATGATAGCATTGACTTAAAGACCTATCACTGACTCTGACGATAGCAACTCCAATGTGGTACATGATACATCTTACAGTAATGATATAAGAATAAATCAAGTTTGATATCTTATTTTCAGATGGTTTTAAAGTTATAAAACTAGAGAGGGAAAGTGCGACAGACAGATGGACCAAACATAAATATTATGTCCACCCCACTTTTCTTAAAAAAGTGAGGATATTAGATGATAAAGGAAACAAAAATCATAACATCTTTAAAATGTGTTGTATCAATAGTATACTCAATATTTTACAGGTAGGGTACACAACAATACAATACAAAACAAACTTAAAAGTCTTGTGAGCAAGTAAAACTGTTATATTGTTTCTATGCACAAAATGCTTGTCGTATTATTTAAGTACTATTACACACATGCATGTACATCATTCTTCCCCATGATAACAACAGGTGACCAGTCTAATAAATTCTTCAAAAGTGTGATGGGGTCACATTATTAAAAAGAAGTATCCTTAGTAAATATTTACCAAACTCTTGTAAGAAAGTGGGTGGGATTGTCATCATGCATTGCGGCATCATTGGATAAATATGATACAATAAAGTGTTATAAAGGAAATCAGTAAGAAACTAGCAAAATTACAAAAATTACCCCAATGTAAACTCAATGCTTAAAAAACATTAGCATTTTCAAGCAATAAGATGCAAGATTTCATACAAGCATATGAGAAGATTTTGGACCCGACTGCATTAAAAAGCATAATAATACTCATGAAGTTTGTACATGTTCCATCTATGTGCAATGCTCATGACATGAAATATATGTGTTCTATCCATGTGCAATGCTCATAACATGAAGTTTATATGTTCTATGTCAATATCTCATGACATTAAGTTTAAAAGATTGTATGTGTTCAGTTTATGTGCCATGCTTATCACAAGCATTCTGTTGATGTGTAATGCTCATGACATGAAGTTTGTATGTGTTCAGTCTATGTGTAGTGCTCATGACAAGAAGTCTGTATGTTCAGTCTATGTGTAGTGCTCATGACAAGAAGTCTGTATGTGTTCAGTCTATGTGTAGTGCTCATGAGAAGAAGTCTGTATGTTCAGTCTATGTGTAGTGCTCATGACAAGAAGTCTGTATGTGTTCAGTCTATGTGTAGTGCTCATGACAAGAAGTCTGTATGTGTTCAGTCTATATGTAGTGCTAATGACATAGTTTGCATGGGTTCAGTCATTTGTAATGTGCTTGATATCAAATTTGAATGTGTTCAGTCTAAGAGCAGTTCTCATGACATTGTTTGCATGTGTTCAGTCTAAGTGTAATGCTCTTGACATCAAGTTTGTATGTGTTCTGTCTATGGGTAATGCTCTAACATACTTTGTATGCATTCAGTCTAAGTGTAATGCTCTTGACATTAAGTTTGTATGTGTCATATGTGTAATGCTCATGTCATGAAGATTGCATGCTGTTAACTGCAATGCTCAAAGTAAAAAACCTCACTTATCAGCAATGCTCAAAGTAAAAAAGCCCCACTTAACTGCAATGCTCAAAGTAAAAAACTCAATACAATGCTCAAGGTAAAAACAATATACTTAATAAAGTACAAACATGACACTTGCATGCTGTTAACTCTATGTGCAATGCTCATGATGTGACACCTGTATGTGTTAGGACTATGTGCAATGCTCACAGTAAAAAACACGTATTAAAACAGAGCAGTTAGTTAGAAAAAAATACCTTAAACAGAGGAAAGGGCTATTGTTCCTCAGGCACTCTTTGAAGCTGAAATTGTATCATTTCATTACAGTAATGTTTCTCAAGTCTAGAAATATTTCTCTGTAAACACATGATCTGTTGCAAAAATACTGCACTGATACCTATTGAATAAATCAATGTAATATTAAATGATTAAATTAGATCTGGTTGGAAAGCTGTACAGAAGCCTGGATGCAGAACACTTCCCCTGGCCACACATTTAGTAATATAACACTTATTGCAATTGCTAACAACCCCAACTGGAGTTCTGAAACCAGGAAGGAAAATGAATCTTACTGGATATGCCGCCTTAGAACATTGAAACCAAGCGGTCTAACCAAGAAGAATAGAAACAGAAAGCTATGCACTAGTAGAATTATCCTTTGCAGCCAATACATTTTCATTTCAAACTTTTCTAAATCTTCTTAGTATCCTTTAATTACTACTATAAGAATAAAATATCCAGAATAGAATCAAATATCCAGGATATAATTTGTGTTACATAAATGCACAAAAAATAATAGATGTTGCTATGGCTCATATGTTTCTAGTTAAAAACAAATATTTCTCAGTATCTGCAAGAAGTCTATATAGGCTGGTTGAAACATAATGCATCTATAAGTTTAATTCATGTAGAAATAGCCATGTATAGTTTTATAAACACAACATTTTCTATGTTTTATTTGTATGCTTTGTCTAAGTTTTGTTTATCCTTTTGAAAAATATTCATTAATAGCTGAAAGCACTCAGGCTAGTTAGATACTAGTTTTGCACTGTTTGCACTGTTCATCTTCAATTTATTGCATCTATCTCATTCAATCACTTACACACGTGACCCTTTGCTGGATCCAGTGTGCTTGAAAAAACTGTTTGTATTTATATATATATGGATTACTCACATCTGACATTTGTCCTGAAGATGCACCACTATTGGGACCACGTTTGCGCTTAATGTCGGAGACTCTTTCTTTCACCTTGGATCGCTGTCTGACCTGGTCATCCTGCAATATAGAGACAAATATTATTTCAACAAGCCATTCAATTTTAACTTGGTCATAAATCTATTGTTGAAATTATTGTGATTATTTTCAAAACTGTCTATGTAATGCAAGGTTTTGAATAATTTTTAGAATATGTTTTGAATAATTTTAAAAAAAATGTGCATAACAATCATTGAACAGAATACAGAACTAAATATTGTTCTCTTGTTTATATTATTATTTATATTATCCGCAACATTCAAGTCCTGTATCAGAACAGTAAGGAAGCCATATTAAAATCTCAGGTACATCATGCTGCAATTAAGTTTTTGTCTAGTATGACTACAATTATTCTACCCATTGAGATGAAAAGTCACTCATACTGGAACAATAAACAGCACTGGGATAGCATGTATAAGTAAACAAAGAACTGATAATACAGTAGACAAAATAAAGACTACACTAGCAACATGATGTACTATTTACAAATGGTAATGACATTTGCATGAAAATGAACATTTCTATTGCTAATTTTGGAGTTTCTCAAGCAGTTTAACTAAACACCTGCAAAACAGATACACTTATAATGACTGGAAAGGCACGTGGTCTGGTTCATGTGAAATTACAATTATAAATATACTTTTGATACTTGTCTAACAAACATTATACATATTACAGTCTAAAAGAATATGAATTTTTAATTTTATCAAAGTTTGTGTCACATACCATATGTTGTTACACTGTATAACCTTTTCACAATCAACTCTTATTTGGCAAATTTTTGCTTATAATAAAAATTAGGTTTGGTTATTATTTGACTAAATAATCTATTTTTCTAATAATAAAATTCTACTTATAATGCATATGTGCTGAAACTCTAATGAATTTCAATGTACCCTTTATGCTGCTTCAGGACAGAACCTGATGTATATGCAATCCTTTCACAGATTTTGAGCAGACGGCAAAAAATGTATTTGGAATAGACAGTAGAAAGAACAATAATCAGATGTAAAATACAGAAATCTGGATAAAACTACTCACAAAAAATTAAAACAAATATTGGTTTTACTATAGATGGGTTTTTAAGAGAATTCTGTTATTCAATGCCAATTACTATATCTTGTTTCTGCTGTGAACTCACCTCTTTGAATTTCTCTAGAACAGTCTTCTGACGCTCACCCAGATTTAACAACTCAGTAGCAGCATCATCCTGCTTCATCCCCTTTTTGTTCGCCAGCTTACGTTGCAACTATGAAAAATAGGTAACTCATGAACATTTACTAATCTCAGGAAGGAAACATTACATATTTTCCTTCACATAATTTAGAATTCTTTGCAATGAAATAATCTTTAATATTTACAGACATCTAATTAAAAAGAAATTTTTATCTATTAAAATTTATCACTAATATCAGATCAATGAAGATCTAACTGAGAAGTCAACATTCATCCTTTGAAAATAATTCACACTTTAAGCAGGACAAGACAATTTAGTTGCTAATTTCAAGAAGCATATATATTAACATGCCTGTGATTCTCTCAGCAGTTGGCTTCAGTGTTTTATAAGTTTGTTGAGAAGGATTATGTTACTTTTGAGCAAAAATAATTTAGAAAGGATTAAACATGTCAATTGATTATAGATGAGTGAGTGAAGAGTTCCATTAGCATAAAACAATCAGCATTATTCTGATTCTCTCTAGAGGGGATGTTCTGCTTTGGGGCTTTAAATTGTTGAGATGGATTTGACTCCATATATGTATGTAATTTAGACAGGATTAATGATGTTTAATTAAGTATGAATGGATTACTCAAGTGGCAAAAAATGGTGTGTTGTGACTTGATTGTTTAAAGTTTGTTAAGACCTTTCATCATGCACTATTTCACATTGCCAAAAATGCCGAAATCAAAGAAACAGAAGTATCACACACAATTCAGTGATGGATTCAAATGGGAATTTCAGTCATTTTAATTAAGATTGAAAGGACATGCAGAAACTCCATCTCATAAAAGCCTATTAACTGTGACAGCATGTATGCCATTGCCGAAATCCATGCTCATGAAAGTTACATGTGCCAAGACACCTTTTGCATCTTTGTGGCTGAACATAATCTGTTTTTGGTAGCAGATCATTTTCCAGATTAGGTCAAAACAGTATTTCTTGACTGAGAAACTGTACAAAATTCTCATGCAAATGGATATAATTTTCTCACATTGTGACTATTTTATTCTCCCTAGGAAATCATAACTATAATTAAATAATAATAATAATAATAATAATAATAATAATAATAATAATAATAATAATAATAATAATAATAATAATAATAATAATAATAATAATAATAATAATAATATCAAAAACAATAAAAATAAGATAAATATGAATAACGTTTTATTATATGTCAGGAGTGATCACCTGCACAACACAACTAGCAACCACAATTTTTAGGCAAAGTTCATGTTTGACACTGTTATGAATGACTGCACAGCAAAAACTGATATAAACACCACTGACCTTGATTGAATCTTTTGAAAACATAAACATAAACCAGATTAAAATTTGTCAATAACTGCCATTGTAGTCTGTAATGATGAAAAAAAATTTTCTTTTTATCTAAAATACTTGGAAGTGATAATCATTTTTCCAGATCTGATTGTCATTATTAAAGAGTGGTAAAAGTGATGATAATAATGATGACAAAGATGTTGACAAATAAGACTTAAGGTTAAAAATTGTGTGATGGTATGATGTATGTGTTTGTGCTTCAAGTGAATAATCTTACTGATATTAAAACAACATTAGACCTAGACAGTACCAATCTTAAGCAGTCATGGTGGATTTAGTAGAGTTGTAATAATATTGCCACATTCCAATGCAGACACTGAAATGACATTTTTTCCATTTTGAGGAAAATTATGCTGACTCAAGAGAAAACTTGGATCCAGTAATGCTATATCATATCCTAAGTGTTAATATCAACAATGCTGAGAACTGCTAACATTATCATCCAGGCAATGATCTCCTAAGAAATACTAACAATGCCTGTGGTACATATAATGAAAGTATGAATGGCAACAAGACTTAGAAGGTATATTATCATACACTTTCTTAAAGCATTTCAATTCAAAATACTTCTGTCTTGCAAGGTACAAATCAACATGCTCAACAAGAATGTGTTTCACTGTCTGGGGACACTGGCAACTGGCATGGTATACACTATGTTTGAGGTTCACCCTTCAAAAAGTACGCCTGAGTCAGTCATGTGTTCAATTCATGAATGGCATACCACACCACCTCATCTCTCTAACCTGTTCTATATGAGGGATGCCACTCTTGAACAGTGGGCTTGATGTTCTTAACTTTGTTGTGGAGTTTCCAATACAAATAATTTGCAAAGCAGGACAAAACATATTGATTTATACAATATCTGAAGACAGTACATGGAATATTCCATTTTGAGACAGATGACTACAGGCAGCTGAGGTTGTTTTATCTGCCCTTTCATTACCTTGTATACTAATGTGATTAGGGAGTCAAAAGTATAGAAAACTTTTCCCAGATTGCATGAGAACATCATATTTATGTAATGTCTGGGATATTAATAGAGTTTTTCAGATTTAAGATCCTGAAAGTTTTTAATGTGGAAAGAGAATCTGAAAAAAATGATGAAATTTGTTTTCCAAGGTTTTAACATAGTTCAAGCTGCAAGTGAGGCTGTAATTTCCTGCAGTAAAAATTGACATTTTCTCCAGTAACCAGCTTGAGATGGTATAATGGAGTGTTGCAATGGAATCTCCAACTCTGTCTCCATCTTTTGAAGCATGTGTATACAGTAAGATATGGGTAACATAGAAGGCTCTCATTTAATTGAATCTACTCTAAACAATATTAATATTTGCAACACTCATTTTTATGCTTTTAGATGAGGATGAATTTGTATGCCAAAAGATGGAATGATGTTGGGCCTAATGAACAGAACAAATGCAGGATTGGATGGATAGTTTGGTTGTATGCTGATGAGCCAATTGTATTTGTCTGTGATAAAGTGATGTTCATTTGCCTCTGGGGGGGTAAGTTAGTCTAAATCCCTGATCAGATCAAGCATTTGGAGGTTGAATTTACAATTTGATCCATACACAAATTTAAATCTTACTAATGACATAGATATTGACATTCCAATATGGCTCCCAATTGGTGTCTGCCATAACTTACTAAATCTGGGGCATTTTTACATTTGTCCTTGACATATCTAATATACAAAAATAAAAGATAGTTGATGATAAAAAAAACCTCCACAACAGGAATAAGACAGATAGAGCTTTGGGTCATTGTGAATTCAATGTAATCATCAAAAGAACTTACAAACAATTTAAATTTTAAAAATTTGAACCTATTTTCTTCTGTCCATTTCAGTTTAAGCTTATTTGAAGATAATATTTGACAGTATGCATACTATTTGATCTAAAGCAAATCTAAATGTTGTCAACATATAATGAACAGTCTGTCACTGGATTAAAGCATGCCATTATGCTGTTACTTTTGATGTTGAACAGGGTGACTGAAAATATTTTTCCCTGAAGCACACTCATCTCCACAAGATAGCTATCAGAAAGGGTGCTGACTAACTTAAATCTGAAATTTCAATCTTCAAGACAAAAATAAAAAGTTAGGCTGAGAGTGGAAGTTTTCAAGAAAACTCTCTTGTGAGGTTTCTTCAAGAATGTTTCAGCCAATGTATCTGAAATTTCTGAATAGGCTGTGATCTGATTTATTAAAATGTTTAATACAGCTGCATTTATTTTTGGCAATTTTTTAAAACCATTTAATAAAAGAGCAAAAATTTAGCTTAGCAACATCCTTGTATTCCTCATGCTCTCTCTTATGGTATGATGAACTTCAGCTTTGAGTATATGGCTTTTAAACAGATTTTCAGTTGTTGGATTAGCATTGAAATGAGGATGGACCTGTCTCCATTCCTTGATGGCATCTTTGCATGCATTATCAAACCATTGTTTCTGGACACATTTGTGAACTGCTTGAGTTTTTCTACTGAATCTCCAGCAACATCCTTGAATATCTTTGCTAGTAGGGACCTGCTACATTATTAAAATGATCAGCAGTCAGAGTACTGGACCTGCTACATTATTAAAATGATCAGCAGTCAGATTACTGGACCTGCTACATTATTAAAATGATCAGCAGTCAGAGTACTGGACCTGCTACATTATTAAAATGATCAGCAGTCAGATTACTGGACCTGCTACATTATTAAAATGATCAGCAGTCAGATTTTATTCAGAGAGATTGAAACATTTTCCTGTCTGCCTTGTTTAATTTCCATCTCTCCCCAAGCCAATAAAAGTTTGGGAACATTGCTTCTTAAATATACTGTGAAGCAATCATTACAAAATAGGTCATCAACAATTTTTTAAGAGAAGCATAGATGAAAAGAGATGAATTGTAGATGGTCAGATCTAAGAGATGAATAAGAGCCTGTGGCAGGATGCAGATAGATAGATATACAACTAATCTATAAAATGGCAAATATTGTGTTTTGAAACAAAGATCTCTATTGTCTTCCCTCTCTTGTTGATATCTGCACAACCCCAAAGTGTATGGCTGAGGTTCAAGTCACCAATTAAAACCAAAGGTGCAAGCAACTATTCAATAAGATGGTTGGGATTAGATTGACTGACTGGAGTATTTGGAGGGAAATATAATAAGCAAAGTGTAAGAGTTTTATGTACATCCCTGTTCAAAGAGTATGCATACTGTCAAATATCAACTTTGAAGTTTTATTCCTGATAATGAAGGGATACATAAATCAGATCAGTGAAATGTAGAGCTTGGTGGGAAATATAATGAGAATGTGTAAGAGTTTAGTGTAGGATACATGAATCTAACTGAATGACTGGAGTGTTTGGAAGGAGATAAAATGGGCAACTTGTAAGAGTTCAGTGTAGGGATAAATTAATGGCTACAGCCTGTAGGGATACATGAATGGCCACTGATTGTAAGTATACATGAATGACTACAGCCTGTAGAGATATATGAATGGCTACAGCTTGTAAACCAGTCTTCAGAAATTAATTTGGGTGTGAAGAGTTTTGTTATTTGAGCTATTGTGTGTGGTGAAACTTTTTAAGATTAGCTTTATTGTTTCATTTTAAAAAGATCTCCTGATCAATACTTGCCTATAAACCTCAGCAATTTCATTCTATAATTGTATCAGACATATTTATTAAGTGGTGGAAGTGCAAGATTATTGGGAATTTTCCTTAGTGTGATTTCAGTGGAATCTCCATTGTCCATACTCTTCCAGACTCCAAAACTTGTTAAAGAGCTTAACAAGATTGGTATTTCCTTTGTAAAGTCTAGCAGATTTTTTAATCTTCTCCTTTTTATGTTTATGAGCAGGCATAACCAATGATGCCAGTAGTCAGCTGTTCTTTTGGCAGGCTGGATTAAACTGGTTTCTCTGGAGAAGAGTCTGGGATCTTGTGTGATACAATTATTCTTTGACTACTGGGGCCAGTAGTTTGCAGCTCTTTTTGTGGCTGGATTTAGGTGGTTTGCATTTTGTAACACTAAATTTGATTCTTAATTGCTACACTGTCACACTGATTATTTGAGTTACTGTGTTCTCAGTTTGCATGGCTGCCAGCAGGGATTCTGGCAGAGATTGATAATACAGTTAGACAGGAGATATTTAGATATTCATGTGGTAGATGGATGGAAGAATGGCAAACAGAGAAATGGTAAAAAAAAAAGGAAATATAAATACAGAGGATGATTAAATAAATTCAAATCAAAGTAATTTGATTGGTGTTGATGGTAATCTAGTCAATCAAAATGATTTATAAACATCCATGAAAATATATATTAATTTATCATAAGAGAAACAGCTCACAATGCTTTTGAAATGCTGGATTTAAACCAATTCTTTCTTAACAGGATTGGGTTATAAGTATTAAAATGAAAAGTTTTATTATTTTTTGAGCATATTATGTATATATAATTTATTAGTTTATTGTTTGCCCTCATTCGATAGAATTTTAAGTTTTGCAAGTGTCTTGAGTCAATTTTGAAATGTCCACATTAGTAAGTGACTCTCATGCCATAAAATTCCACGCTTGCTTGTAGCTTGTATTGATTTTCAGATTTCCACATGTTCACTGTCTCTTCAAATAATGGTGAAAAGTCCAAATCATAATGAATACACCCAACACAACAACTTGAAGTATTTATTTGGTTATATAGTTGAAAATGATGAGCTTCCAGATTGAATCATTTTGCAATAAAGCAAGGTAAATTAGTTAAGGAAATGGCAATGCAATTCACATATTTTGCTGGTTGATGATTACAGGTAAAAAGGGATTAAGGATCTTGGAAATCAGTCCTGGGCTATTTACTCGAGAGAAGCAAGGATGGCAGTATGGTGAGTGACTTACATGAATTGTAAAGGATTCTATCTGCTCTTTTATCCAAGACCAAAATTTTGATATTTTTGTGCATCACAAATTTTCAATCATTTATTTGTTCATTAACTGGTTTATTTATTTAGTCTAGTCTTGCAAAACAGGTACGTAGACAGCAGTATGCATCTATTTGATGTTATCTCTCAAAGAAGTATATAAAGATTAAAATATACATTTTGGTTCCATAATAAAAATTAATACAAACAAATTTTCTAAGAATCTGAAGTAAAAAATATTTCAAAATTCAAAATGAGTTAAACTTTATATAAAGATATAAACACTTTATGACATGAAGTTGTCCTTGTTTCAAAGAAATTAATCCCACTGACAACCAATAATCTTGGACTGGTGACAACATACCCTTGAACTTGCTAGAACTATAGCTGAAACTGGGACTAAAAAAATGCAAAGAAAGCATATTAACAAAATGTACTATCTGCTGTATAGTCTATATACCATTTCTTCTTGTCGTTTTCTCTGCTCCTCTAATTTTTCTTGGTGGGCCTTATGGCTGCGCATAAGTTTGTTAAACTGTGCTTGCTTCTCATCCTCACTTATGTTCAAACTTACAGTTGTCTTCTCACGTTGCAGTTTTCCAAACAGAGACTGGCAACAAAAAATATGTAATAAATTAGTCTAACATTCTTTGAAAAGTTATGTAAAAAACTTGCTTATTTCATGAAATTCTAATGAACTTCCTTAAAATATTTATACATCTAGAAGACAACAACTAGCTAAAATTCTAAAGATCAAAGTGTTTCAACATAATAAATAAGGCTGAGATTCAAAGTAGTACAAGCACTGACAAAGACAAAATGCACTGACTTGAGATGTGCAAGGAAACAAACTCATGAAGAACATAGCATCCATTTTATGGTAAGTAGCAAATGAAAACTTTATTTCACATACAAAGCTTTCAAGTAATAAATTTGTGAGACTTCATAAACACAGTCTTAAAGCATACATCGTTAATATAAATTAAAAAAACATACTGAAACACAATTGTTACATTTTGATGAAACCAATGAAAATGCAGCATTACCCTTTAGATGTAACCAATGGAAATGAAGAATGATGGAAATTTTTCATATGCAAATTTAAATGAAATAAAGCTTCAATACATATTTTATGAATATCAGACATTTACAGAAGTGTTTTCCCTTGAAAGCCCCTCTTCTGTGTCCATGATTGCCTCATGCTTAGCAAAGTTTGGCTGCTCTGCATTCTTAGCTACCTCTCGCATCTTCCTTCGGGCTGCCAGTCTTTGCTGCAGCTGGAAAGATAAAACAAAATATCACTCACCATTAAGCACCTCTGTATAATGTACATCCTTCTGCAGGTTGGTTTTGGTCTTAAATCCCATTATATTGCATATGCAATTCCTTCTGCAGCATGGGTTTTGGTCTTAATCCCATTATATTGTATGCAATACCTTCTGTAACATGGTTTTGGTCTTAAATCCAATTATATTGCATGTACTTCTGCAATATAGATTTCATCTTAGATCCAATTATATTGTATGAAATTTATTCTTAAAACATGTCTTTTCTCATAAAACATACTCCATCATGACAAACTTTTGCATGCAGCATGTCTTTTTACATAAAACAGTCCATCATGATAAACTTTTGCATGCAGCATGTCTTTTCACACAAAACATACTCCATCATGATAAACTTTTGCATGCAGCATGTCTTTTCACACAAAACATACTCCATCATGACAAACTTTTGCGTACAGCATGTCTTTTCATACCAAACATACTCCATCATGACAAACTTTTGCATGCAGCATGTCTTTTCACACCAAACATACTCCATCATGACAAACTTTTGCATGCAGCATGTCTTTTCACACAAAACATAATCCATCATGACAAACTTTTGCATGCAGCATATCTTTTCACACAAACATAATCCATCATAACTAGCTTTTGCATGCAGCATATCTTTTCATACAAAACATACTCCATCATGACAAACTTTTGCATGCAGCATGTCTTTTCACACAAAACATAATCCATCATAACTAGCTTTTGCATGCAACATGGTTATTATAAGGTATTTTTATTATTATACTTTAAGAAATCACTAATGGAGCCCAACCAAACCAGATCCTCTCTTATAAATACCCTGGTGAATTCTTTTCATGTAGGTGAAGAAGTAAATAAAAGTAACCACTAGTGTGCTAAGGTTAGTGAAAACAGCTGAAGATTGGAAAGTAAGAAAAGATAAACAACTATGCATTTAATTACGATTTTACCTTGTTCAATAGTCTCTTATATATACACTAGTGGCATGGTCGTCTTTGGTAATTATTGACTAATGGATTTAAAGAACCTGGACCTAGGATATGGTATGTGATTCTGAAATAAACTTACTGTGCTGAAACCATTATTTTCTTACTAGATTTACTATTACCGTGATCTTTGGCATTTACACCCTTGAACCTATAGGTGTTTTTATTACCCTAAATGCAAGCCAACTGCAAAAATTTGTGAAGAAACTTAGAACAAAAACCATTCTGCAAAACCCAATTTTTGATGAGTCACAATGACCTTGACCTTTACCAGTGTGAAAAGACATGCTGCATGCAAAAGTTTGTCATTGTTCCTAAAAGCAATAGGCCTCTTCCATACTTTAAGTGAATAGCTTTCACAAACATTGGTGAATGTACATGGTCTAAAACTCAACTTAATATAAAGAAAAATCTTCATTAAGTCAAAGTGACCATAACCCTTTTACCCCAAATCAATTGGCTTCCTTCTCAACCACAGAGTAAGTCATGCACAAAAACACTGAAGTCATATGGTTAAGAAATGAAACTTTTGTGCAAAAGTTTGTTTCCTTCTTTCAGTCAGTTACCTTGACCTTTGGATCCCAAGACTGATAGGTTTCTTCATTTTTCCCATGTGCAAGTTATCCAGAATGTTTAATCCCAGACTGATGTGGAACTAACACTACTGTGTAGACACAATTGTTTTCAGTCACAGTGACCCTATTCTTGAACTTTTGACCCCAAAATCAATAAGTTTAGTCTTTATCCTGAGTGCAGGCCATCCACAATGTATGGTAATTGTATATGTTGGGAACTTAACTTATTATGTGGAAACAAAGTAAGGAACACATGTATGGATGTACAACATCATCAAACAACATGATATGCTTTGGTTGTAGCCATAAAAAAATTCTTACCTGATCAGAATAGTTCCGGGTGGTTTGACACAATGCACTTTATGATGTCAGCTGTTCTCAAATACTAGAATTTCACTTGGATTTTCATTTTTAAAATCTCCTATTGGTAGATATAGTGCTACCCTTATTTCCCACAACCTGGTCTTTCACCTGCTTTATGTACTGCCAATAAATTTGAATATACCAAATGATATGCCCTTAAATTCCCTATTATTTGCTACCCTTACTATCCTCCATCCACACATTAATTAAGCCAATGTAAGCTTAAAAAAAATAATTTAATAAAAATTCATTTTATTTATCTAAGCATTTTTTTAATGATCCACTGGATAAATTTATCTGTGTCTATCTATTTTTATGTCAGATGAACCTCCATCATTTACCACCCTTAACACTGGATAAATTTACCTGTGTCTGTCTATCTATTTTTATGTCAGATGAACCTCCATCATTTACCATCCTTAACCACTGCTAGTTTATACTCCTACAAAAACCTGACAGTAATAAAGGAAGCACAATATTTGAAATGCAATTTATATACCTAGAAACTGATGTACATGATTTGTGTATCAAAATGTATGCCAGAGATTTGACATGTAATTTATATACCTATTAATTGATCATATATTTGGTTTGCACTATCTAAATGTTTGCTAGAGCACTTGGAAAAGACTGAACCCTTGCACACACAGCAAAACATGTACTCCTATTTACATCATAAAATTATAAAGGAAGACCTTAATTTGTTTCCCTTAAATACAAAATAAAACAAGAGCCCCTTGCTGGGAATGATGCTCTACTGAACAAAAAGTATTTTCAGGAATTCTAGATAACACCATTTCTTTCTTTTATTTGCTGAGTGTTGAAACCATCTCTGATATTCTATAGCAATAACAAGATTTTCACCATCAGGGAAAAGAAGCAATAACTAGAGTTTCAAAATGGACATTGTGACAATCAACTGGAAGTCAGAAAAGTACCATTTTCCTTTATGGCCAACTATACATCATAAGAAATCTATCAGTGAAAACCACATGTTGATATGACTATTCATTCAGAAGAAGTAACGATACCAAGATTTTCAAGACAGCCAGCATGGCAGCAATATTTGATGTCTGAATGGCACCATTTTCATTTAGGACCAATCAGGCACCATAGGTATGACCATCTATTGATTTTCAAGATGGCTACTGTCTTTCAGTGAAAACTTCATGCTGGTATGACTACTCATTTACTCAAGATGACCATTGTAGCAGCCATTTCTAAAGTTCAAGCAGCAACATTTTCATTTATGACCAATAAATATCATAAGAAGTCTTCTACTGAAAGGGAGGTTCCAGAGAAAGTAACAATAACAATATTTTCAAGATTGCAGCTGTTGTGACCATATTGGACATCAAATCAGCAGCATTTTCATTCAGGGCAAACTAGACATCACAAGAAGTGAAAACCTCATGCTGATATGCCCATCTATTCAAAGGAAGCAGCAATACATTTTCAAAATGGTAGTTATGGTGGCCATACTGGATGTCTGAGCATCATCATTTTCATTTAGGAACAATTAGACCATAGAATAAAAGTTCCAAGTTGATTGTCAGCCAAAGTAGTGACAGCAAACTTGTGCTAATAGACAGATAACAGAAAATAGACGATCCCATAGGCTCTACAGGTCTACAGAGTTAACAAACAAATTACTAACAAACTTTTACATACGTTGTTTAAACTGTAGGGGAAATCTGAAATTATTTGCACCTTTTTGTCATATAATGTCACAGAATATTTTGTGCACATCTTTTTTTATCCATTATAGTCTAATATTTACCCAGGAGTAACAACAATTTTCCTTCTTCAATTGTCACTCATTAATGCTAATTAATGATATTACTTGTTAAAGAACCACTTAATTAATAGAGTTGCTTTCAATAATTAATGGAGGCATGAAAGATATACACCTCTCCCTTGATAACTCACACACAATGGGGTCCACAAACATAGACTGCACTATAAGTGAGAGTGTGAGTTACTTCCAAAAGTTGAAAAAAGTTAGCTTAGAAATTGAGAAAACAGCGAAGGGGGGTTTAGGGTTAGGGAACTAGGCTGTTTCATGACTGAATGCTCATTTCACAATCACATCAATAATAATTTTTAGTAGTGTGTTTTTCCTAATGAAGTTGTTCATTATTCTGTTTAAAAAACAATTATTTTCAAAATGTCCAACATGTAAAAGATCATGGTTTCAACAACAATCATGTGTACGAGAAAACATCACTGCTTTTGGTTTTCTTGACGAGTCTGGTTCCTGGAGTGATATTTAATGGTATCCTGCAAAATCGGAAGTCAAAAGAGGGGGGGAACTAGACTAACTGTAGATACACTACCAAACAAGATTCCTTTTACTCAAAAACAAGCAAAATTAATTTCGTAAGACAATCATCTATGCTGACTCTTAATTTTTATGTTGTCCAATTAGTACAGTATTGATGTCATGATTTAATTGGAAGTAAAAATGAAACTTCTCATCATTCTTGAGGATATATCTAAGTGCCAGTTAAAGAATTCTCTGAAACTCGTTTGCCCACAATTGTCCATATCTGTGAAACCAAGCTCTTTATTTTACAAAGTATTCATTTCACTTGGTTGCCTTGCTGGCTTTGATCACATTAAACAGTGAGTCGGTTAATTTAAAGTAGTTTATGTTACATACACAAAAATATTTATAACAGTGATTGATCAAATGAAGTGAGTTCACCCGACACATGACTGGGACCGTTAGATTTATAACTTGTAAGATTTTCGTGCCTTTTAACTTTTCTTTTATTCCAGCTCCATTATTTGATTCAAAAGACATGACATGATAACACAAAGGAGGCCAGCTTTTAATTCAGTTCAACAATACAACAAATACTAACACAAGTCAGTTATCAAAACATAGTCAGTACCTAGTAGGTTCTCATAGAAGCGCTCATGACCATAGTTCTTATGGTAGATTGACACATTTTACGTTTAATTACAAGGAATCATAGCTGCTGCAAAATGCGCCACATTTGGCTGTTGTAGTCAAACATCAGCATTATAACTTTGCACACCTATTCAAAATTTCCTTCACAATGCCAACCCAAGTAATAAATACCAAATTCAAACATGTCTGTAAATGTAAGTTGCTTTCTGACTGATTCAAACTTAAAAAAGTTGCAGCACTGTAATATTTACAAAATATGAAACTTTCCATTGCGGTGATATGACTCAATTTGATACAGTATCACTAAGTATGGCTTTTCACCTTTTTTAAACATCTTCCCATATTGTGCTAGAATGGGGACAACAATATTGTGTCTGGGGTCTGATGATGTCAGTTTTACTGTTGCAATATCTTATTAACACGCTCCATTAATGTGAAGAATGGGGAATAACAGTCTTGTATTTATGTTCTGACAGCATTAATAGTGGTGTTACTGTTGCAAATATCCAATTTGCCAGTTCCATTAATGCAAAGACTAGGGATAATAGTTTTGTGGTCTGATGATGTTAATGTTGGTATTACTGCTGCAAAATATTCATGTAACATTCTCCATCAAGATTGAAGTTGTGACTGTAAAGGCATAATCAATGTTCTGGAAGCCTCCAGTGCAAAAGTATTATCCCCCTTAGCACTTCAAGAGAGCTTTAAGACCAAAACACATGTGAAATAAGTCTCACCAGGTTCCCTTGCTTTTCATGTTCCTCATCAACCTGCTTCCTGATGTTCTCATTCTGTGATGTAGCCATTCTCACCAGGGCCTGAGAAGTTAGCTGCTCATATTCTTCTGCCTGCTTTTCCCTTTTCCTTGCTGCCAAACGCTCCATGGTCAGCTCTCTCTGCAACATCATCTCCTCTCTGATGGTCTGGAAGGATCAAGATATATTAACAGACTAGAGAAGCTATAAGGAAATGTTGCTCCGCTAGCCCAAAGCTTTTTGAAGGAACATTTCTTCCATTCTTTTTATTTCATTTGAATTGAGACTGTCTTAGATGTTCATGAGAGACTCCACCATACTAAGTTTGGTAAAAAAATATTGTAAAAAAATATTTTTTGATGTGTTTGTTTTAACATATTTACACACAGGTGCAGTTCAAGCACACTGATATGACATCTAACCATGAACTTGATATCATGGATAGAAGATCATGTCCATATCTCTTGTACTGTCAAGATCTATCCACATGCTAAGTTTGATCAACTCCATACTTAACACTTTTTGTGAAAAGAAAGCAAAGTTATCATTCTAAGACATCTTTAATTGAAGAGCTCATGTTGATATAATCATTCATTCATGAAAAGAAGTAATAATGAGATTGCAAAGATGACTACCATTGCATCTATGTTGGGGACCGCTCTGATGGCCTAATGGTTAGAGGGTCTGCCTTAGTTGAGGGAGGTTATGGGTTCAATTCCCAGCCAAGTCATACCAAAGACTTATAAAGATTATACTAACAGCTGCCTCACTTGGTGCTCAGCATTAAGAGGTTAGTGTTAGGACTGGTTGGCCTGGTGTCAGAATAATGTGACTGGGTTGGACATCATGCTACATGTCTGTGGCAAGATACCCCAGTGCTAGATATCATTATAAACTGCCACACTGCAGACATCGTAATGAAATGACAAAAAATTTGTTAAAGCTACATTAAAAATCCAAATCACACACACACACACACACACACACATTTATATTAGATGTTATGTCAGCACCATCTTTATTTATGACCGATTAAGTCATTTTGTTAAAACTTGGTGCCAATAAGCCCCAGCCAAGAGAAATAGCAATGATATTTTTAAGATGGCAGCAATGCTGGACATAACCATGCAATGCTGGATAATCCACATCATTTTCGTCCAGGACAATCCACATAATATAAGAAGTCTTCAGTGAAACCCTCATGTCCAATTCATTCTGAAACAGCATTTTGAAGATGACCACAATCATTTAGGTCAAACTATTACGTCTTCTGTTGACAAACCAATGTAAATAGGAAATGCAATAACAAGAGTCTTCAAAGACATGTTGGATAATATTAAACTGGTCCATTTTTGTTTAGTCATCCATATATCACAGAATTTCTTTTGATGAAATCCCATGATGATATGATCATCTATTCTAGAAGAGTGATAATGTGATTGTCAAGATGAATGTCATTGTCAGTAAGTGATAATGTGATTGTCAAGATGACTGTCATTGTTGCCAGTAAGTGATAATGTGATTGTCATTGCCAGTAAGTGATAATGTGATTGTCAAGATGACTGTCATTGCCAGTAAGTGATAATGTGATTGTCATTGCCAGTAAGTGATAATGTGATTGTCAAGATGACTGTCATTGCCAGTAAGTGATAATGTGATTGTAATCGCCAGTAAGTGATAATGTGATTGTCAAGATGACTGTCATTGCCAGTAAGTGATAATGTGATTGTCATTGCCAGTAAGTGATAATGTGATTGTCAAGATGACTGTCATTGCCAGTAAGTGAAAATGTGATTGTCATTGCCAGTAAGTGAAAATGTGATTGTCAAGATGACTGTCATTGCCAGTAAGTGATAATGTGATTGTCAAGATGACTGTCATTGCCAGTAAGTGATAATGTGATTGTCAAGATGACTGCCATTTCCAGTAGCATATTAATGGTGAGGGATAGGGTGGGGTGGACAGAATGGTTTCAACGAAACTCAAACTTTAATAGTTTTAAGCCAATGTAAATGTACTTATAGTACAACATCATGGACAGTGTTTAAGCAAAAGATCATGTAGATGTTTTTAAATAATAGACTGGCTTGGTATTGATGGCTGCATCACCTCTTTTGTTGAGCATTCCAACAAAACACTTAGTAAGTGATTCATCTTAATAGATTTCGATTTATGCTCTTATGGTAGACCGTTTAGACAACAATTTTCCTTGTCTGTGTATTTTTGTTCTTTGTATTTTTTATTTTGTGTATTTGAAGAGGTAAATCCATGAAAACTAAATCTTTCTAAATATACAAACTCAGACAGAGGCAAATGAATTTAAGTACATGCAACAAAAAGTATTTTTTCTAAAAAGCATGAAAACTTGATATGTACATGTACTAAAATAAATAAAACCACAGTAATCTCTTTCAAATCCAGCAAAAGCAATTACATGGGAGAAAAATTAGTTATATTTATTAAAAGTTTATTCTGCAAATAGCTTTAGTATCTACCTATCTGTACATAACTATACTATCTTATCTACCTGTACACACTGTACTATCTTTTCTAATGTTATGTTCATAACTACCAGTATACTATCATATCTTATCTAGCTGGACTTAACCACACTATCTTATCTACCTGTACACACTATAATATGTTATCTACCTGTACTATCTTTTCTATGTACATAACTACTGGTATACTATCATATCTTATCTACCTGAACTTAACTACACTATCTTATCTACCTGAACACACTATACTATCTTTTCTACCTGGACAAAACTATACTATCTACCTGCACACAACTATACCATTTTATCTACTTGGACTCAACTATGCCATCTTATCTACCTGTAGGTAACTATACTATCTTATCTACCTAGAGATAATTATACTATCTTATCTACCTGTAGATAACTATACTATCTTATCTACCTGTAAGTAACTATACCATCTTATCTACCTGTAGATAACTATACTATCTTATCTACCTGTACAAAACTGTCTTATCTACCTGCACACAACTATACTATCTTATCTACCTGCACACAACTATACTATCTTATCTACTTGCACATGACTCTATCTTATTTACACCTCTCCCTCAATAGCTCCTGCACAATGGGATTTAAAAACATAGACTTCACTATAAGGGATGATGTGAGTTACTGAGGGACCTCCAAAAACTGATAAAAATCTGCTTAGGCTATACTTTGAGAAAACTGGACAGGGGGAGGGGGGTGAAAATTAAGGAATTGGGCTGTTTAATGACTGAATCCTCATTTTACAATCACATTGATAATAATTGTTAATAACATGCTTTTTCTAATGCAGTTGTTTGTCATTCTGGATTAAACACATCTATTTTCAAATTGTCCAAACTGTGAAAGATAGTTCCAACACACGTATGCAAAAACATCTGTATATTACATCACTGCTTTTTGTTTTTGTTAACAAGTCTGATTCCCAGAGTGGTATTGGATAGTATACTGCCAAGTTAGGAGTCAGTTTTTCAGGGAATAAGACTAACTGTTGATACACCACCAAACAAGATTCTTTTTTTTAAGAAAATCAGCGACATTTATTTTGTGAGAAAACTGTAATACATTGAAACTCAAATTTTGCATTGTTCAGTTAGTACAATATTGATGCCATGATTTCACTGGAAGTGATAGTGAAACTTCTTATCATCCTTGATGATATCTCTAAATGCCAGATTAGGAATTCTCTGAAACTTGCTAACCCACAATGGTCCGTATCTTTGAAACCAAGCTCTTTATTTTGCGAAGTATTTGTTTCACTTGGTTGCCTTGCTATCTTTGATCACAATTATGAATAAGATGGTTAATTTAAGGTAGTTTATGTTACATACACAATAACATTTATAACAGTATTCGATTGATCAAAGTAAGTTCACCTGATATACCACCAGGACAGCTAGATTTTAGGTAGGATCAATTTGCATGCCTTTTTATGTTTCTTTAATTCAACCTCCTTCATTTGATTCAAAAGACATTTTTGAGATGTTAATACAAATGAGACCAACTTTTAATTCAGTGCAACAATACAACCAATACTTTGGCAAGTCAGTTATCAAAACATGGTTGGGACTTAATTGGTTTCTCAGAGAAATGCCTGCAGGCATAGCTGACACATTTTACATTTAAATACATATTGCATTTATGATGTTTACACTTAAGAGGAACTAAAAGATGTTTGGAAAGAAAATGTAACCAATTATATGACTTCTTATGAAAAACCAATAATTTCAAAATGTTTATTAAAATTTCCAGGTCCTCTCTACAGTTTTCGACCATAAAACAAGCAATATATCAAAGTTTCAGTTAGCAGTTTTGATTACGATTTTCTTCAAGTTCAGTAAAAAGTGATCGATTTTTTGGGGGGTATTGTCTGGTTTTAAAAAGTGGGATCCACACATGTCCCCTCTATGCTAAAACAATGAAGTCAGAATGAGTAAAGTGAACTTGTTTAGTCTGCAAGGGATTTTTCTTTCCAAATTTTAGTGAAGGAAATAAAACAGTTAACAATTAAAAACTAAATCTGACTGACCAACTCTCAATGTTTTAAAATGACACCAAAAATAAATTTTTCTTGCTCTAATTGTAAATTTAAACCAGTGCAAATGAAAAAGCGAGTTAAAAAAGGTACTTATTTTTATGCATTTGTACACACTAATGGCAGAGCACGCTTTAGAAGCAGTTTTCTACTATAAATATGGTTTCTTAAATATTTACTGCTGAAAAATAGTGCTATATATAAGAGGGTCCATTACATAACAACTATCACCATTTTAAACCTACTGCATTGATGAGAAGAAAGGAACAAATGTCCTTACCTCTTTCTTATTCTCATATTCTTCATTTAGCTTCCTCACAATAGCCTCTTCATCAATTGTCTCTCCTGGTTTGGCATTTCTCCTTGCTGAAATACATGGAATATGTTTCCCATGCTAATGACATTGTTTTGTCAATGAACATAAATACTATACCACAAGTATAATTGACTATTAAAAATCCTATAAAGGAAAAAGCTCCATATGTTTTCATGTCTGAGGGAAACAAACTGAAATGCAGCAATGACCAGCTGGCTTGTAGAAAAGGAAATAAATTGAAATTCAGCAATGACCAGCTGGCTTGTAGAAAAGGAAATAAACTGAAATTCAGCAATGACCAAATGGATTTTAGAAAAGGAAACAAATTGATCAATAGTTAGGAATTTTTTTAAAAAAAGACAATGTCAAAGATAGATGTATCTATCAAAAACATGTTCATTTACAATCATGTAAATATTATGTCTCTAGGAAAAAGCAGCAGCATTTAAAAATCTCAAGTCTTTTCCTCTTTGAATATAATACATGTTTTGTTTAGAACTCATATATGTAAAAACAGTATTCTACCTTGCATATCAAGTTGCATTTGTAAGGTGTACAATGTGCTACCTTGCATAGCAAGGTCAATTTGTAAGGTATACAATGTGCTACCTTGCATATAAAGGTGCATTTGTAAGGTGTACAATGTGCTACCTTACATATCAAGTTGCATTTGTAAGGTGTACAATGTGCTACCTTGCATAGCAAGGTCAATTTGTAAGGTGTACAATGTGCTACCTTGCATATCAAGGTGCATTTATAAAGTGCAAAATCTTTTATCTTACATATCAAGGTGCATTTGTAAGATGTAAAAATCTTCTATCTTACATATCAAGGTGCATTTGTAAGATGTAAAAATCTTCTATCTTACATATCAAGGTGCATTTGTAAGATGTAAAAATCTTCTATCTTACATATCAAGGTGCATTTGTAAGATGTAAAAATCTTCTATCTTATATATCAAGGTGCATTTGTAAGATGTAAAAATGTAAAAATCTTCTATCTTACATATCAAGGTGCATTTGTAAGATGTAAAAATCTTCTATCTTACATATCAAGGTGCATTTGTAAGATGTAAAAATCTTCTATCTTATATATCAAGGTGCATTTGTAAGATGTAAAAATCTTCTATCTTACATATCAAGGTGCATTTGTAAGATGTAAAAATCTTCTATCTTACATATCAAGGTGCATTTGTAAGATGTAAAAATCTTCTATCTTATATATCAAGGTGCATTTGTAAGATGTAAAAATCTTCTATCTTACATATCAAGGGGCATATGTAAAGTGTACAATGTACTACCTTGCATAACAAGGTGCATTTGTAAGATGTACCAGGTACTACCTTATATAAAGGTGCATTTGTAAAGTGTAAAATCTTTATTCTTGCATATCATGTGCATTTGTAAGGTGTACATAATCTGGGCAAAATGTGTAAGTGATAAAAAAAAGTCTTGAAACAAGGTGGACTTTTACAGTCGTGGGATTTTGTGTTGAGAAATCAGGGTTCAAACTTTTCTTAAAAAGGTGGATTTTTAGTCACGTGAACTTGTGTTGAGAAATCAGGGTTCATACTTTACTTAAAAAGATCTATTTTATACATGCGAGAATACAACATATCAAGTGAAAAACAACCGTTGACTCCCAAACAAACCGACACAGTCATGTTTATAAAAAACAATTTTCAGTAACTCTTCTGAATAAAAAAAAGAAAGAGATAGTGAGAGACCTTTGTTGATATTGCAATATATACCCATAACCTGTATTGACAGTGAACACTTGTGCTCAATAATCATGTAAACTAGAACCATGGGGCAGTTTATACTATTAATTATACTAGAGGACATTACAAGGTAAAGGTGGTCTGAAATAAACAACCACCATTACACAGATTACTTAACTGACAGAAAACAGCTAGGGCGATTTTGTTTTGCAGTCCTTTCATAGGAAAAGTACACTAATTGAAACTACACAATTCCTCTGAAGATAGGTAAATCAAACAAATGTGTGTTGAAGAAACAAAAATTATTATACTGAACTGAACTGAAAAAGAATGTTTGAACCATCAATAGCAAAGATTATTGTCTAGTTCACGATTAGTGGCATCATTTGTTTGAAGAATGATTTTACTCCATACCTCTCTCTCTCTCTCTCTCTCTCTCTCTCTCTCTCTCTCTCTCTCTCTCTCTCTCTCTCTCTCTCTCTCTCTCAAATTTATAATTCAAGGAAAAATTTGTTAGATGTAAAGTGAGCAAAGCCAAGGTGAGGTGGGATCAGGGCATTTTATTGATGGCACTCATTGCAAACACCTGTCCATATGAACAGGGAAAACTGTCATCTGACTTCAGGAAAACCAAGATTCTGACTGGTAAGGCCATTGCATGTTTCACCAGAGAGAGATCAGACACTACCTTACAGCAATGCAGATACAGAGAGCTCATGTGCAATTCCAGTTTCTAATAAGTGCATAGATGAACACTAATGACACTCGCATAACCTTCACTACTCCTTTAAACTACTTGGAAGGTTGTCATGACACGTTACACACCCACATTCATTCCAAGGTCAACTTACCCTGATTGAAAAAAGTGCCACATGAACAACTAATATGGCTACCAAAGTGGTAAACTTGAAATTCCTATTGCTATTCTTCTAAATGTATGATCATGTCAATATGGCATTTTTACCAAAAGACTTCTCAAGATATCAGGTTTTACATGAAAATGGTGCTGATCTGATATCCAATATGCCAACATCGCAGTCATTTTGAAAATCTGGTTTTAGCTACTGCTAAATGAAGAGTGATAATGGCATGAGACTTCATAAGGAAGTCTTCTTATGGTATATGGTTAGTAGTCTATGAAAATGGTACCATGCTGGCATCCAACCTGGCTAACATGACTGTCATCTTGAAAATCCTGCTATTGCTACTGCTAAACAATATATCATATTGACATTAGGTTTATACCAGAACTTCTTATCATGTCTGAATGGTCATAAATAAAAATGATGCTGATCAATATGTTAACCACTGACATTGGGTTTTCACCAGAATGCTTCTTATAATACTTCTTATGATACCTATTTGGTCTCAAATGAAACTGGTGCCAGTCTTACATCCAATATGGCTGCCATGATGACCTTTTTGAAAATCTTGTTAACACTTCTCCTCCAAATAGATGGTCATATTTTTTACATGGGGTTTTCTAATGAACTCTATTTGGCACTAAAATGAAATTGATGTTAATATCACATCCAGTATGGTTGCCAGATAATAATAGCTTATTCTAAAGTGAACAACACTGCTTTTTTGTCAACCACACTGATCCCCCACCCTGCAGACCATGAGTCTAAAACAAAACATCAACAGTGTGAAAGTGTGCATTTTGTAAAAAATATTTAGTAACATCAGCAATGAAAACCTTGTTATGAGTGTGCATGAGATCACATAAAAAATATTACCTTCCTTATCTGTCAAGAAAAAGGCAATGACTAAAATAGTATGTTTTATATTTTAAAGTTCTGTCATACATGTAGTTTGTACAGGGTGCAACCTTTGGTTTTGGATAATTATGAAGATGCAAATCAATTTCTTGAAATGCCATGTAAAATTTCATCACCTCAGTTTTCAAACACCAAAATGTAACCTTAGGAATGAACAAGTAATCTTTGACTTGACATAATTTCCAAATTTCTGTATCTATGGTAATGACTTATATTCTACAATTTATGAGATTTTTGTAATTTTAAGGCTTTTATACTATGCCTTTAAAATTATTACTGTAACATATTTTGTCCTTATTTTCAGATTCCAACATTTTTCTACCACAATAATTATTGTATATCCTCATATACAAGCTGGATCCAACTACAAATTGTATAGACCCAGATTTGCCATGACATATTGAGCTAGCAGATCTGTATCAATCCAGTGTGTTAAAAAAAAAACCTTGTCAAATATTATCAAGGATATCTTTGTTTAATAAAACTTCCCTACATTTTAACAAATTCATTATGATGGCTTTATGGTTTTATCTTGGAAAATACTGAAGGTATAAGTGGTCAAGTGATCTAAAGCACTTTCCATTATGGATCACTGCCATCTCACCTTTGTCTGTGTGGGTTCAAGTCTAAGATTTGGTGAATGTGGATATGTGAGAAAGCTTGCCAGTAGCTTCTCATGGATTGGTGGTTCTTTCTGTGGATTTCCCAGTTTCTTCTTCCACCATTAAAATTGGCTGCCATGTATAGCCTACCATGTTCTGAAAAATTGTGTTAAGCCCCACAACAACAACAACAACAACAACAACAACAACAACAACAACAACATAAAGCAACCCTCTTTAATACCATATATTCTCACTTATAAGATGAATCCAACTGCAAACTGCACATACGAATCTGTCATCACACAGTGTACTGGCAGATCTGGACCTGTGCAGTTTGTTTGGAGTAATTAGTAGAACAAATAACACTGACCCCAAAGTGTAGGTACATTATGCTATGGCAGATAAGGATCTTTGTTGTCTGCAGTTTGACTTGAGTTATAAGTGAATATATAAGGTACTTTGTCACAAAATGACCAATTTAGCAATACAAACACTCACATTTATACATACAGATATACGCAGTGAGCCAGAATCATTGAAACTTGTTCAATATGTCAAGTATTGATACCTTGCTCCAGAGCTTGTTCTTTCTCAATCTCATATTCTTTGTCCATCTCATTAAGTTGTTCCTGAATACCCATATCGATCTCATGCAGATCAGGGTCATCATCAGGTCGACTGTCTGACATTTGGAACACTGCAGCAGACACATTATCAAACCAGCCTTCTTGTTGGGCTAGTCTCTGCATATCTCTGATCTTCTTGAGAGCCATATCATCCTGAATGAAAAACACCAGTCATCAATGTTATCATTTACAGTGGTTCATATACTTTATCAAAGAGCAGACTGGTTATGGTTTTGTTCCTTGTCAAATCACATGGCCTGTGCCTGAAAATAGTTGATGATTTCAATATGTGAGTTCTTTCATTATCAAATTACAAGGAAAAGTGTTGAACTTACAATTACCCCCCCCAAGAAACATCCTAATGCAAGGTTTGAAAATCAAGTGTTTGTGTGTGTGTGATTTGGATTTTTTATGTAGCTTTAACAATTTTTCAGTCATATCACTATGATGTCTGCAGTATGGCAGTTTATAGTGATGTCTATCACTTGGGCATCATGACCTCCACATCCACGGTGGACACTCTAACCACTAGGCCACTGGAGCGGTCTCATGTGACAGAATTTGAACTCTGAAAAAACCTAGGAGTGCTGTTGTTCTATCCTTGCAATAAAAATATCAGAACATGAATTGTTAATAAGCAGGAGATCATAAGGTATTTCTGCTTCTGTGGCATCAGTCAGCATTTTTAGGTATTTAATTAGGTTAAACTAAGTCATAAAACTAATTTTTTAAAATTATACTCAGCCTAATCCTTCAAAGTACCCACAATTCATTTTAATGGCATATGTTATGCAGTGTTGAAAATTGAACTGATGCATGAACTTTAAATAATGTTTCACATCCTGAAAAGAGGTCACAAAAACCCAGCTTCAAAGCATGAAACCAATTTTTGAAATAAAATGCTTCTTCAATGAAACTTAGCTGATTATAGTACAGAAAAACCTGTCTTGAGTGACCACCCCTTCTGCCAAACAAAGGTATCTCTGATAACAGGTGGTCTCTCATAACAGATTTATGCAAGATGATTAGTTTTAGAAATTCCAAAGGATTTAAGAAGGAAAAATACCCACAATTACCATACATACATTTCCTTCATTATTCAGAATACCCACACTTCTCATACATTCATTTCCATCATTATTCAAATTATCCACAATTAACATACATTCATTTCCTTCATTATTAAAAATTTGTGTAAAAAATATGTAATTTATTTCATCTCAAAATAATTTTATACAGCACAAAAGATAAAGATATATCATAAATCATTTACATTTGAATTTTGTTTTGTAAAGTTTAACATGTTGGACAGTATATCTGGCAGAAGGAGAAGCTGCAATGACCCACTGAACCACAGGACACTACTTGCAAGCTTTGTCATATACTCACACTGGTTGAGCTGAAACTCAAATTGAAAGGCGAGATGTGTGTGATCGGTAAAGGTGAGCACCTCAGGCCATATGGCCACTCAGGGCCTCTCAATGATATTTAAAGATAATGTGTATATGGATTGAAAAATTGACAAACGTTCATTTATCTATCATGTCCATAAGTTAACTTTATAAGTCCATACATTTCAGAGTTATTTGAAATGAACAGGTAGCTAATAATTACACTCATTCTGTGTATGGATTGCACTGCAGTGGTCATGATCATATTTGGGGTAAATATGGAATATATATGTACCAATGAATGAAAAAAAACCCTCAAATACTGAATTAATCCATCCAAAAACAAAAATTTACTGAAAGTCAAAAGCCAAAAGGCTTAATTCACCAATGACATAAAGAGATTAATCGAATAAACAAAGGGTGTAACTGGCTACACTATGTCAACAGATGATGGCTTGGTGTGTAGGATTAATAACTGTAACTGTGTGTAACATCAACAGCAACAAAGAACATAAAACTATGATGACATCAAACATATCTGGAAAAAGATAATCACTTATAAAAGCAATGATGAAGACTTTTTTCTTGTTTGTCTTATGCATTACTTACTAACTCCAAAGACAAACAATGCATTTGACTGCTCAGTGAAATCCTTTAAAAGCTAACACATTATGACATTACTGGAGTTGAGTCTAAAAATCATCATAATTAGTCATGTTCTGCATGTTACCAATTACAACAATGCATTTATATAATAAAATCAATCTATGCATGACAACTTTTGTCATAAATGACATTTAGTTGCTGATATATGAGGTCACTCAAGGCAGGTTTTTCTATACCTTTGGGGTATGGCCACTTCCTCACAAATGCAGCAAACCCAAAATAGTTTTTAGCAATAAAAAATCCAAAGGTTTTTGTCTGTCCACATATTATTAGGTGGGAATTATACAAGAGTGATCTCTACCTGAATTGAGTGATTGGTGCTGAATCTCATTCATTCTTCAGTTACTAATGGAGTAGAAATGCATGCATTGTCAGTGTAGTATGTCACTGTGGTGCATTTGAAAGCAACTGTATCATGTTTGAGTAAGTGTTCTCAGTGCTTATTTCTAAAATGTATAAATTATTTACATCAATATATACAGTTCATACACAACAGGAAAGAATATTCTTCAATCCTTCTTTCCTTTACAATGTTTCAGTGTACTCTGAAAGTCAAATTCAGTAAAAGGTGGTCCTTCATAACTTTCTATCAAGTCATCTTGTCATTCATCAGCTGACACTGCTGCTTACTGGCTTCAGCATGATGTGCAAAGACACTCACATGAAAATTTGAAGACATGTCCATCATACTGTTGGTTTTCTTGCAATTTAAGCATGAAAAACAAGTCATTACTTTCTTTTAATGACTGTAATGCAGCCATATGTAACTTTAAAGGTGTTTGAAAATTGATTGATCTGTAAGGATCCTTCATGAGTATTACAGTTATCAGTCTCCATGTCAATTATGGGAATTGGATTATACAAGACTGGTTTAAGTCTCCATTTCCATAATGGGAATTGGATTATTCAAAACTGGTTTAAGTCATAATGGGAATTGGATTATTCAAGACTGGTTTAAGTCTCCATTTCCATAATGGGAATTGGATTATACAAGACTGATTTAAGTCTGCATTTACATAATGGGAATTGGATTATTCAAGACTGGTTTACATTTCCATAATGGGAATTGGATTATACAATACAGATTTAAGTCATAATGGGAATTGGATTATTCAAGACTGGTTTAAGTTTCCATTTCCATAATGGGAATTGGATTATACAAGACTGATTTAAGTCTCCATTTTAATAATTGGAATTGGATTATACAAGACTGGTTTAAGTCTCCATTTCCATAATGGGAATTGGATTATACAAGACTGGTTTAAGTCTCCATTTCCATAATGGGAATTGGATTATTCAAAACTGGTTTAAGTCATAATGGGAATTGGATTATTCAAGACTGGTTTAAGTCTCCATTTCCATAATGGGAATTGGATTATACAATACAGATTTAAGTCATAATGGGAATTGGATTATTCAAGACTGGTTTAAGTTTCCATGTCCATAATGGGAATTGGATTATACAAGACTGATTTAAGTCTCCATTTTAATAATTGGAATTGGATTATACAAGACTGGTTTAAGTCTCCATTTCCATAATGGGAATTGGATTATTCAAGACTGGTTTAAGTCTCCATTTCCATAATGGGAATTGGATTATTCAAAACTGGTTTAAGTCATAATGGGAATTGGATTATTCAAGACTGGTTTAAGTCTCCATTTCCATAATGGGAATTGGATTATTCAAGACTGATTTAAGTTTCCATGTCAATAATGGGAATTGGATTATACAAGACTGATCTAAGTCTCCATGTCAATAATGGGAATTGGATTATTCAAGACTGGTTTAAGTTTCTATGTCAATAATATGAATTGGATTATACAAGACTGATTTAAGTTTCCATGTCAATAATGGGAATTGGATTATACAAGACTGATTTAAGTCTCCATGTCAATAATGGGAATTGGATTATTCAAGACTGGTTTAAGTCTCCATTTCCATAATGGGAATTGGATTATTCAAGACTGGTTTAAGTCTCTATGTCAATAATGGGAATTGTAATATTTAAGACTGATTTAAGTCTCCATTTCCATAATGAAAATTGGATTATTCAAGAAGTCTCTGTTTCCATAATGGGAATTGGATTATTCAAGGCTGACTTAAGTCTCCATTTCCATAATGGGAATTGGATTATTCAAGACTGATTTAATTCTCCATTTTAATAATGGGGATTGGATTATTCAAGATTAATTCAAGTATCTATATCTGTAATGGTCACTGGATTATTTAAGACTAAATCAGTTCTCCATGTCTCTAATGGGAGTTGTATTACTGAAGACTAATTCAAGTCTCTATGTCTGTAATTGGCACTGGATCAGTCAAATCTGTGGCATTGGATTATTCAAGACTGATTCAATTTTCTGCGTCTCTATAATAGACAATGGCTAATTCAAGACTATTTCATGTCTCAATGTCCATAATGGGAACTGATTATTCAAGACTGATTTAAGTCTTGATATCTGTAATTGGAATGGGATTATTCAAAACTGATGAAAAGACTCCATGTCCATAATGGGAACTGATTATTCAAGACTGATTTAAGTCTTGATATCTGTAATTGGAATGGGATTATTCAAAACTGATGAAAAGACTCCATGTCCATAATGGGAACTGATTATTCAAGACTGATTTAAGTCTTGATATCTGTAATTGGAATGGGATTATTCAAAACTGATGAAAAGACTCCATGTCCATAATGGGAACTGATTATTCAAGACTGATTTAAGTCTTGATATCTGTAATTGGAATGGGATTATTCAAAACTGATGAAAAGACTCCATATCCATAATGAGAATTGAATTATTCAAGACTAATTTCAGTGACTGTGTCCATACTGGGAATTGGATTATTTAAGACTAATTCAAGTCTTCATGCATGTAATGGGAACTGATTATTCAGGACTGATTCATGTTTTCCTAAAGAGTTGCACCATGAACACTTGATTAACATTTTCACACTGTTTAGTCTGCTTTGAAAAGATATATAAATTACCATTTGTACTCACTTATAAGTCAGGTGAACTGCAAACAACCAGGATCCTGATCTGCTGTAGCATAATGTGCCTTCAGATCAAGGTCTATAATGCTTGTTCAACTGATTAATCCTAACAAACTACATAGACCCAGATATGCCACAGAATTTTGCAATGGCAGATCTGGGGGTCTGTGCAGTTTGCAGTTGGACTCATCTTATATGCGAATATATCTGGTAGGGCCAATTTCATCTTTTCTGTTCATTGTCAATTAACCATATGCTCTTGATCTAACTGGTGCCCTAACTAATCAAAATCAGTATGATATTGTTTAACCCAATAAAATCAACTGTCTCATATTTCTTTCCCAATCTGAACACTCTTTTCAGAAAAGACATTTTTAGATGCTCTCAATTCGGTCAGCCTAAATTCCACTATTACAATTTTCAATTTTTGGAGTTCATTTTAGGTGCCTGACAAGCAGCCTGGAAGCAACTTTTTTGTGCCAAATATAAAAAATAAGTGACAATAGCACATCATAGAAATGAATCAAGCTTTACCTACCCTGTGAAGGCAATACTCATCCCTGCTCAAAAGACAGGACTCACTCACAGACAGTGGTGGTATTAGCCCTTGATTTAACCTTAACAAGCACTGATGACATTAGAATGAGCATCAGGAATACGAGGTTTTTGGCCGATCTCTGAAGAAGCACCATTACTCTAAGAAAGGTACCAAAGCCTCTCTAGTTTAGCAAAGAGGCACACACAAATAATTACTGGCAATGCAAGAACTGGGGAGAAATTGACTCAAACAACATATAAGAGGATCTGTTTGGCCAAAAAAAATGGTTAATGTTAAAATAATGGTGAAATTCATTGAGTGCCATGATGTATGTGAATGCACATGATAGTCCAAAGGAAAAGCAAAAGATATTCTGTATGCTGGCAATAACTAAGTAATCAGATGGGAATCGTGTTTTTAATTCATGACACTTCAAATACTAATTGGTGAAGAGAATATTTTGCTTAAACTAAGAACTTGGCTTCCCTGACAAGTAAGAGAAATTTTGATAAAACAATATAATCAGGAACTAGAATATAGTAGGTGGTACATGCCCTGATACTGATGTTAAGAGTGGGAAACATTAATATTAATGCAACAGTTGCAGGTAATGTATTACTACTATTAAACAATTTTTAATAAATTTGGACTAGTGGAAGATAGTGACCCAATTTTGGTATGAGAGAAATGTTTATCCCAGGTTCCAAATGATGTGTTGGTTTGATGTCAATAGGCATTTTAATACAGGACCAAGTATCTCAGGAGTGGAAGGATGATTACAATATTGGACCAATTAACAGCATAGAATTCAGGTTATTAGAATCCATTTTTAGTATGCTGATTACATCCATCCTCTGATGCACTTCCAGTGTAAGTTTTGTGGCAAATGGTATTAGGATCCAGACATAATTTTGAAGCAATTTTTAATACACCTAAAAACAGGTCAAATCTACCCAATGTTTGGTACATGACACTGCAAATTGTATTTAAAAACTGAAGAATCATACAAGTTGCTACTTGCACAACAAAAAGACAATCTCAAAGACAGATGGACAAATATATGGGAATATAAAAAGATTTTGTCTCTGGACTGGATTACTTGATACACACCAAAATGATGACAAAATTTGCTATGAAATCATTGACTAAGCACACTAAAAAATTGGATAGTATTTTTAACACAATTATCCAAGTTGTCATAAGAAAAAATGATACAGTCTTCTGTATGGCATCACAGCTATCCTTTACAATGTCCTTGACCTTGATCTTAGCCATCTGACTGCTAATTGTAGGGGAAATGTAACTGTATGTGTAAAATCTTATATAAATCACTGTGGATGAGAACAAGGAAAATAACTTGAAAACTTTAATTGGAAGTTAATGTCAGGGAAACAAAAGACACAACCATGTCTTTCCTCTTTACACAATATTAAAAAAAAGATGGTTCCATGAAGCATAATGTACCACTTATATATGTTGCTATGGTGTATACTATATGACTTTTAAAACCTTTGACATGCAAATCTTACATCTGTTGACGTCAACAGAAATTATCACTGCCAGAAAAGTAAGTCCTAGATCTCAAAAAGTGGTAAGGCATGCAAGAGAGACAGAAGTTGGTAAGAATCAACAATTACATAGTTTTCCAGGATGTTCTGTACAGCATTAGTTTCACGCAGCTGTTTTTCCTGTAGATCAGCCATGATGGAGACCTCAATTTCACTTATTATTTCATCTGGACCAAGACCCAAACCCTCAGACATCTGACGTTTCTCCACTGGAACATGAAATTTTTATAGATTCATAATGGTATTAAAACATCCAAAATGATGATCAGCATTGCTAGAACACACAAGTGATACTGATGGTAAGCATTTCTGGAACATACATACAAGTGATACTGATGGTGAGCATTGCTACAATACACATACAAGTGATACTGATGGTAAGCATTGCTAGAACACACATACAAGTGATACTGATGGTAAGCATTGCTAGAACACACATACAAGTGATACTGATGGTAAGCATTGCTACAATACACATACAAGTGATACTGATGGTAAGCATTGCTACAATACACATACAAGTGATACTGATGGTAAGCATTGCTAGAACACACATACAAGTGATACTGATGGTAAGCATTGCTACAATACACATACAAGTGATACTGATGGTGAGCATTGCTACAACACACATACAAGTGATACTGATGGTAAGCATTGCTAGAACACACATACAAGTGATACTGATGGTAAGCATTGCTAGAACACACATACAAGTGATACTGATGGTAAGCATTGCTACAACACACATACAAGTGATACTGATGGTGAGCATTGCTACAACACACATACAAGTGATACTGATGGTGAGCATTGCTACAACACACATACAAGTGATACTGATGGTGAGCATTGCTACAACACACATACAAGTGATACTGATGTTGAGCATTGCTACAACATACATACAAGTGATACTGATGTTGAGCATTGCTACAACACACATACAAGTGATACTGATGTTGAGCATTGCTACAACATACATACAAGTGATACTGATGGTGAGCATTGCTAGAACACAGATACAAGCAGTACTGATGATAAGCTTTGCTAGAACACACATACAAGTAATACTAATGCATTGCTAGAATACACATACAAGTGATACTGATGGTTAGCATTGCTACAACACACATACAAGTGATACTGATGGTGAGCATTGCTACAACATACATACAAGTGATACTGATGGTAAGCATTGCTACAACACACATACAAGTGATACTGATGGTGAGCATTGCTACAACACACATACAAGTGATACTGATGGTGAACATTGCTACAACACACATACAAGCGGTACTGATGATAAGCTTTGCTAGAACACACATACAAGTAATACTAATGCATTGCTAGAATACACATGCAAGTGATACTGATGGTGAGCATTGCTAGAACACACATACAAGTGATACTGATGACAAGCATGGCTAGAACACACATACAAGTGATACTGATGGTTAGCATGGCTAGAACACATATACATGTGATACAGATGGTGAGCATTACTACAAGACACATACAAGTGATATTGATGGTGAGCATTGCTAGAACACACATACAAGTGATACAGATGGTGAGCATTGCCAGAACACACATACAAGTGATACTGATGGTGAGCATTGCTAGAACACACATACAAATGATACTGATGGTAAGCATTGCTAGAACACACATACAAGTGATACTGATGGTGAGCATTGCCAGAACACATATGCAAGTGATACTGATGGTGAGCATTGCTAGAAGACACAAGTGATACTGATCATCAGCATGGCTAGAACACACATAAAAGTTGTAAGTGTGTAGCAAATGATAATTTTTACCTGGAAGTTTTGTAATGACAATTAGTGTGCAGATTACTTAATAATCAGGAATGAAATGATTTTAGTAAAGCCTGCCGTTTTGAATAACAAATAATACTTTATTGAAGATCAGCAAAGGCACCTACATGACCACAATGACATTTATTTTATAGCCAAGCTGATACTTTAAATTTACAATATGCTTATGTAAACATTACTGTAAAGATAAGATGGTACAATCCACTTGTACGGTATGCAGCTGTCTTAAATTTCTCCTGACTCCTAAATCATAAGGCATCTAATATGTATGATTTATAATCAGTCTACAGGTGTCATTGTTCACCACTGATGATGAAGTTGATGCTAATTAAATGAAATGTTTCCATGTAATATTAACAACCAACTTGATTGGTTGTATTTCTTACTGCAGATATATGTTTCATGCTATATGTATTAGAATTACATACAGACCTTCCATTCTGTCTGCTAGGGCTTGAGTCAAGAATCTGAGCTGTTTGGATTTGTCAAGATCTACTTCACTAAGATGCTTCTCCCACTCTTTTGGAGTCTTGGAATCTTCCTTTATACTTGTTGCTTTCTTCTCTGACAGCTTTCGCCACTTCTTCTGCTCTTTTTCCAGTCTCATAAGTTCCGATTTCAGGTCCTGGCATATATGACATATGATTATGATTATGTAGAATAGTATCACATTTGATAATAATCAGACTGCATATAAATCTGCAACACTCTTACACTGCTGACAAAAATCTGTACAGTTTTGTGCAACCTAACATATTAATCACCTACTTTTAAAATATAATCCTTAACCCGACATTCTTTGAGCTTACTTCTCTACATTTCTTGTATCTATTTAAATAATCCCAATAACCTTCTCCCTTACTCAGTTAAATTACCTTCTCCCTTACCCAGTCAAATTACCTTCTCCCATACCGAGTCAAATTACCATCTCCCTTACCCAGTCAAATTACTTTCCCCCTTACCCAGCCAAATTACCTTCTCCCTTACCCAGACATGTTAATGTATGAGAAAAACTGTTTGGTTACAAACTGACATAATACCATTTCAAGATCAGTTGTGTCAAGGAAATGGCACAATGCCATTGCATGACCAGGTAAAGCACTTGGTTATGAAACAGCCATGCATCATTTTAAAATCAGTGTATGAAGGGACCATGCTGGACAATAACATTTGGTTCAAATATTACTTCTCTCTCCAACCAAAACAAAATGATGGCAAAAGTAAGGAAATTAAGAGGGTATAGATGTTTATAATGTATAAAGTTCAAAACTGTTACTGTTATCTTCTGTGTTTGCACATTTTCATATCAG
Organism: Potamilus streckersoni; assembly: GCA_016746295.1. Taxonomy (NCBI): domain Eukaryota; kingdom Metazoa; phylum Mollusca; class Bivalvia; order Unionida; family Unionidae; genus Potamilus; species Potamilus streckersoni. Next base: position 1,086,418 of record JAEAOA010001418.1, read on the forward strand.
ATACTTAAAATACTAATGGAATACTATTAAACTCTATAGTCACTATTGTTTTTGTGTTATAAAGTTATTGTATATAACTTCAAAAACAAATTACAATTAAAAATGAACAACTGTACTCAAAGTAGAAGTTCTTGGTTCATACATTTATATAAAGGAATATCAGGCAAACTGATTTATTAGTAATGCACCAGGATACATCCACAAAATTAATTTAAATTCTTTTAAAATTTTAGCTAGCATTTATGATGATCAAATTTGCACAAAAATTACAAAGTATGAAATCAGGCTCCCTGAACTGGTAGTGACTGGTTCCTCTTTTAAATTAAAAGAAGCCCAGTCTAATAAAAGTCTAAATAAAGAATGATGGTACCATATATACTTGCTTATAAGTCAAATCAAATTGCAAACAACCAAGAACTTGATCTGCCATAGCATAATGTGTCTGCAGATCAGGGTCTATGTTCTTCTGATTACTCCTAATAAAACTGCACAGACCCAGATATGCTAGTGCATTATGTGACACCAGATTTGGGTCTGTGCACTTTCATAAGCCAGGATATATGATAATGTAAACAGACACTGATATACAACATGGCATGTTTGTGTATAAAAGCCATTAAATTTAATCTTGGCAATCTTTCTTTAGACACAAGCTGATTTTCAGTTCATATATCACAGTTCTAGATAAGCAGTATATATGCATATTTAATCTAAAAATGTATAAAAAAGATCAAAGTTAGATCAACAAGATCCAGACTTAATTAAACTAGTCTAGCAAACAGATTGCTAAATGATGAACAGATTTTCTATATAAGTGAGATGTCATGAGTTAAATTTAAAACTGACTTGATAAAGTGCAATGTTTGACTGATTAGATTGCATTATGTCTGATTTATGCCTTATCCATGAGATCAAATTTTGAGGACTTCAATTTGTTATTGGTGCCTACTTGGAAACAACTAGGTGAGATTTCTTTCACTTAGGATTTGATAAAATAACTGGATCAACAAAGATTGAACATTAAATTAAAATAGTCAAGCAGAATGTGAGATGATGAACACAATAAATGAGATGTCATGAGTTAAATTCCAAACAATGACTTGATAAAGTGCTCTGTTTGCCTGATTAGATTATATTCTATTTCATTAATGTCTTATTCATCATCTCAAATGCTGCGGACTTCACTATTTTATTGATGTCTAAATGGACAAAACTGGGGGAAATTTCTTCATTTCGATTTCAATAGAATTACCACATTACTAGAGCATCAAATTGGGGACAATAAATAGTGACTCACCTCATCTGACATATTCTTGGCCTTGTTGGTGAGTGTTTTGTCCACCCTGACATTTTCAATTAGGCTAGCCATTATGTTTCTTTCCTCTTCCTGGCGTGTATCCACTGTCTCCAGAACTGCATCTGCTACAGTCCTCCCTAAAGTATACAAACAGCAGATGAGACTTGACACTTACAGTCCTCCCTAAAGTATACAAACAGCAGATGAGACTTGACACTTACAGTCCTCCCTAAAGTATACAAACAGCAGATGAGACTTGACACTTACAGTCCTTCCTAAAGTATACAAACAGCAGATGAGACTTGACACTTACAGTCCTTTCCTAAAGTATACAAACAGCAGATGAGACTTGACACTTACAGTTGCCCACTCTGCAAATCAACACATACTGTATTCGCAGCTTGATATTATGTGATAATTACTTTGTGACATCATCAATATGGCTATAAGTGAATATTGTCACAATATGAACAAATGGAGTGCCTCAATTGACATTGTTTTACTGTTTCTTATCAAACAATATAACAAAAATGCTTACAGAATTTTAATAACTGCATGAAAAATTAGTGAAAGAAAATGATGAAGTTAACTAGAAGTATAAAAGATTTTGGGAAATATTTATCAATTTACAATATGTTATAAATTAGATAAAAGGTGTTTATATCCTGTGAAAATATGATGAGCTTGCAAATACTCACTCAGCTATTATTGTATGTACAGTTAATGATGGTAATTTTCTCATTCTTTTCAATGACCCTAGCTTTTAGTGAATCTGGATATGTAAAAAAATTAATATTTTAATAATTTTAATACTTCGTCTTTTCACAATTGATCATGATCAGCCTTAACAGTATATACCAAATTAATGTAATGATACACCCATGTTTGTGATTAGAACACACTCACCCAACCCCACCAATAAACATTTAGAAAATGTTGGCAAATATCACTAAGAATATCTCTGTTTTATAATTGGCTCACCAGTTACTTTCATCAAAATTTATTAGGCTTGCACCATGGTATTATCATGGACAGAAGCATGCAACAATAATTTACTGGGATGGCCCCATATACTTATCATAGAGGAAATTCTGTACAGTGGCATGCAGCAATAATATAAATTACTTGGATGGCCCCATATACTTATCATAGAGGAAATTCTGTACAGTGGCATGCAGCAATAATATAAATTACTTGGATGGCCCCATATACTTATCATAGAGGAAATTCTGTACAGTGGCATGCAACAATATTTTACTTGGATGGCCCCATATACTTATCATAGAAGAAATTCTGTACAGTGGCATGCAACAATAATATAAATTACTTGGATGGCCCCATATACTTATCAGAGAGGAATTCTGTAGTGGCATGCAACAATAATATAATTTACTGGGATAGCCCCATATACATATCATAGAGGAAATTCTGTACAGTGGCATGCAGCAATAATATAAATTACTTGGATGGCCCCATATACTTATCATAGAGGAAATTCTGTACAGTGGCATGCAACAATATTTTACTTGGATGGCCCCATATACTTATCATAGAAGAAATTCTGTACAGTGGCATGCAACAATAATATAAATTACTTGGATGGCCCCATATACTTATCAGAGAGGAATTCTGTAGTGGCATGCAACAATAATATAATTTACTGGGATGGCCCCATATACATATCATAGAGGAAATTCTGTACAGTGGCATGCAGCAATAATATAAATTACTTGGATGGCCTCATATTCTTATCATCAAAGAAATTCTGAACAGAAGCATGCAACAGTATAATTTATTGGGTTGGCCCCCTAGTCTAGTCATGGAATAAATCCTGTACAGAGGCATACAACAGTATAATTTATTCGGTTGGCCCCCCTAGTCTAGTCATGGAATAAATCCTGTACAGAGGCATACAACAGTATAATTTATTGGGTTGGCCCCCTAGTCTAGTCATGGAATAAATCCTTTAAAGAGGCATACAATAGTATAATATATTGGGTTGGCCCCCTAGTCTAGTCATGGAATAAATCCTTTACAGAGGCATACAACAGTATAAATTATTTGGTTGGCCCCTAGTCTAGTCATGGAATAAATCCTGTACAGAGGCATACAACAGTATAATTTATTGGGTTGGCCCCCTAGTCTAGTCATGGAATAAATCCTTTACAGAGGCATACATTATAATTTATTGGATTGGCCCCCTAGTCTAGTCATGGAATAAATCCTGTACAGAGACTTACAACAATATAATTTATTGGGTTGGCCCCCTAGTCCAGTCATGGAATAAATTCTATACAGAGGCATACAACAGTATAATTTATTGTGTTGGCCCCCTAGTCTAGTCATGGAATAAATTCTGTACAGAGGCATACAACAGTATAATTTATTGGATTGGCCCCCTAGTCTAGTCATGGAATAAATCCTGTACAGAGACTTACAACAATATAATTTATTGGGTTGGCCCCCTAGTCCAGTCATGGAATAAATTCTATACAGAGGCATACAACAGTATAATTTATTGGGTTGGCCCCCTAGTCTAGTCATGGAATAAATCCTGTACAGAGGCTTACAACAATATAATTTATTGGGCTGCTCCCCACCTAGTCTAGTCATGGAATAAATTCTATACAGAGGCATACAACAGTATAATTACTATGGTTACAGGCATTTTGTCACCTAATTAAATAACAAAGCTGTGGACCAAATTTATGAAATTTATTATTAGTGCTGAAGTAAATGTAATATTGCTCACTTGTATAGACTCCACACATTTATGGTCCCTGTATTGCAGTAAAAAAAGTTACACAGCAATGCCCAAATGGAATATAGACCCTATGCATTTATATTCTTTTGTAAAAAGTTACACAGCAATGCCAAAATGAAGTATATATAGACCCCATATATTTATGTTCTTTATTCTGGTATAAAATGTTACACAGCAATGCCAAAATGAAGTATATATAAATCCAACACATTTATGTTCTTTATTCTGGTGTAAAAAGTTACACAGCAATGCCAAAATGAAGTATATATAGATCCCACACATTTATGTTCTTTATTCTGGTGTAAAATGTTACACAGCAATGACAAAATGAAGTATATATAGTTTCCACACATTTATGTTATCTATTCTGGTGTAAAATGTTACACAGCAATGCAAAAATGAAGTATATATAAATCCCACACATTTATGTTCTTTATTCTGGTGTAAAATGTTACACAGCAATGCCATAATGAAGTATATATAAATCCCACACATTTATGTTCTTTATTCTGGTGTAAAAAGTTACACAGCAATGCCAAAATGAAGTATATATAGATCCCACACATTTATGTTCTTTATTCTGGTGTAAAATGTTACACAGCAATACCAAAATGAAGTATATATAGATCCACACATTTATGTTCTTTATTCTGGTGTAAAAAGTTACACAGCAATGCCAAAATGAAGTATATATAGATCCCACACATTTATGTTCTTTATTCTGGTGTAAAATGTTACACAGCAATACCAAAATGAAGTATATATAGATCCACACATTTATGTTCTTTTTTCTGGTGTAAAATGTTACACAGCAATGCCAAAATGAAGTATATATAAATCCCACACATTTATGTTCTTTATTCTGGTGTAAAATGTTACACAGCAATGCCAAAATGAAGTATATATAGATCCCACACATTTATGTTCTTTATTCTGGTGTAAAATGTTACACAGCAATGCCAAAATGAAGTATATATAGATCCCATACATTTATGTTTTTTATTCTGGTGTAAAATGTTACACTGCAATGTCATAATGGAGTAAATACCCATCAGATAAGTTCTGAGTCTGCTCTTGGACACTGGCAAACATTTAGCAAACTGTAGTGATGAGATTCTGAAGTAATATGTACAGATTGTTTGTGGAGTATAAAATACTGAATTTAATACCATCAAATATTGAATGTTCAAATCTTAATTCATCTATATGCTCGTTAACCTCTTAAACTGTCCCCCAGATTTTATAAAACTTGAAATATAGATGAAGATGAATTAGCAGACTAAGTATCACACAGTATTTACCACTATGTATTCAGAAAGCTGACTTAAGATGGGGTATGTATTAGTGTAAAGATAAATTTTGATTATATTTTCATGGAAACTTAAAAATTGAAACTACAGAAACTTCTAGTTTAAATATACATAGGACAATCAATGCTGATTATGTGGACACATTTGGGGCTCATTGATTGCCTTAACATAAGCAATTGTGAGGATGATATAATTTTGGTGAAAAATTGAACTTTGAATAAAAGTTATGAACACACAAATATAAGTATTTTGTACTCCCATCATATTGATGCCATCCTTCTTTGCAACACACAACTTTCAGTAATCTTAATAAAGACAAAAAGAAAAAAAACGATGCCTGTAACATGTGGTATATATAAATGGTAAGCAGTCCTATTTAGAGCTCATGTGAAAATATCATAGGGGCAGTTCATACGGCTAGTTAATCATAGAGACAATTATAATGGAAGCAGGCCAAGTATAAACAACCATCATTACACTTTTTACTTAACTGTCTAACAAAAGTAAGGGTGGTGTGTTAAGTTCTTTGAAGAATGGTATTGAGAGCCCATAAAATGAATTTGCATAGGTAAAGTTAACAAAGTGGCACAACTGAATTTGTCTGAAGTTAATGGTAAATCAATTAGCTGTGTGTTGAAAAATAAATGTTATTACACATCACTAACTTGAATGAAAATGTTTAAACTGTCTTTAATAAGGATTATTGGCAAGTTTATGATTTATATATCTTTGGAATTTACTCCATATATAAAACACAAAACATTATTAATTCAGCAGTCAGAACAGTTTGCAAGTGTTATTAACTTCTGAAGGCAAAATATCAAAATGCAGTTGTGATTCAGGAAACAATGAGCCATCAACAATGTGAATAAAGCCCAGCAAAACTAAATTCAAGAACTACTCACTGATAGAGTTTGACTTTGTGAAGCACAACAGCAAGGGAGAGCACCTCATCCTTTGCATATACTGCAAGCACCATATAGATATGAGACATTCTTAAGTGTACAATATCTGTTGACACAGCAGCAAAACCTGTATGTAACTCTGAGACAAACCAAAACATATTTGATATAATGAATTGAAAATTCTGGTTAGTTCTCTTCATTATTATTCATTATTATTATTCTGGTTAAAATATCCATTATTAATCAGGCCATGATTTGAGATTGAAAGACTATAATAAGCACATGCTCAAATTTACAGGGTTGATTTGTGTAGATAAAGAGACTGCAATAAAACTTGTACTGGACAGAGGCATTTGTTACTGCTGTATTACCTTTAAGCATCCATAAAACCTGAAAAAAGTAAGTCCCCTTCTCTCACCTCCCAACAAATAATATAGCTAGTCCATAATGTAATGTATATTTTCTTTTTTTCTATAAAGACAAACACTGTTGGGGTCAAACACATCAAATACAGTTATGACAATGCCCACATTATGGTAGACAGGAACAACTCAACCAGGATTCACTCAGCATGTGAATTTTCACCATCTAGTCTCTAATGATCACATAGTGGAATACATCTACACTGCTTTCAGACTCCCTAGTCAACAAATGACAACAGCAATGACTGCATTTGATTAAGACTATGCTCCACCACCATCCAGTGGATTTTAACAAGAGAAATGTGGTATATTTTTACTTAACTTCAGTGTGGTTGCGATTATGAAAGTGTTTGAGAATATGTCTATATGTGTGATGTTATTTGACAATTTGACAATGCTAAATCTACCAACTAATTTTTGTTTATAAGCATATTAAATACTTTAATGAAAACCAAAAAAGTTATTTTATATCATTCAGATTTGAATTTCCAGTCATTTTGAATAGGCTTACATGAAAGATACTTTACTGTTAACTGGACAACATTACATGTACTTTATTGGGGTTCAAGCACATTGACTTCCCTTGGGACCTCAAAACACAATTGTTTAGTCTCACAAACACCTCAACACAGTGAATATGGCAGGTATGTGATTGTGGCATGTATACATCACTCATTTATAACAACACTTAAAGTGGATTAATACTGAAACCATAAATGGAGGACTTGTGTATAGCAAAATGGAAGGTGGCATAAGGAAAGGAATTTTAGTGGGGATTTAATTTTGATTATTTGCATGGTTAGGCCAAAATCTGAAGAAGAAAAGTAAATTCTTGCATAAATACCTTGTCCCTGTTTATAGACTCACCAAATCTCACAAATAAATTTGCACTGTATACAGTGGGACATGATGGAGATCCATTTTGTTAAACCAGAGACTATATGTCTGCCTGTCTATCTGTCTGTCTCTCTCTCTCTGAGGAACACAAACACAAAAGCTAAATTCTCTCAGCATATGATTTACTGAAGTTAATGACCTTGTCTGATTAATATTTTTACTTTATTACAAGAAGTAGTTTTAAAATCTTCTTTTCCTAATGCAAGGAAATATAATCTTTATTTAATGAGATATTACGGCCTAATTGCATGGAAATACAATCTTTATTTAATGAGATATTAAGGCCTAATGCAAGGAAATAAAATCTTTATTTAATGAGATATTAAGGCCTAATTGCATGGAAATACAATCTTTATTTAATGAGATATTAAGGCCTAATGCAAGGAAATAAAATCTTTATTTAATGAGATATTAAGGCCTAATGCAAGGAAATATAATCTTTATTTAATGAGATATTAAGGCCTAATTGCATGGAAATACAATCTTTATTTAATGAGATATTAAGGCCTAATGCAAGGAAATAAAATCTTTATTTAATGAGATATTAAGGCCTAATGCAAGGAAATATAATCTTTATTTAATGAGACACTAAGGCCTAATGCAAGGAAATAAAATCTTTATTTAATGAGACATTAAGGCCTAATTGCATGGAAATAAAATCTTTAATTAATTAAATATTAAGGCCTAATGCAAGGAAATAAAATCTGATCAACTATTAAGTTTATGTCTCTGATTATTAGATTGAAATCCCTGTAAGCAAGGAATACTTTTATCTTCCTCTTTATCCACTCATTTTCTCATATATTTATCTGAATAAAACCAAGACAATAAATAAATAAGTGAAAGTATTACCAATACTCATCACTGATCTCAATGTTCCATTTACAAGATAATCATTTTAAATGTTCTGTTTTGAATGGCATTTAAACACCCCAAATTATGCACCCAATGACTGAATATTATTTTGTTCATTTGGACGTCATACAAGATGGACATACATTGTTTTGCAAAATGGTGTGCTGGACTATGAAGGCTTAGCCAAGTTATGGGCCATTAAAGCCAACAAAATTTTGGCTACAGTTTTCTACTACTGGGATTTAGCGAAAGTCGGCTAATGTTTTTGACTATTAGGGTTTAGTCAAAGTTTGGCTAATGTTTTTGACTATTCGGGTTCAGCCAAAGTCGAGCTAATGCTTTTGACTACTAGGGTTTAGCCAAAGTCGGGCTAATGGTTTTGATTATTGGGGTTTTGCCAAAGTTTGGCTAAGCTTTTGGACTTTGAAGGCTAAGCCAAAAGTTCTGAACCATCAGTTTTTAAAGCCATAAGAAACTTTTGGCAAGGTTCAATTATCCCACTGCAGATGACTGATTTGATTAATTGGAAAAAACTCATATGAAATTGGAAGCTGTTATTATTTTAAATGTCAAAATTAACATTATATAATCTTTTATATTAAGAAGTCAGTTTCTTGTATCATGAAATGAACTTACGTATTATTTACATATACTGGAAGCTTATCTTGGACAACACAATGTTAGGATCTGAACTCGCACCTTATCTGGTCATAGTTCCTGTACATTAATTAAATAGATATAATGTCTAGACAGATATGCAGACAATAGAAATGATTTATGAAAGTATCTTTATGAAGGAAATTAGTTTTACTCAATAATTTGATTGTCTTTGATTACATAAATATAAAATTGTCACAAAATGAGATCACTGCAGCTAGTAAAAAAGGTTATACAAATTCATGTAACAATGGTGATAGACAAATTCTAACCAGCCCAAACTGTGGACATAACTTGCTACATAATTAAGTGTTGCAAAAAGACCAACAGGATGTTTGTGGAATTGAAAGCAATGACAAAGGAAATGTATGATTGAAAAATAAAGATAGTGTCCTTGAAACTGTTTTAACAACTGATGACTAAATTACAGAGAATGTTATTGTAATATGAAAATATTAATGCAGTGGTACAACTAATACATACAAGAGGATTAGTAATTGAGAAAAGCATGGTAAAACTAATAACTATACAAGGAAAAAGGGTCAGTAATTACAGTAGTAAAACTAATAACTATACAAGGAAAGAGGATTTGTAATTACAGTGGTAAAACTAATAAATATACAAGGAAAGGGAACAGTCATTACAGTGGTAAAACTAATACATATACAAGGAAAAATGATTTGTAATTAGTGGTAAAACTAATCAATATACAAGAAAAAAGATTCATAATTACAGTGGTAAAACTAATCAATATGCAAGGAAAGGGGATTAGTAATTAGTGGTAAAACTTATCAATATACAAGGAAAGGATATTAGTAGTTACAGTGGTAAAACTATACAATATACCAGGAAGGGGATTTATTACAGTAGCAAAATTAATCAATATACAAGGAAAGGTGATTAGTAATTACATTGGTAAAACTAATAAATATACAAGGTAGGGAATTAGTTATTACAGTGGCAAAACTAATCAATATACAAGGTAGGGAATTAGTTATTACAGTGGCAAAACTAATCAATATACAAGGTAGGGAATTAGTTATTACAGTGGCAAAACTAATCAATATAAAAGGTAGGGAATTAGTTATTAAGGTGGCAAAACTAATCAATATACAAGGTAGGGAATTAGTTATTACAGTGGCAAAACTAATCAATATACAAGGTAGGGAATTAGTTATTACAGTGGCAAAACTAATCAATATACAAGGTAGGGAATTTGTTATTACAGTGGTAAAACTAATCAATATACAAGGAAAGGAATTAGTAACTAAGAAAAGCATGGATAAGATGCTACTATCTTGTGGATTTCTACTGGCCAGGAGTTGATTCTAGGCTTGCATGCTTCTTACCTTTGTCATGTACTGACTTTCCATAAAAGTGACAGAACCAAGGCATCAAACCAGTAGATTTAAAAATTTGCACCTTCTAAACCAGTCTATTTTTTATTGACATAAACTGTACATGTTTTAAGGGGAATGAAAACATTCAAGTGCATGTTTTACCATCATATGTATTTTCTTCATAATTTAATGAAACAGCAAGCTTTTGAACATTAATCAGATTCTGATAGAAAATGTTATAATAATAATTAATGAATACAAGTCAGTGTACTGATAATTATATAATAAAGGATGAGTTGTACAGATCACTGTGAAGATATTTTAGTATTAAAATGCATGAGCATTTTGAGTTTTCTTCACTATATCACTGACTTATGACCAATGATGATATCAATTGTGATTACAGTAGTACCCCTCTTATACAGCCACCCCTTCTGCACCAGGAAAGTGGCCTTATAAGACGGGTGGCCTTTCCAGAGGGGGACTAAATTTTTTGTGAGAAGTATATGTACGTAGTAAGAAAGCTTCATTTTTCAAAGCATTAAATATCTTCGTTTAAAAGCAACATTAAATATTAAACGGTTCTTGTGCTATAATAGTTGACTTATTTCAACTGAGTATGCATTAATAGTTCTTATTCTTGGCAAAATCGCGATATGCGAGCGGGTGTTGTCATGCACATAGCAGAACCATACAAAAACGTCATTTGAATCTTGGTACATACGCAATTATCTATCCATTTGCTCCATTTTCCCACTGCTGCTAAATAACTTATCGGTTACAATGTTATTTATTTGAGTCTTTTCAACATAAAATTGTTTTATTCGAGTCTTTTCTACCTAAATTTGTTTGACCAGTCTCCCTCCCCATCTCACCCGATATCGTCGACTATATATAATAACCGACGTTTTCTGGAAAAAATCATCTTCGTTTATGTGAAGACATGTTAAAGTTTGGCAATGAGTTATTCCGATGTTGCTAACTGTATGTGATTTAATTATGCAGACGACACATTTGTTGAGTGGACGACATGCTTTCTTCGTAAAGAAGCCACAAGTTGTGTTGTCAAGTGATTTTTTGGTCTTTGTCTAGTACACTTTTTCTATTTTTAGCCAATGCTGACCGTGTGATCTTGACCTTACATCCAGTTATAATCATCAACTACCAGACGGATGAAACAATTTTTTTCTGCATTTAAACAAGATGCCATATATTTTTAAAGGCAGTGATTATCACATGATTCATTAGTCGTGATCTGGTACCCTATTGGCTTTATAGATATTTCTTTTTTACTCTAAGTGTGAAAAACGCCTTGGATACGTACACAGATTTGATCTGAACAATAGCACCTCACGGCCGTTAAGATTTATAAACTTTACAATTGTTGCGTATTAGCCGCTAATTATGTAAGTTAACCAGCTCCACATCTTGCAAAGGGAAGCCACAAAGGCTATCAAACCATTTTCCGTGCAGACTTTCATATTGTACATCAATATTGCCACTTCTCTGATGTTACCACTATTAATAAGTGTAATCTTAACAATTATCCGTGGATAAACCAGACTTTTAGGATAACACGCAGTACAGATATATGAATTACCTTTATGTATGGATTAAAATTTGAGTCTTTCTCAGCTTTAGGATAAAATTGTGGCTTCTCATAAGGTGTAAAGGATATAATATTAACCTTAGTGGTACATGTAGAACACTTTTTTGAAGAACGAAAACCTGACATCAGGAAACAGAAATCCGATTACTTAACACAATTAAAAAAAAAATTGTTCTAGATACATATTACAAAATAAAATGCGGCCGCTTGTGAGGGGTAAATTTTATGTTTTTGCAAAAATATGCTGGCCGCTGGTCACGTTAGCCAGGTGGCCTTTCGTGAGGGGTAATTTTGAACACAAATTCATCAATGCCTTCAGATTCTGGCCGTAAGGAGCGGGTGGCCGCTGGTGAGGGGGGCCGTTCAAGAGGGGGACTACTGTATTAAGTTTCAAACTTTACAAATTTTCAGGTCCAGTATTCCCCATGAATCACTTTAGTTTGCTAAGAAGGAGAATGTCCTCTCTGTATCAGCATTAGAACATGGCAATAACATCCATACTTTGCATGCAGTAGGATTCAAACTAAGGTTTCCTGCGGCTGGGTCCTTAAGGTACTGACTTCCTTCCATTACTCTTACAAAATTCATCCCAAGACACATTTTCTGAGTTGGCCTTAAATTGTATTCCCATATTTCATATTTCTCAACTGGTGCATTTTTAGCATTGGGATAAATCATGTTTCAACATTTTGACAATAAATTAACCAAAACATTCTCCTCTTAAATTGTTTTGAACAATGCAAGTTTGTCAAATAATTCCATCTGATGTAAATTAGTGCTTTACCTAATTTATATTTTGTGTCACATCATCCATAACATCACATGCCAAAACTGAATTTTGTTTTTTTTTAACTAACTAAAATGCCTTTTCCTAAGTTTTTGATACAAATCTTTCCCACAAATTACAACAAATGAATATACAAATCTTTATACACTACTAACTATTCAAGGCTCACTTTAATATCTTAAAAAAAGTATGCTATTTACTCAATTAAGGAAGTGCACAGTATAAAAATATATGAAGAAAATTTTTCTTAAGTATAATATTATAAAAACGGCATATTCTAATGTACAGCATATTTTAGCCTAGGCTTGTCCGATCTATGTTGTCAAAATGAAATCCTTGAAGTGAAGGTACATGTATGCAAAAATCTCAAGGAAATGGTGCAAAATACTAGAAGTAACCTGTGGAGCATGAAAACAGGTTACTGTGACCTATTACTTTACTGTAATACTTCTCACTGTGACATATTACTTTACTGTAATACTTCTATTGTGACCTATTACTTTACTGTAATACTTATCACTGTGGCCTATTACTTTACTGTAATATTTCTTACATAAATGTAGCAATGTTTTCATGAATATAAATGACAGAAGAAATGGAAATAAATGAAAAAAACTTAACACTGATGCCATTGACAACAAAAATAACTACTACAAGTAATGTGTTATCTTACTGCTTATGTCTGACCAATGTTAGGCCATCAAGACAATAATTAAAAGGTCCAATACTCACCTTCAGTGGCATCCTGTACAACTTCTTCTAACTGACTCTGTTCCTTGTCTTTCAGATTCTCCTCAGTGCTATTCTTGCCCAGCCGCTTCTTTTTTCTGGCTAACAGTCGCTCACGAGCCACAGCTCGTTGGCGTTCTTGTTCTGCTGAGAGCCTGTATGCAGAAGGAGTAATCAGATAATAGTGAAAAAGTAAATCTTTCAAGGACAACAGTTATGTTCTGGTTGTACAAAAAATCTAATAGTTTTAAAAATCCAATTTTAGCAAATTCTGCTATGAGCTATAACCTGTCATTTACAACCAAACCCATCATGCACAGATTCATTTTACTGCATATCAAATACACTGGTGTGAGTGACCACCTGCTAAATGTGATCTGCAACCATGATTCGGTTTTTGCAAAAAATGTGTTTCCACACTACCCTGAATGATCATATTGCAAAACCAATTATAAACACTTTGGACTAAATATACTCATTTGTTACAATGATTGTTGAATAGAGACTGCAGGCATAGTCCAATTGGTTCAGAAATGAGATCTACAATAAAATGAGGAAACATGGAGTCTGGTTACCAGTTTTGTTAGATTTATAAAGTCATGTGAACTGGATCTGATACCGACATCACTGCTGCTAGAGTGCTTGGATCCAATATTGCCTTCACTAACTGATGTTATAAATACATCTATCTCATCTGGGGAATCCCCATCATTTTACAAAACTGCCATTGTAAAGCCTCTGCTGATGAAACTAACACTTGACCATAATGATCTAAAGAACTATCGCCCAGTTTCTAATCTCCCATTCATGTCAAAAATCTTAGAAAAAGTTTTTCTATCCCAACTTGTATCTCACCTGAACTCAAACAGTCTTTATACAATGTACAGTCTGCATATAGCCCTCGTGACAGTACTGAAGCCGCTTTTTCTTTTAAAGTAGTAAACAACCTTCTCTCTGCTTTTGATGGCGGAAAGACTACAGTCCTCACTCTCCTTGACTTGTCTGCAGCAATTGACACTATAGACCATGATATATTACTTCACTGTCTCCAGCATGTATTTGGCATTCATGATACAGCCTTATTATGGTTCAAGTCCTACTTGGTCAACAGGACACAAATTGTGTCCGCAAATGGAAAACACTCCAGCCCAGTTGATCTATACTGTGGAGTTTCACAGGGATCTGTTCTTGCACCTGTTATCTTCATTCTATACACTCAGCCAATCTTAAGTGTTATAGATCATTATCCAGTGTCTCAGCAATTGTATGCTGATAACACCCAAATATACAAATCTAGCCGTCCAGCTGAAGTTGAAGCTACCATCCAAGACATAGATAGGTGACTTTCTGATGTGAAATCATGGATGAGATGTAACAAGCTGCAGATGAATGATGATAAAACTGAAGCCATCCTGATTACAAAACAAAGACTTTTTCATTCACATCCTTTACCTCAGACAATAAATATTAGCAACATTAAAATCAAGCAGTCAGTATGAAACCTTGGTGCCACTCTTGACAGTAATCTCTCATTGCATCAACATGTCATGAACATATGCAAGGCTGCATATCTGGAGCTGAGACGCATCAGCTCCATTTGCAAGTATCTGTCAATTCTGTCTGGTTCATCTCAATATCTACTTAAAAAAGTTAAAAACACAGCTGTTCAGATCATCCTTAGAGTACCATGATCAGAGCACACCTCTCCACTGCTCTGCATCCTACACTGGCTATCCATATGATCCAGAATTAAACACATAATTTATTCTCTGTGCTACATTTCACTGATGGGCTCCAGTCCAACATACCTATCTGACCTCACCCATGTCTACACACCAGCAAGATACTTACGCTCCTCTTCTAACACTCATATTCTCATTATTCCCACTATAAAAATGAAATCATATGGACGACATTCTTTTGCATACCAGAGCTCGCTCAGCAATGTGGAACAAATTGCCCACTGAACTTAGACATAAAGACACAGTGACCTCATTCAAAAGCACTCTAAAAACTCATCTATTGCAACTATAAGAACAATCATAAAGACCTAATAATGTATCCTTAAACATATCCTTACCTTTAAAATTTACAGATTTTTTTCTGTTTCTAATTTTGTGGCATTTGTTTTTATTTTTGTAATCATATCATTATTTAAGTTTTTTTATTCTTTTTAAGTGTTGTCAAATGTTGTAAAGTGCTTAGAGCTTCTAAAGATTAGGCACTATAAAAAGTCCTCATTATTATTATTATTATTATTATTATTATTATTATTATTATTATTATTATTATTATTATTATTATTATATAAAGCAAATTTGTATACAGACTGTAACCCATACTTAATTACATGTTACAAAAGGCCATTGTAGTATCACAGAGTTTAAAATCCCTATTAATGTTAACCATTTTGTGTTTAATGGATTAGCAACCAGGGCTAAAAATTGTTCAAAGGTTCATACTGCTTACTGTGAAAATCTTTACCATTTGGATAATGTTATAATGTGAGATCTTCCCACTGCAGCATGATGGATCTGTGGGGTTCAAATGATTGGAATGAGAGAAATATTTTCTCTTAATATGTTATTTGCATTATCTGGATGGGTTAATGTTCTACTTACTGTAAAAATAAAAGTGTTTATTCTTTGTTGTTTTATGAGTGTTACTGGTATTAGAATCTACACATGAGGTTGAACATATCCAGGTCAGAGATCTGCTATATTCTTCTGTTAATGAATTTTCTGTTTCTTATTTATGTTGTGGATGACTTACATTTTACTTTATCGCATGCTTTAGCAAAGCGGTCCATCAGGCATTGTAGTTCAGCTTCTGTGTGAGTATCTAGAGCAGCATCATCTGCAAAGAGCATGTCTCTAATGGTTGCTTTCCTTACTTTGCTCATTGCCTTCAGTTGTGCCAGATTGAACAGTCTGCCGTCTGAACTCATGAGTAGGTAGATTCCTTCTGTGGACTTCCCGAAGGCATACTTAAGCAGGACAGCGAAGAAGATGCTGAAGAGCGTGGGGGCAAGGACACAGCCTTGTTTCACTCTTATGTGGATGTTGATTGGTTCGGACGATGAGCCATCATATTGCACTGTGCCTTTCATGTCGTAATGGAAGGACTGGACCATGCTTAACAGCTTTGGAGGGCATCCAATCTTTGTCAGGATTTTGAAGAGTCCGTTTCTGCAGATCAGATCGAATGCTTTGGTGAGGTCTATAAAAGCCAGGAAGAGGGGTCTGTGTTGTTCTCTGCACTTCTGCAGTTGCCTGATGGAGTAGATCATGTTGATGGTGGACCTCTCTGTGCGGAACCTGTACTGAGACTCTAGATACACTCTGTCAGCAAGCGTCTGCAGTCTTTTCATGATGACTGTAGCAAAGACTTTACCTATGATGCTGAGAAGTGATATGCCCCTGTCGTTGTTGCAGTCACTTCTGTTGCCCCTGTTCTTATACAGGGTTATGATGTTGGCATCTCTCATGTCCTGAGCCACTGCACCTTCATCCCAGCACTGGCAGAGACATTCATAAAGGTGTGTGAACAGCACACTGCTGCCGCACTTGATGACTTCTGCTGGGATACCATCCTTCCCTGGGGCTTTACCTGTCATCAGTTACTCTAAGGACATCTTTAGTTCTGCCGTAGTAGGTTTCTCATCCAGTTTGGTCATACAAGGGAGGTTTTCAATGGCATTGAGGGCATCCTTGGTCACATGGTTCTCTCTGGAATACAGTTCAGAGTAGTACTCCATCCAGCACTCCATCTGCTTGCTCTTGTCGTGGATAGTTTCGCCTGCATAAGACTTCAGTGGTGATATCACTTTCTTTCTTTATGCCATTGTACATGCCTAGATATCACTGAAAAACCCATGTCTATAGAAATTTTTGTCTAGTGGCTTAAGATATTTTTAACATAGTGGCCATATTGTAGGTCTTACTGACACCATGCTGATTTAGGATCAAGTCTTCTAGTTGCTATAACCATCAATTCTGGAGAAGCAACAAGATTTAAAAGATGGCCATTGTGGCCATGACATTGGAAGTCTGAAAACCGATGACATTATGACCGTTCATTGAGATATTAAGATTTTCAAGATGAATGCCATGATGGCTATATCGACTGTCAGACTGGCACCATTTTTATTTTAGACCAAGTGGACATTATACAAAGTCTTGCAATGAAAGCCAATGTTGCACTGACCATCCACTCAAAAGAAATAGGAATAACAACATTTTTAAGATGACCACAAACTTGACCATAATGAAGGTCAGATGAGCACCATCTATATTTATAACCAGACAGACATCATAAAAAGTCTTCTGGTGAAATCCCATACCAATATGACCATCCATTCGGAAGGAGTATGAATAAAACATTTTCAAGATGGTGACCTTAGGGCCCCATTTTCATTTAGATTTAATTTGATGTCATATAAAGCATTTTAGTCAAAACCAATGACAATATGACCAATCATTCAGGTGAAGTTTAGATCATAAGATTTTCAAGATGGATGGCCAAACAAGACCTTGGGATGAATTTGTGCATAAGATTTGATGGCAATTATCCATGTAGTGTATGTGGAGTAGTGCTCAGAAATTCTGCTAACAGATGGACATTAGATCGATGGAAAATTTTTAACCAAAGTCAGTGAAGCATAAAATATGGGTTAAATATTTATACTTTTGTGATGAAGGTGAAATATTTGTCAAGATGCATCCTGTCACCAAATTTTATTTACGATAGCATGTATATATAGTGCAAAAAGCCTGAGCTAAATGCAAAAACTCAACTAAGAATATAAAACTACTGCAAATGTACAAACTTGACCTCATGCCTAGTGGACAGAGCATCCACCTTAAATGCTGATGTCAGTGGTTTAAACCCCAGCCTAGTCATAGAAAAGACTTATACAAATGGTACTAACAGCTGTCTTGTTAGGTGCTCAGTGTTAAGATGTCAGTGATAGGACTGGTTGCCCTGGTGTCTGTAAAATGTAACTGTGTGGGACATTGTGCTACATGTCTATGGCATGATGCCCCAGTGCTAGATATTATAAACTGTCACAATGCAGACATCATAGCAATATAACTGAAAAATTGTTAAAGCTATGTTAAAAATCTAAGTCACACACACACACAAAAACTTGGCTTCTTTAGTCCCCTCCAAAGGTGCAGGTGCAAGTGCTATTAACCCCACTCCAAACTGTTGCCTAGGAATCATGGTAGAGATGCAGTGATACTCTATGTATGTTTACTTCTATACACTGAAGCCAATTCTAACACCACTGATGATAGTACAACTGCTCTCCTATCAAATGTAGATGTGATGACTGTTTTAATGTACATCTTCAAATAATGAACAAAACATGTACCAAGTTAAACAAAGATCCATCAAAAACTCTGAGACAAGGTTCACTTCTTATACATTGTATTCAGCTTCAAGACAAAAAGGGCAATAATTCTAACCAAATTTGAAGAAGCTAAGTGATTTGTCCATATATATATGTATATATATATATATATATATATATATATATGTATATATATATATATATATATATATATATATATATATATATATATATATATATATATATATATATATATATATATATATATATATATATATATATATCTTCAGATGTTGACAAAGTTTTATGGTGAAGATCTGAAAACTGAGGGACTGGTTGCACTCACATGATAATTATATACACTACAAGTTTCAACATGCTCATCTTCAAATGATATCAACAGCATTTACCTGGAAACCATTACAAACTACAGGACTAAATGTGTTCATAAGATTGTGTGATGTACATGATGGAGGATGGATCAACAGACACATGGACTTGATGATTCCTACAAGAGCCTGCCTGTAGAACTACCCATGTCTTTGAAAATAAAATATTCATGGGTATTAAGATGAGAATACTAGATATTATACTTTTTTGGTGGTGGTGGTGGTGATGATGGTGTGTGTGTGTGTGTGTGTGTGTGTGTGTGTGATTCAACAGCACATAATTACATTCCTAGCTATATTGTGCCAAGTAAGTGCAGACATTTCAAAACTAGCAAACAAAATGAAAATAAATCAAAGATGGGTCAAATCACTAAAATACCAAGTCAATTAATTTTTAAGTTTTAGACTTCTTCCCTTTGATACAGTTATTCAGCATGATTAAATACTCAAAATAGTCCTTTGCCTTCATTTTCAAAGCAAACAGCGTACATAGCAAAAGATGAAAACATTCATAGAGAATTTTTATTTGATCTTTTACAAATCAGCTCTCACCCCTCCTCTCTTCTCTGTTCATACTCTTTTGCAGAGGCGATTAACATGGCAACAGACTGGAGTTTTTCTTCCTTCTGTAATCTCCTTCTGTCTCGCCTCAGCTTCGCCATAGCAATCTGACGCTCACGGTCTTCTGCTATCTTGTCCTTTTGTCTTTTTAGTGCTCCCAGGATTGCAGCTTTTTCATCATCAAAACAACTTTGAAGCTCTAGGAGGATATTCTAGTACAAAGAAATTATGACTAGAGCAATTTTCATGCATTGTTTACATATTGTTCAATCCTCAATCCACTAAGAACAACAAAACCCCCCAAGATCATAACTCTGGCATGTATTCTGAAATCTGTAACCATATATATTTGTGTCTGGGTGCTATGTCAGCATATATAAAAGTTTGGCAAAATAGTACTTAAAATTGTCCCTATGACTGCAATTTATGTACATCGGACCATATGACCATGTTCTCAAAAGACACTGAGAAATCATGGGATTGAATCTAACAAAAATAACACCCCTTTACACATGGTTGCCAAATGAACAATCACAATGCCAAGTTTTTTGAAATCCACTCACTAGTTAGAACATAAGGTAACAGACATATGGACAGATGCACAAAAAGATGAAAAGATATCACAAAATCCCAAACATTTTAAAAATTGTACAAGGATAAATGTGCTCAAGGATTCCATCTATTACTATGTCTCTTAGTATTTCTGGCAAAGTCATCAAAATTACCTATCATATGATATTTTTAATATGTCGGTAATGACTTGATACATTGTTTTATTTAATACTGTTTATGACTGTAACAATATCAATATAATCTTGTTATGTCATTAGTAAATATCCCCTTGTTGCCTAAAAGCAATTTTCTGATACAATGTTTCAGTACTAATTTAGGATTTAAACAACTGCAAGTAAAATCATTACTCAGATGTTGTAATTGATATGTGGTGTCAGATTATGTAGTAAACGTTATCATAGATGGATACAATGATGATGTATCAACTAATTAACTCCAAATTGTCAGGAAAGATACTAATATTCTACTTGATGTGACTGATTCCAGAACATTATTATGTATTATCAGCATGAGAAAGAAAGCATTACTATTACTAATCAGTAATCCCTTCTATCATTATTTACTTCTTCTTGTCATGTTCAGTAATCTGAAAACTGAATCTTGTCAAGATACAAAACTCTATTCCTTTGTAACCATTTTGACATACCCTCCTCCTCTTCTTTTTCTCCTCCTCTTCCTTTTTTTCCTCCTCTTCAATGATGGTGTTAATGGTTGCGTCATCTGTGGCAAGGCCCTCTGCCTGTCGCTGTTTAATCAGTTCCTTACGACGGCGAAGCCGTTCCTGTAGTTTCTGCTTTTGGTCCAGCTTCGATTCTCCAAAAATCTCCTCCAGCACTAAATGAAGGAAGAATATGTGATACATGATATGGCCAACTCATGACCTTTTCTCTACTAATAATCTTGATTTCTAAACTAGGGACTTGACTTAAAGGCTAGAATTATATTATCCTTTCTTGTGACTTTGATCAGAGTTATGACTGTAAATAAGTGAAAAACTGCTAAATAATGATATCATTAAAATATCTTCACCACTTCAAAATTTATATTCTAGGAAAGAATACAAGAAAGAGTTACATTTCTCTGGCTGTAACCTTCACCCTGTGCCTATGATATGTGTTACACAATCTAGGTGGGTAAAGTTTCATTACACTATCTTCAGTAGTTCAAAAGTAATTTTCCAGACAAGTACAGGTTACAATTTTCTTTGCTGTGACCATGATCTTGCTAATGGGGGCATGGCTATAGTGCTAAACATACTTTCAAGTCATACATGTATATTTGGGTGAAGTTTTATTAAAATATCTTTACATAATTCAAAAGTTGTACTCATTTGAATTAGTTTCACTATCTGTGACCTTGACCTTGCAAATGAGTGCACAGCTATGTTACAGAACACACCATCTAGTCAGGATATGTACTTGGACATTTTGGTAAAATATCTTCAGTGGTTTAAAAGGTATATTCTGAATGGTCGGTATATTTAATGTGTATTATTTGTTGGTTTTTTGATAATTATATGATTTATATATTTGTGTTTTGTACTTGACCTTGTCCAAAATTAGGTTCATTGTGTACCTCCCTAGGAACATTGATTTGTAAACAATATAATACATATCTAATATTTTTCTCTGGGAACAGCTTATAGTTGGAATTATTATCAATGGAACTAAACATGTTTATCTTAACCTGCTGTACCTGGTGTTTACCATGTTCTTTATTATAATTTTAGTAACAGTTTCTTTTCTTCTTGACAACTTAGAATTTTCTAGAAATTAACTTTTGACACTCATCCTGGTTCTGTTTTTTTTTTTTTTTTTGCTGTTTACTTGAGAAATTACTCATTGTGGCATTAAGATATTTAGCACCATCAGTCTCATTGTTGAGTTTAGATTTTCATTTGGGTCGAATCACTTATTCAAATATATATTCACTGGAAACATTGTGCTCATCTTGGACAGAAACATTAATTTGGAATTATACTTAATTCAGACAAGAAACATTTTTCAATTATAATATTGTAAAATGAAAAGACTCTTAGCACAGTGCCATAATCTAGGCTATTGGTACATTACTACATTCAATATTGGAATTTAATTCAAATAACAGTGGTATTCAGTTAAAATTTTATACATCTGGACTTATGATAAAACATTTAGGACTATTTGGGATTTAATTCACAAAACTGTGAGTTCTTTTTAAACTTCCACTTTGTTTTCAAGGGAAATGAATTATTTGTTGAATTTTACAATACTTGTTAGTTTTCATTCATTTCTGTTATTTAGTTTAAGACCAAAGAGTTGTACCAATACAAGTCACAGAATTACATTTTGTCTTGCTGTGACCTTGACTCAAAAGATGAGGCATAGCTAGGTTACACAACACACTGTCTAGATATACTACATGTATATAGTTGGCAAAGATTCATTAAAATATTTTAATTGTTTAAAAGTTAGAGTCAGACAAGGATATGAGTTTCAAATTTCAATCTTCCCTTACCATGACCTATACATTAAGACATAGGGCCTGACTATGGTAGGCAACTCAGTCAATATATATATATATATATATATATATATATATATATATATATATATATATATATATATATATATATATATATCTGGCAAAGTTTCATGCAAATATCTCCAACCACTACAAAGGTATAGTCTGGAAAATCAAATGTTAGTGTCAGACAGACCACAACATAAAATAAGTTTATAAAAATTACTATTATATTTACCTGACAGTACAGTCTAGATTGCTTCATCTGACTTACATTAATTGCAATAATTAGTGATTATTCTGACACAATGAATGTAATTGATTTATTACCAGTCATCAAAAATTGTGTCTAGGAAGTTTTATGAACGAAAAGTTTTATAATGATGACTGTTTCATGGTTGACTGGTTCATGAAACTTAATGTTCATAAAAATAAAAGTCTACAATTGTTTTTTTATATTTATTTAAAGAAAGTTACAATTGAAGTTGTACAAGTGTAATTTACGTGAAGGAGCAAAGAACTTAATTCTAATCATATCACAGTAAAAACTACATATCATGTGCCGTTTAACCATCTAGTGAAGAATCATTTTCATGGGAACCAGATATTAATTATGATATTTAATTGCTAACATTTTGTGTTGGATAAATGTGATTTGAATGAAGAAGGTCTGTACAATTTGTCACATGAATCTAATTTCTATGATATATACTTATATGTATGATTCTGTCCAATGGAAGCAGTAGAAAAATTCCTTTGACTGCAGTGTTTATCATGCTTTTACTGCAAGAAAAAAACAATGCACAGAATCATTACATATAAACAAATATTACCCATCATGAAGAAATTCACACATATTATTTAACTTTATCACAAACTTTACAATATCAATAATGGAAACACCCCAACAAAAATCTGATCTGGGTAGAACAAGTGTAAAAATGTGCATTGCTCCATAAAATATAGATCAACGTATGCTTATCGTTCTGCATGTGACCTTATGGAATCAAGCAGCCTCATTCTATATTTTCTCATTGTGGAGTTTTCACTCCTTGCTCGGGAGTTCCTCATATGGAAGAAGTTCACACTGTGTTTGTGTGTGTGTGTGTGTGTGTGTGTGTGTGTGTGTGTGTGTGTGTGTGTACACTTTAACTTCAATATAAGCTATGCATGATCAATGAATGATATAAACAAATAAAAGTGATCTAGTTTCAGAATGTGTAAAAATTTTCAAATTTGCATTTCTCCATAGAATATGAAATAGGCAAACTTGCATTTTTCATTCTGCTGGTAATCTGAAAGAATGCCAGCAGCCTCATCCAATTTTCCTTCCTTGCGGAGCTTTCTCTCCTTTAGCTTCATTCGGACCAGTTTCCGCTGCCTCTCTATTTCTGTCAACTTGTTCCATTCCTGTTCTCCATACTCCTTGATCAGAACCTATACAAATTATAACGTGTTGAATCATATGGTTATGTTCCAAAGAATTTTTATTTAACAAATGTATATTTTTAAAAGGTAAAAAAAACCCACAAAAACTTCTGGGTTCCTTGCATATTAAACAGCTAGATGACCGAATTCAAAACAGCAAAAAATTTATTTTCACAAGATGTACATTACAGCTTAAGTGAATAAAACTGAATTCAATACAGTTATCATCAGATGACAATCTTTTGGCTTAATTGGAGCAATACTTTTAATTTGCCAAAAGAAAAGAATGCATAGAATGTTAATAAGGAATTTTTTGTTGCTGTCAGTTTTTAACATTACAATGTCTACATGACTTCTTCCTTCATTGTAAAATACCCTTTTGTTTTACTAGTAACCCATTATCAATATGATCCTGAGATTATCAATCTTGTAGTGTTGTCCAACTTAAAGCAAACTTAAAAGGTTTTGTCATCTGACTAGATGCTTCATTTTCCTCTGCATTAACAGACAACATTCTTGTTAATATTAATCTCCCAAAAATGTAGAAAAGAATCTTTAAACATAGTGATCATGTAAAATTAAAGACAATAGGAACCAATTGACATAACAAATATAGAAATATCAAAAGTAGCATGAAATTCCATAAAAAATCTAAATTAAATACCACCAGTTCACTAAAATGCAATGAAATATATGAAAGCCATACTGAACATCTGTACTGATGACATCATCAAAGTGCATCTTCCCATATTATGATTTTATTACTCCGTAACAAATTGCTGGACACAGTCTGAGAATTCTTTGTCACTTGGGTAAGAAATCTAATCCATAAATAACATAGCTATAACCAGTGTGTGTGTGTGTGTGTGTGTGTGTGTGTGTGTGTGTGTGTGTGTGTGTGTGTGTGTGTGTTAAATAAGTACATATTGGCAAGTTTATAAATTTTCAATTTTCTAAGAAACAAGCAAAAATGAATGACCCCTTTAACTGCATGACATAAGTTTACAATTTTGCATGCTTGATTTTGTATGAAAGAATCAAATGATTTTGTATACAAGAAAAAGGAAAGAAATAGTCTGGTGATTTGATGATAAAGTACATTTGGAATGCCTCAGACATTATGCTTTTGCATCTGACATTAGGATGTAACATAATACATGCATAACATTGAAGATATGAGACATTGTTTGTAATATAAGAGATCCAAGTGGATCCAAGAATGCTCACCTGTCTGACATGTGCCTAATAGCTAAATGCAAGAGCATTTGACCAAGAAATGTGGGTTAGTTCAATGCTTTCTGCAAGCATTTCGTCCAAAGCTGTTGATTGTGTATGTTAAGAAAGCAACTGTTTCACAATTGTTTCAAGGTTATTTTCTAGCTTTTCAATCAATATCTATGTCTGATCATATGCCTTGTTTCAGAGTCAGCTGAATGCTGTTTAGCAGTTTTTTAAACATATTTGTGGAAATGTTTTTTCTACTTTTTTATATCATCTGTCTAAATATTTAAAATCCTTATTTGCAGGCTGCTCTCTCTTAATTTGTCAAATTGAGCTGAGCATTTGTTTTTACAAGATGTTTAAAGGCTACAGTTTTTAGAAATGGTGGACATAATATGCAGATTTGCCTAATTGGTACAAATTTGAAAGGTCTTCATGTCGGACACTTTCTGTCAAGATTGGTCAAATTCTATACATCAGTTTCAATGAAGCTGTTTCAATTTTGTTTCTATTTTTTATGATGGTTATACTTAATGGCAGATTGACATCAGTTGTATCTTCTTAAGCTCTCTATGACAGGCAGCTTCCTATAAAATTTGGTCACATAGTCACATAATATTGAACAGTTATTGAGCTGTTATTTAAAGGTTTTTATATTTTTGGCAATGGTGGCCATATTTGATAGCAGACTGACATCATTTGTATAAATTTTCAAAGTCATCATGCCAAATTGCTTTCTGACAAGTTTTATTAAATTCTATTCACCAGTTTCAGAAAAGTCATTCATAGGTTTTTATTTTCTTAATAACTGCAGATATATCTGATGGTGAACCATGCTTCCTGTCATGTTTGGACAAACTGTATTCATTAGTTTTGAAGAAAGAGTAATTTCAAAATAATGAGTGCCATATCTAATTGCTAATCAACAGTGTGTGTGTGCGTGTGTGTTTCTATAATGGTTTCTTTCAAGTATGATCTAATTCTGTTTAGTGGTGTTTCAGAAGCAATTGCTGAAATTTATTTTTTAGTAGTAGTGACCATAATAAATTCCAGATAGCATTAATTGTAAAAATTTTAAAGCCATCTACATCTGGATGATTTTTGGTTAAGTTTGATCCAATTCTGTTGAGTCATTTAAAGATTCTTCTTTTTTTAGTAATGGCTACAATATTTTATGACACATCTGCATCATTTTTTACAATTTTTATTCTGCAAGGGTGCTTTTCAGACATTATTCAAATTCTTGTCAACCGTGTTTTTGAAATAAATTTTAAAGGGTTTTTAATATTTAAATATTTAAATTATAGTATTGGTGGTCATAACTGATGGCAGAAAATTTCAGCTGTTTAAATCTGAAAGTCTTTTATGCAAGGATACTCAGTGCCAAATTTGGTCAAAATTGGTCCAGTGATTTTATAAAACATTTCAAATACCAATTGTTGATTGCAAAAAATACAATGGATTCAGTGCCATACAGTAAGTTCTTTTGACCCTCAGCACAATGTACAATAAATTCAGTGCCATACAGTAAGTTCTTTTGACCTTCAGCACAATGTACAATGGATTTAGTGCCATACAGTAAGCTCTTCTGACCTTCAGCACAATGTACAATAAATTCAGTGCCACACTGGAAGCTCTTTTGACCTTCAGCACAATGTACAATAAATTCAGTGCCATACAGTAAGTTCTTTTGACCTTCAGCACAATGTACAATAAATTCAGTGCCATACAGTAAGCTCTTCTGACCTTCAGCACAATGTACAATAAATTCAGTGCTACACTGGAAGCTCTTTTGACCTTCAGCACAATGTAAAATAAATTCAGTGGCACAGAGTAAGCTCTTTTGACCTTCAGCACAATGTAAAATAAATTCAGTGGCACACAGTAAGCTCTTTTGACATTCAGCACTATGTAAAATAAATTCAGTGGCACACAGTAAGCTCTTTTGACCTTCAGCACAATGTACAATAAATTCAGTGGTACAAAGTAAGCTCTTTTGACCTTCAGCACAATGTACAATAAATTCAGTGGCACACAGTAAGCTCTTTTGACATTCAGCACTATGTAAAATAAATTCAGTGGCACACAGTAAGCTCTTTTGACCTTCAGCACAATGTAAAATAAATTCAGTGGCACACAGTAAGCTCTTTTGACCTTCAGCACAATGTACAATAAATTCAGTGGCACACAGTAAGCTCTTTTGACCTTCAGCACAATGTAAAATAAATTCAGTGGCACACAGTAAGCTCTTTTGACCTTCATCACAATTTACAATAAATTCAGTGGCACACAGTAAGCTCTTTTGACTTTTAGCACAATGCACAATGGATTCAGTGCCATTCTGTAAGCTTTTTTGACCTTCAGCCAGTTGTCTACAAAATATCATGTAAAAAAATGATATATTAATTTCCCTCCTAACCGAAACACAATTCCCTGTCAAAGATGATCTTTATAAAAGTAGGTGTGATGCATTTTGATCAACTCACCTCCAGAAAGAGCTTATCCCTGACAGCATCATATTTGCTCTCCAAGGCTTTCATCAGCTTTCTTTCACTGACTTCCTCCTCAGTCTCCCCATGCTGTACATGTGTAATTGTATCCTCTCCATCCTGGTCAAGCAACACAGCTGCCACATTGGCATGGTTGTCTTTCTGCTTAAGGGTGGTCTGAGCTCTATACAACTTCTGCAAAGTCTTTAGGTCCTATAAAAAGAGGTTAATATTGACATGTTTGTCAAATTCTACAGGTTCTACAAATAGGGGTCAATACTGAGATGTTTGTCAAAGTCCTCTATGCATAGTGGTTAATACTGACAAGTGCATCACATTCTTCAGATACAACATAAAGGGGTTAATACTGACACGTGCATCACATTCTTCAGATACAACATAAAGGGGTTAATACTGACACATACATCACATTCTTCAGACACAACATAAAGGGGTAATACTGACATGTACATCACATTCTTCAGACACAACATAAAGGGGTTAATACTGACACATACATCACATTCTTCAGACACAACATAAAGGGGTTAATACTGACACATACATCACATTCTTCAGACACAACATAAAGGGGTTAATACTGACACATACATCAAATTCTTCATAACCAGTTGATCATGTGACAAGCTCACTTCCCTTGTAATCACAAAGCATGTTGTATAACATTTACATATTAGTTTGAGAGGAATAAGTTATTGCAAAATATGCACTATATCAACAGACATTTTTGAACAATATCAACAGACATTTTTGGACAATATCAACAGACATTTTTGGACAATGTCAACAGACATTCTCTGCTTAGAAGAAAATGTGAGATTCGACCAAATAGAAAGAGGGAGAGTTCTACAGTGATGAAATGTAATGTGTAAAAGATTTTTTTAAAAAAAGAAAAAGATCATCAATAATACATTCTTCACCAGTAAAAAAATGGAGTGGACAGAGAATGATAGTTACAGCCAAATGTTTGTGTCTTGATTTTACTGACAAGGTTTTAAAAATGGTTTTGCACTGCAATTTATGATTATTCATAATTATTTTAAAAACATCAAAATAAGTTTGTTACATTGTTTCCATAATATGTGAGTGATTTCTAAACAAAAACATTCAGTATTTCTAAATTAGTTATGCCCTAATTACTACATATGTAATTATTAGTCACATCTGTTTTTCATCTCTGCAAGAACCACCCCTCTCAAAAAGTATTTTTTAGCTGCAGAAGTGTAAACGTAGAAGAGGTTGCCCACTGTATATGATGATAAAAGCCAGAAAATATTTTCACAAAAGAAAAATAGAAAGAAAGAAAGACAGAGAAAAATATTGACAAAATTTACCATATCCTGTAGGTTACTATGAAGCTTTTGGGACTCCCTGTCTTGCTGTTGTTGAAGGTCAGCCAACAAGGTCACCTGAAGGTCATCATCAGATTTGGCCTCCCCTTCCTTCTGGAACTTTTGTTGGAGATCTTCAACACGTGTGCCAACAGCTTCCTGTGAAAGAGATGTAATTCATTATTTATAATACAATTAATATTTCTAAATGACTTTATGAACTTCTGACTCAAAATTTAAGATATGGACTTTGGAATGGAATAGAATTTAACAAACCTGAACTTCTGTGGATCCAATTTTGCTCTTCAAGTTTTCAACAGCTCAAGTCTCAAGATGCAAGTCAAAAGAATACCTTATTCTTAGATTAAGCATTATGGGTTTTACAGTTGATATTATAAAGAATAGAACCATATGGCAAATAACAGTCCTTTCAAAATGCACTGGATCCAGAATGATATATAATATCTGGAGAAAGATTATAATAACTGTAAAGAAAACTGACAACAAATATTACAAAACTAGATTTTGTTAAACTATCCTAAGCAGTTCTGACTTGTTGAAAACAAAGACATACAAGATAAATAAAAAACACAAAAGAAAATTTATAATTTACAAATCTTGTTATGACAGATAATCGAACAGAAGTTTATTTCACAAATGAGGATATCATGCCTTGCTGACTTTTTTAAAACTCAGTTAATAAAATCAAAACCCAGCCATTATTGACATACAAAACAATGAGCAAGAGCAACATCTGTTTCTTAATATGAAATTATGTAACCATCAGTTATATCCCAGATACTTTAATTTCTCTTTCTTAACTACAACCAGAATAATAATAATAATAATAATAATAATAATAATAATAATAATAATAATAATAATAATAATAATACCAACAATAAGTACAAAAGGTAGTTATTAAAGATAAGTAGATAAACAATAAACAAAATATGAATGATTTATTTGATATAAAAATATGGGCTCTAAATAGACCTGATTGGATGACAAAGAAGTTGGACAAAAGTTCAGGAGCAAAACATTTATCATCCCATGGCCTTACTTTAAGTGACATTGTAATAACTAAGATTCCCATAGCTGTAACTGGAGTTCCAAAACCAGTAAATAAAAGGACATAGTACTGAAAAAGATGCATAAAAACACTAAAGGCAATCAGCTTAAATCTAGAAGTGTATGAACAGGCACCAAACACAATCTGTTTTGTGTCCATATTTTTCAATTTAAATAATTTGTTCAATTAGTTCATTATTCATCCACTTACCTGTAATTACTTTTTGTAGTCACTGTTGGTATTTTTTTTACTATTGTTGTGGTTACTCTTAATAAAGAATAAATGAATTATCTGGGATATAATATATAAATGTGACATGCCCTCTTCTGTTCAACAGTGAAGGCAAGTCTGTCCAGCATTAATTTGGATGCCCACTAGCATATCCATAAGGATTTAATATAGTGCTTAGACAGCAATAAAGCTAATTTAGTTTGACAACTGCTGAGAACCTAAAGGCCATTTGGCATGATGACACAAACTAATTAACAAATTGATTGTCTAGGCAAATCACAGTACATTAAATGTAGAGACATTACAATAACATTAATCTGTACGGTCAGTCTAATTTCTTGTTAAATTCACACATTGTGGACAACTCCCAAGTTACTATATTTGCCTTATCAGCGGATTGTTATTTAAACTGTGCAATGAGACATTCAAAAATTAACTTGCAAGTTATAAATAAAACACACAAATGTTTTTCTCCTTCTTTAAATTTTTATTTATTTGTTGTGTTCTATGACCATACAAATAATGTGTGTCAACTGTGTTTATTAGTACAAATGGCACAGAAATGGCATGAAATGAAGATAAACAAGTGCAGCCGCCTAACAGTGAGATGGTCCAAGTAATTGGTCAAGATGGTTGCCAAGAGTTATGATTTATAGTCAAATATTAGTGGTAAGAATAAGAATTTGGAGTTCTTCAGAGATCAATCCTGGGGCCTTTATTATTACTGCCATTATAAATGACTTACCATTTAAAACAGCTGATACAACATCCTCATACAGACTCTGATGATATTACATTATCTGATGCACATGAATAATAATTCTTGGAAAACTGTACATATATCAGAGGATAACAAACTTGATTAATTGAGTCACCCACTATAAATATATTATCATTATAGATGTTATTGATCAAAATATCAAATCATCTAAAAGAATAAACACGAAATAATTTACTTTTTCTAATGCACAAGACAAGTTAGATAACAGTAATGAGAGAAAATTAGACATTAAATGCACTTTATGAGCTGTCATTAGAAGCTAAAGGCATTCAAAATTTCTCTGCTTGTTTAACTTTATAACCTGGCAATATTATGGGAAGCTGATTCCAATAATACTTGGAATTTTCAAAACCCCTTCTACTTTAACCCAATCCTGCCTCCCAAAACTACTTCTACTTTTGTAATGCAGTAACATTTCAAAGATCCCTCTACTTGGCTGTTCATCAGCATAACTTATCCTTTGAACAACATATAACGAGTTTGTATAACTAAGGCTACACATAATCCAATATATACACTATGACAGTCATTTTAAAGAATAATTTGGTCAGATTAACATATTGCAGTAATGGAAAAGATAAATGTTCAGATTCCATATTGTTAGGAAATTTAAATTTCCAAGGTGCATTGAATTACCATATATATTCTTCCAAAACTTACCTCTAACAGTTCTTTCTCCTGTGATGGATTCTTATCATCTGATTTCTGCCAGAGGTTGTATATTTCCAACAGTTCCTGAAGCTTCTCATTTCTTTCCTCATCATTCATATTCTTCGCTGCATTACGATGATCACCATTTGTTTGCTCATTCAGAAGCTGTAAGGAACAATACAAAAATGACATTAAGAAAATAAATTACCTCTTTCATTTAGTTTGGTTTGACTTGGTTTAGTATTTTATGGTACAACAGCACAAATAATGGTATTTATTGTGCTAAGGCAATTGAAATAACATGCCTTGCTCATATCATACCATAGTAACCAACCCTGGCTCATCATCACCATAGTAACCAATCCAGGCTCATCATCACCATAGTAACCAATTCAGGCTCATCATCACCATAGTAACAAACCCAGGCTCATCATTACCATAGTAACCAATATTATCTAAATATAATGCTACATAGTTCAACAATATTTAAAATTGGGGGTCAACCAAAATTTACATGCTACAGTATATGCTGTTATGGAACTGAATAGGTCTCTACATCTATATACATATTTATTCATTAGAAATTTTCTGTAAAATAAAGACAAAATCAAAGTTCACCTGTATGAGGAGGTCCCTTTCCTTCCTATGCTTGTGGTCAAGGTCCCTCACTGCTGCTTCCTGTAGAGCAGTGATGTTTTCAGGGTCCACATCAGTCATTTCTCTCTCATCTTCTTCATTCTCTTTGGATGGTTGTCTTTGCTGACGGCGCCGTCTAGCTGCTTCAAGACGATCCCGTGCCAGCTGCTCCTGGCGATGTCTTTCCTCTTCCTGATTCTCAAGGTAACTGCAACAGGAACAAATTAAATGCAGTTGTCTCGCTTATTCAAGTTCTGTTTATCTAATTATTTATGTTAAGTCAAGATGGGAACAGTTGGTTGATAATTATAACATTAATGTTAATAAGAATGATAACAATAACAAGAATAATAATTTATATATCATGATGGTCAATCGGATAATACATGGAAGTATGTGCACACATATGAGCACACTGTAAACCATACTTTTTACAAATTCTTGTCTTTAACAAAATTATAAATAACAAAGCATTACCCTGGAATTAGTAAATATTATATAAATGTAATTATTGTTTTAGAGATGGATAAAGTGTACAGCACTAAGAAAACAAGTTTATGCCTGAGATATGATACAAATATGCCTTTGATATGACACAAATATGCCTTTGATATGACACAAATATGCCTTTGATATGACACAAATATGCCTTTGATATGATACAAATATGCCTTTGATATGACACAAATATGCCTTTGATATGACACAAATATGCCTTTGATATGATACAAATATGCCTTTGATATGACACAAATATGCCTTTGATATGACACAAATAAGCTTAAGATATAAAAATATGCCTAGATAGGATACAAATATGTCTTTGATATGATACAAATATTCCTTTGATATGATACAAATATGCCTTTGATATGACACAAATATGCTTAAGATATGATAAAAATATGCCTGAAATAGGATATAAATAAGCCTGAGATATGATACAAAATATGCCTGAAATATGATACTAATATGCCTGAGATATGATACAAATGTATGAGATAGGATACAAATATACCCGAGATATGATTCTAAGACCATAAATGCAATGGAAAGTGACACTACTTGGTTGTATGGTACAGTTTGTATTTATGCAACAGTATGATGCCAATACATGTTAACATAAAGTGATAAGTAATGTTCACTCACTTCTTGTCATGTTTATCAGCCAGTCCCAAAATAAGTGCTGCAGATTCAAATTTATCCTCCTCTCTGGCTAACCTTTGATCTCTCCTCAATTTGCTCAGCAGGGATTGTCTCTCTCGTTCCCTCTCAAACTCATCAGCACCTTCAAGGATACGCTGTAGTAACTCTACCTTCTCCTGCTCAGGTAGATAGACAAAATAATTGTCTCCACAAATTGGATATCCTTACACACCAATTAGTTTTCTCTGACAATTCATATATGTTCATTTTAGTGTGCTAAGCAGCATACTTTCTTGTACAGAAAAGTACACTAAAAAGAAAAATCTTCTATAAATGATGAGTGAATCAACACTGTCACTATTCTGCATTATTTTTTGTGCTGAAATACACTTCATGGTAAGGCAAAAAAGTAGACTTCATGTTAAAACACAGCTGTAAACTTCATGTTAAAACAACTGTACATATAGCTGTATGCTTTACATATAGGCAATGCTCTATGCTTCATGTAAAAGCACAGCTGTACACATAATATTAAAGCATAGCTGTACACTTCATATTATGGCATAGTTGTATGCTTCATGTAAAAGTAATACAAGCTGTATGCTTAAGTTTTTATTTAATTTGATTTAAATATGTTGAATTTTAGAGCACATTATCCTGTATAATGCCATGTCCATGAACCTTTTAGAACACCATGGTAAACAGAACTCATATCTATTACTTTGTTATGATCTTTTAAGTCATTATTAAAATGTTTTTACACCCACATTTAATCGCAAACAACATTCATGCAACTGTGTTATAAAACAAGAGGCCCAAGTTGGCCTGATATCATTCACCTACTTACATGACATAACAGTTGACTATTTCAGTAAGAAGGCTTATGCAGCAGTGCAAGACCACATCTGAAGTAAACTGTCTTTATCTCATGCTGATTTAACCTATTTTACTAGATCCAGATGATTTTTTTCTAAGCATGATTTTATAATTAATATATAGATTTTCTTACTCATAAATGAAGTCATCTAAGATCTTGATGATAATAAACATAACATATCACACATATGACTTCAAGAATACTACAGAGCCCAGTCAATTCAATGCCATTAAATTAAATAAAGATCATCTCATTATTATGCAGCAATGAATTACTGAAACAGTCCAAGGGCCTGATAATAGAAGATTATATTCCAAGCTTGGTCAAAATCAGATAATAAATATGGCTCCCAGAGTAGTGACAAGCACAGCCAATCAAATGCAAGATTGCATCATTAACATGTGAAGATAAATGTATTACTCATTACGGAACCATCCCAAGATGTTGATGATATAAGCCAATGTATCAAGTTTGATCAAAACAGAATAGAATTGTGACTTCCTAAGTGGTAACAGATTAAGACAACCAGATGCAAAATCAACTTATTAACATGCATGCATGTATCAAACTTGTACAAGATTTTGATGATACAAGTACTGACTCCAAGTTTTATCAGATCCAAAATCTGGTCTCTAGAATGGTAACAAGGTTAGACAATTACATGCAATTTCTTGATGATAAAAACTTATATTTCAAGTTTGATCAAAATCACGTCAGAAATATGTCCTCCTGAGTGGTACAATGGTAAGCCATTTGGATGCAAGATTATCTCATCAATGTGCATGGATCTCACTCATTATCAAATCAATCCATGATCTTGAGGATTCAGATTGATAGTGCAAGTTTGATCAAAATCACATCAGAAATATGGCTTTACAAAGGCAACAAGTTGAAGATACAAGATCAATCCATTAGTATGCATGGATCTCTCTTAATATCAATTTGAGTTCTTAATTATATAAGCATAAATTCCCAAGTCAGATCAAAACTGGATCACAAATATGACTTCCAGAGGGGTAACAAAGTTAGCCAATCAGATGCAAGATCACCTCATTAATATTCATAGAGAAAGCTCACTATCAAAATCATCTGAGATTTTGATGTAATAAACCCATAGTCCAAGTCTGACTGAAATTAGATCAGAAATATGGACTCCAGAGTTATAACAAGTAATTGTTGATGGAAGGACAGACAATGGATGATGCATGACTGATAGTGAGCCAACCCATAAATAGATAAGCTAAAATTGTAACCAAAATGGCATTTGGTAGTCTATACATCATTTGCTAAATTGTTTCATATCAGATTTATAACACTGACAACAAAATCAACATTAAACTGGATTTGTTGCAATAAACAAAACAGATATAACAAACTGTATCAAAGCATACAGTAATATTACAAGACATTTTATTCAACCAAACTTGTATTTTATCTCTCCCTTACCAAAAATTCTTGCATGTAACTCTTACTTACATTAAGTATGAAAACAACCTTTATACTTGGAAGAGTGCACTTAGCATAAGTCTTTTTCAGTAAGTTTAACTTTGGTGGTTCTAAATTAACTGTGTGGAGTTCCTACATGCAGCTAGCTCTTATAAGTAATCTAAAATCTGTCATTGTTGTCATACTGAGACAAAACTAACATGCAAATCACTCATAAAGACATTAACTACAACGGGTTCTAATCCTTATACTGATTTCATTTATTATATTTTATTTTGCATTTGCAGCAAACACTGTAAAACTGATAAGATCTGTAAGAAAAAATATTGCATAAGAAATCTTAAGGTGACTTGAGAATGATATATAAATTGAGGTACTGCATAAGAAACCTTAACATGACTTGAGAATGATACATAAATTGCTTCAGAATTGTGTGGTGTAAGCAGAATTAAAGACCTTTTCAAATCTGTGTTGAAGGTCTAAAAGGATGTTTTTCTTTCTCTGTTTATCTTCCTCCTCCTCCTCTGCTATCTCCTTTGCCTCCAGTTTGTCACACTCCTCCTCTGTCATTCCTACAGAGCACAACTTGATATTAACAAATGTCTTGTTTTTTAAAGGAAATAATAGACAAAGTACCCAAAACAAAGATCAAGTTGTAAAATTGTCATTTATGACTGCTTTCAAACAGTACCATTATTTCCACTTACTGTAGAGTGCATTTCCTTGGTTCACATGTACAATTACATGTTGGTGTTGACCAGTGTAAACAAATGCAGTGAAATAATTCAAAGGTGTATTCTCTTGAGAACTGTATTTTACAATGCTGTGTCAAAATGATGTACTAGCATCAAAACTTGTGGCAGGATGAAACATGATTTTGGCCCATTACCACCTAAACAAAATGTCCAGATCTGAAGAAGTTAGAGATCAAACTCCTATCTCATAAAGTCATAACAGAGCTGCTGATTAAAAAAAACAACTGATTTGGACATACAACATGATGTCATGATAAATATTTCACATTGATGATCCCCAGCCACCTCTCGAACATACAAGATTTGAAAATCAAATCTTATCTCATTATGGTCTTAATACAGATGCCAATGTAAGAAAGTAACTTTGACATACATGATGTTTTGATAACAATTTCAATGATTATAAGTAATTAAAAAGTGAGAAAAAAAATCAAAGAAATCAAAAATACAAAATAACGTCTAACCATTATCACTGATATGAGCAGAAAGCATGCTTAATGTTAATCCATGGCTGAGATCTTCATTTTTTTCTCACCCGTTTGAGTATCATTATTAAATTCATTACATAATATAAATTACTTTAAATCTAACCTACCTTATATACCCATGTAAAAGTCATATCCAACTGCAAACAAGACAGACCCTGACCTGACAATGCACACTGCAGCAACAGATCAGGGCCTGTGTTGATTGCTCTAGTAATTGGTCCCATCAAACTGCAAAGATCTTTATCTGTCTGTACAACAATGCAAAAGCAGGACCGGGTCTATGCTGTTTGTGGTGGATTCAACTTATACATGAGAACACATATAGGATATGCGCTTGAATGAGTGAATAAGATATATTTCATCATGTGGGTGAAAAACTCTGTATTTTCATTAGTGGCAAAGCCAAGTGTGAAAATACCATTAGATGAAATATATGTCATGCACTCATAGCAAGCAAATTATCTTTTTATTTTATGATCAAATGTATTGGAAACCAAGATGTACAGTGTAGTCTGTATAACAGACTAAAGTAGCAATACTAGATCCCACACAATGTCCATGGTTTATCATTTATCTTCTGCTGTGTTTTATGATTATTCATACAGAAAATGTAAACAGTTACCTAATTCTCCTAGAATAACTTTAAACTTCATGCTTATCTTGTTGTCAATGCAGCAGAGAAATTATTTCTCTGAATCCATGTCAGTGAACTATCACTTTTATTTTACTTGGTAAATTTAGTAATTCATGGCTTAGCATAAAATAAATACCCATGGCATCAAATAAACATAATTTTTCATGAAATTTACATCACTGGCTCTTAACCAAAAGGATGTCATTTACATTCACAGCTCATTACTAAAATTTATCAGCAAGAGGAGATAATTAGTAATTCATTTAGCAATTTAAAAAACACATATACCAATGTATAAGACAAGACCAACTGTAAACTTTCAGAGACCCAGATCTACCATCATATAATGCACCAGCAGATCTGTGTCTGTGCAGTCTGTTAGGAGTGATCAGTACAACAAACAACACAGATCCTGATCTGCAGCTGCATTGTGCTATGACAGATCAGGGATTTTTGTTGTTTGCAATGTGATTCAACTTATAAGCAAGTATAAATAGTAACTTAAGTCTCTGAATGAGAGCTGCAGGTAGTAATAGTGTTATATCTTAAACTAGGAAGTCTTAGCTGATGAATATCCAGCAAAAGAACAGATCCTCACAATGAATACAGGCACTGAAAAAATATTAAATGACATTTCAACCATCAATGAAATACATGTATATTTTTTAATATCATTTCAGTAAATTTTTAAGAAAACAAACTGAAGAAATCATTCAGTTTCAATAGCCTCAAAGAACTGCTTACATTGTTAGGAGTGATAACATGACATCTAGTCATTGTGACATCAATAAAGTCATTATGAAGTAATAACAGTCACAGGCAAGACAATAGGTCAAAATGGCTACAGGTTACATTTGAGGTCTTTTTCTAGCATGTTACAGACATTCCAACTGAATGATGATCAAAACAATGGACCAATGGCAAGCAACCTTAGATAAAGGAGAAATTTAGGTCAGTGAGATTATGGAGTAACCTTGTTTAAGCCTGAGTTTGCGCTTTTTGAGTCTCTCTTCAGCTCGACGCTTCTGTTCCTCCTTTGTGTCTCCCATAAGTTGCCGCAAAGTGTCCTGGGTCTTCAAAAAGTCTCCTGAATGTAAAAAAATATCACTCCTTGATATAAATGTTGTAAATTCAGTTACTGTCTTTGCCATTTGTTTATCATGTGTTTAAAATAGGATCACTTTTGGTGAAGCCTGACTGAATGTTTTCCCCTACCAGTGACCATCATCAATCTCATTATCCAAAGAAGTAAAATATATTAACCTCATGGATAGTTTATCACATCATGACCTAATTCCTGGGTAATTTATCACACCAATAACTACCTCCTGGATACATCATCATATCAAGACCTACCTCCTAAATAATTGGAAGATGAAATTTAATTTTAGATTATATTTACATCAACTCTGTTTCTAAACACTCTTCATTATGTGCTTAGAATAATTATAATTTCTTGCTATAGTTCCTACCATTGATATATAGTGTCAATAACACAAAATCTAAATGAAAACCAGGTGCAGGTTACATTCATTGTCTAGTACATTTGTATAATGCTGAAGGTAAACAAAAACATTTGCACTTTGTTCCCCCATAGAGGGAAAAATTAAAAGCTAAAAATCATAAAAAGTCACATTAAATATGTTTTTAAAAAATGAGTAAAACCTGACCTGCCTACTCTAACATTAAACAGTAGGAAACAAATTGTTTGGAATAGGGGGAGGGAGGGCCTGATAGCAATAAAATTATTGAGTACAGAATTCAAACTTGTTCTAAACAGTCTTCATTAAAAAGTGGTGTAGAGAGCAGTGATGTCACTGAAAGAGAAGAGGCAGTGACAACATTGTTTATGACAGAGTTATAGTGTAATATTTTTACTCATGAGTCTATAATGTTAATCTACAAACTGGATAGCAAGTAAATACATCATTAATGAAGTACCCATAGATTCCACCATTTTACAATACCAAACATCCTGACCACGAAGATATTCATTCTAGCTAATGGAAATTACCTAAAATCACGCATCTTTTCATACCAGAATTTTGGTTTCAATGAAGAAAGATTTAAAATAATCTGTGTGATCTAACTGTGAATTAGATTTTTTTAAGATGCTGGTAGTGGAATTTAGCTGATCAGTCAGTGATAAAGTAGAAAAGCTAAAAAACTTTTGAAATATAAACTCATAAATTTTGTTTTACTTACTTTCACTTGCTGCTGCACAGGCTGTAGGTTTCTGTTATGTTTCTTTATTATATTATCTAAAGACCCAATCTCTTTCATGATAATTTGATGTAGAAATTCTGAGAATGTGAGTGAGAAAATCAGCAGTATATTATTAATACAGAGACAAGTTGTATTTCTGTACTGACATGACAAAAAAATTTAATAAAATACTCTCTTGTTTTGGATTAAGAACAATATTCAGCTGGAAATATAGAACATTTCATTGCGTTTTGTTTTCTTAAAGTTCAAATATTTTGTTTATTTCCTTTACGGGCCAAGGAATTGTGAGGAGGGGGAGGTTGTCACCTTATATTATGGGCCACATGGGCCTCTTCTTGGATTCGTCCCAAGTACCAAGAACATGGTCTTATAGGTTCTTCCTTGTTCTTCAATTTACTCATTCTAACAAATTTACTCTTCAATTTACTCACTCTAACATATCTAACTTTTGCCATCTTTATATCTGCTTTGTGGGTGGTGTGGATTTTCAATTAGAGAAAATGTTTTTTTTTTATGGTTCTCAAACAAGATTCTTAGCATCATGGATGTGCAAACCCATAATAATATCATGTTTGGGTCAACATGTCTCATCCAAAGACACACAGCAGATAAAAAAAAAATAACAAGAATGCAAACTCACACTTGTGTTAAAACAGTAATGGGAAAAGAAAAGCTTGAGGCACATAGTTGCTAATTAATGCTGGTGTCATTTATCTTCTTTTCTATACCTTACATATATAATCACTTTTTTGGTATAAAAAGCAAAGGTCATTTCTACAACTATGATGACATAAGCACACTGTTTAAAAAAATTAGAACAAAAGTACAGCATCTAAAACTAGCTCTGCCAATCAGACGCAAGATAGCTCC
This sequence comes from Potamilus streckersoni, assembly GCA_016746295.1. Taxonomy (NCBI): domain Eukaryota; kingdom Metazoa; phylum Mollusca; class Bivalvia; order Unionida; family Unionidae; genus Potamilus; species Potamilus streckersoni. The sequence goes on from JAEAOA010001418.1 coordinate 1,127,674, forward strand.
ATTAATATGCATAGCATCTTACTCATATTCAAACTCATCTTTGATACTGATGATGTAAACCTAAGTTCCAAATTTGATAAAAATCGGACGAAAAAAAGTCCTCAACAGCGTAGCAAGTAATTGTTGATGGACATGACTAATGATGAATAAATGGCCATGGCCTGCCCCTGCTACCCACCCATACCCCAGATAAAATGATGTGTCCCCTAGTTTTAAAGGTCATAAAATAATTCCCTATGTAAGCATGCATTAATAAGCCATCAACAAGTACATACCCAGAAGTGCTGCAGCTTCATCATATTTTCCTGCCTTCCTTAGTTGTCTTTCCTTTAATTTCAACTGCAGCAGACATTTCTGTTTCTCTTTTTCTGTCATGCGGTTCCACTCAGACTCACCCAACTATAAATACAAAATATCTCCTAAATGTACAATCACATAGAGAAGGCATGGAAAAAGTAAGCAACAGACCAGACAATCACTGATAGACATAGATCTAAATATTGGCAATTACATTTTCAAGTTTATTCTAACACAAAACCCCATAAACTTTACATTTTTCCATTGAAAAGTTACTGGAATAACAATAGAAATGCTACATTTCAGTAAAGGCTGGAACATTATTTAGCATTATTTTCAACAACTATATCTGAATGTTAGTCCACAAAAACTTTCCAAATTGGGAATAAATACTATAAAAACCAATAAATGTCATACCGACAGCTACATACTATAAATATCACCAAATACTATAAATAACACTCAATAATATAAACATCACTAAATACTATAAATACCACTGAATGCCATAAATATCACTAAATACTATAAATACCACTAAATACTATATACCATTAAATACTATAAATACCATTAAATAATATAAATAAAACTAATTACTATAAATAACACTCAAAAATATAAACATCACTAAATACTATAATTACCACTGAATGCCATAAATATCACTAAATACTATAATACCATTAAATACTATATATACCATTAAATACTATAAATACCATTAAATACTATAAATAACACTAAATACTATAAACAACACTCAATAATATAAACATCACTAAATACTATAAATACCACTGAATGCCATAAATATCACTAAATACTATAAATACCACTAAATACTATATATACCATTAAATACTTTAAATACCATTAAATACTATAAATAACACTAAATACTATAAATAACACTCAAAAATATAAACATCACTAAATACTATAAATACCACTGAATACCATAAATATCACTAAATACTATAAATACCACTCAATACTATAAATACCATTAAATACTATACTATTAAATACTATAAATACCACTAAATACTATAAATACCATTAAATACTATAAATACCATTAAATACTATAAATACCACTGACTTTCTTTTAAGAGAGTTGAAGTTACTTAACTCATATCAGAGAAAGACTGAGCAAAGACCCTGATCTGCAGGAACAATATAGCAGTTCTCAATGCAACATGACTTGGTTTGTTATGCACAAATCTACTAGTGCATTTGCTGTTGTCTGGGTAATGTGATGTTTCAATAAAACAATACATTCATTAACAAGCACTTAATTGCTAGAGTCATCTCATTATGTGATTCATCACATTTTCATAGTTCCAAACACAATGCAAAGCTGCCATGCAATCATACTGCAGTCTAATGATATAAAATCTTTAAATGTTAGCTCTGAATAATTTCTATGTAAATGCTTAAAAAGAGAAGAGATTTTTGCAAGAGTTGCTCAAAATTTCATAATCTTAGATGTCTTTATAGAAAATAAAACTTCCATTAACATTTAGAAAATAACAATAAAAAAATGATAAAGAAAAATGTACAATTGATAGCAAAACAAGATTTAAACACTGCTGGTAAGCAAGAAAGTCTGGCACAACAAAAACTTCTATACCATTTCATGTTTCTGCAAGATTTGCAAAAAGGTAATGTTTGATAAATCAAGTTAAAGTGCATGCTAAGACTAATACCTCTTTTAGAAGAGCTTCTGCAAGAAGTTGGTCCCTGAGTGCATCATATTTCCCCTCAAGAGCCTCAACCAGGTCTGCCTCAGGGTCCATGTCCTCACTGTCCACAGCAAAAACTACCTGGGCAATATTCTCACACAAACTTTTATCCCTGTCTGAGATCACCTGTCTCTGCTTGTCCAAAATGTCTGCCTCAGCCTGTAACATGGATATTTCAAAATTAAATATCAAAATACAGTAGACTTATTTTGGGAAACCACCCCTTCCACCAACAAAACATGGACTCTCAGGACAGGTTATATTTATAATGTACATCATTATAAGGCAGTTTCACTATAAGGTTGCATAATCTGGCTTCAATGGATAGTATTATAATGAGGGAATACTTAATAATGTACTTCATTATAAAACAATTTCACTATAAGGTGATGTACTATATGGCACTGTGTCCCTAAGTATTAGAAGGTAAATAAGGCCCATGCACTGTGCCCCTAAGTATTGAAAGACAAATAAGGCCCATGCATTGTGTCCCTAAGTATTGGAAGACAAATAAGGCCCATGCATTGTGTCCCTAAGTATTGGAAGACAAATAAGGCCCATGCATTGTGTCCCTATGTATTGGAAGACAAATAAGGCCCATGCATTGTGTCCCCTAAGTATTGGAAGACAAATAAGGCCCATGCATTGTGTCCCCTAAGTATTGGATAACAAATAAGGCCCATGCATTGTGTCCCTAAGTATTGGAAGACAAATAAGGCCCATGCAATGTGTCCCTAAGTATTAGAACGTAAATCAAGTCCATGTGCTGGCACATGCACTGTGTTCAGGGTAAATCAGGCCCATGCATTGTGTCCCTAAGTATTGGAAGGCAAATCAGGCCCATGCAAGGAGTCCCTAAGTACTGGAATGTAAATAAGGTCTATACCCTGTGTCTCTAAGTATTGGAACATAAATCAGGTCCACGCACAGGGTCCCTATCTATTGGATGGAAAACAAACCTTGTCAGCTGCAGACTGCAATGTTCTCTCTGCATCACTATTCTGTTGTTCAAGCAAGTCTCCCATAAGGGACAAGTTCACTTGCTGGTCATCCAATCCTTCAGAGTTTTCTCCCCAGGACAACCTGTGTCGCCGATCCTCAATCTTGATGACAACAGCTTCCTGAAGGATTTCTTGGACTTCCTTCTGACCTCCTATATACAAAATTGAAATTGTCAATTATTTATACAAATACCCAAATGTTTTATATTTATGAGGCTTTTTTAATACCATTAAGTACCATTTTTGGTATTTTGGCAAAATAATTTATTTAAAAATTTAAAATCTGAAATTAATATTGGGTGTCCTATTTTCAGGGGAGTTCACATAATTTAGTGCAGAAACTGTAGCAAGAACAAAATCCATGAAAATAGTCATAACATGAATAAAGGTGAATGTATCAAATGTTTAACATAATCTTTTCTTTCTCCACATTTGTTTATCATAATAATTACTAGGCTTGGATTTATCAGTCTTTAACCATATAATATACACAGAAAGGCAATTTTTTTTAACTCTACCCTAATATAAAATAATCACCTTGAATTCATAATCTATAACCAGACCGTATGACACCTGAAGCCCATTTTTCAGCTCTACCCTAAAACATAGTAACTATGCTTGAATTAATTGTCTACAAACAGATAGTATGACAAAGAAAGGCCATTCTTTTACTCTCAAAGAGGATGTAATAATACATATTATATTTTCAAAAACATGTATTTCCAGTGTTGAATAATGTAATTTTCAAAGAAAATATATACCTCCAGCTGAGTACTGTGTCAATTTGAGACCATAATTTTATTACAATTCTATGTAAATAGCATGGCTATCATAAAAAAATGAAAACCAGGCAAACATAAATGCTAAATCAACATACAGGACATGTTAAAATAAAGTTTAGGCCCTGGGAAACAGGAAAATTTCCAATTATTAAATGGTTTATAAAGCTTAATGACTGACCAGTCAAAATTCTGGTTTGCAGAAGCTTCTCAATGACAGGTTCACTGTTAGGCTAGCTTGTATCAAGTCAGTCTGTCAATCTGAAGATGGGACAGTTTTAGGATACCTTGTCAAAATGAGGCAGGCACAGACAATCATTATTCACTTCATGTTTGAGACTGTCTCTAGTTGCCTGAATCAGATTCTCAGACAACTATTAGAACACCATATCACATCCTAATTTACTCTAGATGAGGCAGCTAACCAGACAACTATTAGAACACCATGCAACAACCTTATTTACTCTAGATGGGACAGCTGACAACCATTAGAACACCATGGCCCTACCTTATTTACTCTAGATGGGACAGCTGATCAAACATTAGAACAACATGTAATTATCTTATTTACTCTAAATGGGACAGCTGATCAGACAACCATTAGAACACAATGGCACTACCTAATTTACTCTTGATGGGACAGCTGATCAGACAAATATTTAAACACCATGTCACTACCTTATTTACTCAAGATAGGACAGCTGATCAGATCAGACAAATATTAAAAAACCATGTCACATCCTTATTTACTCTAGAAGTGTCACTACCTTTTTTAATCTAGATGGGCCAACAGACAACCATTAAAACACCATGTCACTACATTTTTTACTCTAGATGGGCAGCAGATCAGACAAACATTAGAACATCATGTAACTATCTGATTTACTCTAGATGGGAGAGCTGATCAGACAACATGTCACTATCTGATTTACTCTAGATGGGACAGCTGATCAGACAACATGTCACTATCTTATTTACACTAGATGGGCAGCAGATCAGACAACATGTCACTATCTGATTTACTCTAGATGGGACAGCTGACCTGACAACATGTCACTATCTTATTTACTCTAGATGGGCCAGCTGATCAGACAACATATCACTATCTGATTTACTCTAGATGGGACAGCTGATCAGACAACATGTCACTATCTGATTTACTCTAGATGGGACAGCTGATCTGACAACATGTCACTATCTTATTTACTCTGGATGGGTCAGCTGATCAGACATGTCACTATCTTATTTACTCTAGATGGGCAGCAGATCAGACAACATGTCACTATCTGATTTACTCTAGATGGGACAGATGATCAGACAATACAAATAAGATGGCACTATCTTATTTACTCTAGATGGGCAGCAGATCAGACAAACATTAGAACACCATGTAACTATCTGATTTACTCTAGATGGGAGAGCTGATCAGACAACATGTCACTATCTGATTTACTCTACATGGGAGAGCTGATCAGACAACATGTCACTATCTGATTTACTATAGATAGGACAGCAGATCAGACAAACATTAGAACACCATGTAACTATCTGATTTACTCTAGATGGGAGAGCTGATCAGACAACATGTCACTATCTGATTTACTCTAGATGGGAGAGCTGATCAGACAACATGTCACTATCTGATTTACTATAGATAGGACAGCAGATCAGACAAACATTAGAACACCATGTAACTATCTGATTTACTCTAGATGGGAGAGCTGATCAGACAACATGTCACTATCTGATTTACTATAGATAGGACAGCTGATCAGACAACATGTCACTATCTGATTTACTCTAGATGGGACAGCTGAGCAGACAACATGTCACTATCTGATTTACTCTAGATGAGACAGCTGATCAGACAACATGTCACTATCTTTTTTATTCTAGATGGGCAGCAGATCAGACAAACATTAGAACACCATGTAACTATCTGATTTACTCTATATGGGAGAGCTGATCAGACAAACATTAGAACACCATGTCCCTACCTTATTTACTCTAGATGGGACAGCTGACCAGACAACCATTAGAACATCATGTCACTACCTTATTTACTCTAGGTGGGACAGCTGTTCAGACAACCATTAGAACATCATGTCACTACCTTATTTACTCTAGGTGGGAAAGCTGATCAGACAACCATTAGAACACACCTTATTTACTCTAGATGAGACTTCAGATTGGACAAATATTAGAACACCAAGTCACTACCTTATTTATTCTAGATGAGGCAGCTAATCAGACAAACATTAGATACTATGTCACTACCTTATTTACTCTAAATGGTACAGCTGATCAGACAACCATTAGAACACCATGTAACTATCTTATTTATTCTAGATGTGACAGTTGATCAGACGACTATTAGAACACCATATATCTATAATATCTACTCTAGATAGGACAGCTGATCAGAAAAAACATTAGAACACCATGTCAACTATGTTATTTACTCTAGATGGGACAGCTGATCATACAACCATTAGAACACCATGCCACTACCTTATTTACTCTAGATTTGACAGCTGATCAGACAATGATTAGAACATCATGTTAACTACCTTTTTTATTATAGATGGGACAGCTGATCAGACAAACATTAAAACACCATGTCACTACCTTATTTACTCTATATGGAGCAGATGATCAAAATGGAGGTGAGAAAAATAGTAATATCTCACCTTGTATCTGAGACAGTCTTTGAGATCGAAGTTTGGACAGTTTATCTTGCCTTTGCTGCTGAGTACTAAGTGCTGCCATCTGTTGGATGTCAGAGTATTTGTCTGTCTGACTCAACATCTGGTTAAATATTTGCCTTTCCTGTCTGTGTTTTCTCTCTAGTAAATCCATCAGATGATCCTTTGTAAACAAATAAAATGTGAATAATTCCATTATGAAACAACAAGCTAACCATGAAAGCGGAAATTAATTTTAATGAAGTCAAACATGTATTTCATAAATGCTTCTGCAACTTCAGAAATAACTTTCAAACAATGAGTGTTGCCTTATAGTTTAATTTCAACAAGATTTTGGTTCAGAGGCCAGTAAAATGAAAGAGTAAAAAAAGCTGATAAATTAATGGAAGTTATCTTTAAGTCAGACCTGACTTGTGCTTAAGAAATAATTTTTTATGTTACATAAAACTGCCGTGAATCACAGAACTGATGGAAAGAAATGAATCATCATAAAATGAGCAGAAGATATAAACAAAATCACTGCATGATTGGTTTCCTCACAACAAAGATACTATGAAGTCACCATAATTTCAGAAGATATTACACTATCATACCTTTTCATCTACATAGTTAGTTTACATACATAATACAAAATGAAAGTGAATCTTAATTGGCATCTTTAATCCAACCATTAAAGAATACGGGAAAAAGCAAGTACATCTTTTAGGATTGGAATAAGGACATACAATTGTTTGTCAAATCAGCTTCCACTAAAATTTTTACAGTATTTATCCAATGAAAAGACCAGGAGGGCAGCCAAATAAATTTGTCAAAAGTGAAAAATGGGCCTATAATCAGAAGAGATATTCAGCAAATTTTGCCAAACTTTTGTACCATATACACTCACTTGAAAGATGAGTCCAACTGTACACAGCACAGAACCGTATCTGCCATTGCATAACACATTGGCAGATCTAGGTCTGCAGTTTGTTAGGATAAATTAGTAGAACAAACAACCTAGGCCCTGATCTGCAGGCATACTTTCAGTTTGACTCAACTTATGATATATAATAACATTTACCAAGAGACTGAGCTTGTCCTTGCTCTTGCTGATCTCATTGTGGCTTCCAGCGGTTTGATCACCATCTTTTGCTTTCATTCTCTCCTGTGCTAGACATTCATATCTCTCCTTGTCCTTTAACAGTCTGTGGAAGAAACAAAAATATATTACATTAAAAAACAATCACCAATGAAAAGTCAGTGTTATATTTACTGCAGAGTTTGGGACAGAAGAAAATAAATGATTTTTATCCTGTTCCATAACTTATACACTAAATGTTAACTAAAATACATCCCAAAACTTACTGACATAAAACACATTGCTTGTGTTACAATGAAGTAGGTAAATATAATGATTATTTCATAACACACAGAAAGAGACTACCCTTGTACTGTTAGTTTTAGTTTTTGTTCTTTGAAATTAATGTGTATTGCTTCTGCTGAGTAAAAACATTGTTATATTGTGATTTCGTCCTTGGGAACCAAAAATTTTTCAAAATAAAATTGCCGAAAATTGTTTACAAAACCATTGCATTTTAAGTATCTGAAAAATGCATATTTCTTTTTCTAAATACATCATGGAAGGTGCATTCTGTTGCATGAACTTTAATCCAAACTGATTTAAATTAAACAAGTAAAACAATGTGAATCAGGAATTGAATCAGGATGGAGTTGATGTAATGCATGCTGCAAATTACAGGTATGACTCAACTTACTATAATATGACAAGAGGGTAAATAATGAAAATTACAGGTAAAACTTGTTTTCACTAAAACATGGTATGGGGATAAATAAATGCAAATTTATTAAGATACAATTTAAAACTCACTAGAACATGGTAAGAGGGTAAATTAAATAAATGCAAATTACAGGTATAATTCGTTCTTACTAGAAGATCATAAGTGAGTAAATAAATGCTAATTTCAGGTACAACTTAAACTCACTACATCATGGCAAAGGGGTAAATAAATGCAGAACATGTTATGTACTGAACCACTTTATATAAAAAATTTGTGAATGCAAAGGAAAGGAGTGGTTAAATAATGCCAAAAAGATAATTTGTATAACAGTATTTATGCTCACAAAAAAATAACTGTGCTATCATAGCATGTATGCATTCAAACTTGTCCTGTAACCTTATTAATACAAATAACGACCGCCTACTAAAACTTTGTGTTATTTCTTGAACCTTATTATGTGCCTGATATGTTTACATTTTAATATGATCATTCAAAACTGTGTCACCATGTTTTCATAAATATATTAGTTCATTACTAGCTCGTTAAGGTTAATATTCACAAAGAAAACATCACTTTTGCAATTTAGGATTTGTGTCTCATGAAGTTATTATAACCTCAGGATTTTATGAATGGTAAATTCCATTTATGTGGCACTGGGACAAAGTTTGTGTCACTGAGATGCTCTGCTGAATGACCTCACTACCTGTATTTTTTCTGGATCCAATGGCATAATCAGTATGCTAATGAAGTAGAAGCCACCCATGCTGTTATTACTAACACACAGGAACACCTACCTTATCGGTAGCCTATGCATTGTATCAGACAATGGTACTGGCACAAAAGGGAGTTAAATGGATCATGGACTTTATTAGTGGGTTACATAATAATGTTACTGAGCAGCATCAAAATGACAACCACTTTCAGTCTGGTGACTGAATAATGTGTGCAGGCTATATTAAATATTTAGGATTGTTAGTCTCTGTAGAATATTAGGTAAGTTAAAAATATACAGTTGATTATTACCATGTGGGACACATCAGATTACATGGAGGAATATCTAATGCATACTCAGAATGCTGGTTTAGTCTGCATGTTCTAAATGCAGTTTTATTTGATGACCAACCAATTTGGCACCTTGTATTTGTGCCAACAACAATTTCTGAGTGTCTTTTAGCTTATAAACAAAAGAATAACTGACACTGGTCGAACACTATTGTGGCTAATTAGACAAAGGGATAGTTTGTAGAAACAGGTTTCAGTACTGACAAATGTGAATAAAACAGGTTTCTAAATTTGTAATCTAATAATGAATTAATGGAAAGAAGAAATTTGTATTTTTATCAGACATTTTTAAATGGGGTCCAACGTGGTGTGATGATATTATATCTAGAATTAAGTTATAATCAAGGACATTATAAAAAAGGAAAGCTGTAACTTCTTCACATTTTATTTCATTCTAATTGACGTGTTTACTTCATTTTATAATAATCTTACTCCTACAGTGTATTTATATATCAAAATTACCTTTCAATTATTTAAAAGCAGGGTAAATAAGATAATATACACATTAATTTTCCCAATGCTGAACTAATGCTACCTTGGTGTAATCAATGTCAAAGAGTTGACTTGTTCATATCAGTATTATGACACATCAAGCTGTATGGTAATGATAAACATGACACCAGCAAACATATTGAAATGATATAACTGCAAGAGTTGTCCAGTAGAAATGCAAATCTGCAACACCAGTGCATTAGAAATGCAAGATTTCAACACTTGTTCAGTAGAATTGCAAGACTGCCAAACCTATCCAGTAGAGTTGCAATAATCCAACATCCAGCAGAGTTACAACAATCCAACATCCAGCAGAGTTGCAACAATCCAACATCCAGCAGAGTTGCAAGACACCAATGCCTGTCTATGAGAGTTGCTTGCAAGGAACTTATATAATAGATTTACAATACAAGAGACTCACTTTCTGTCTAGCCCACCTGATATTTAGCTAGTAAGTAAAAACCTTTAAGCTTTGATTCAAATCTTTATATTGATTTAAGTATATGATGTGTGTGGATGTGCAGATTATGTTCATGCACACAGGCATAGGGATGTATGGACATGCACAAAGGCATAGGGATGTATGGACATGCACACAGACATAGGGATGTATGGACATGCACAAAGACATAGGGATATATGGACATACACAAAGACATAAGGATGTATGGACATGCACAAAGGCATAGGGATGTATGGACATGCACACAGACATAGGGATGTATGGACATGCACAAAGACATAGGGGTGTATGAACATGCACACAGAAATAAGGATGTATGGACATGCACACAGATATAAGGATGTATGGACATGCACACAGATATAGAGATGTACAGACATGCACATATATAGGGATGTATGGAGATGCACACAGACATAGGGATGAATGGACATGACACAGACATAAGGATGTATGGACATGCACAAAGACACAGGGATGTATGGACATGCACACAGACATAGGGATGTATGGACATGCACATAGACATAGGGTTGTATGGACATGTACACAGACAGGGATGTATGGACATACACACAGACCTAAGGTTGTATGGAGATGCACACAGACATAGGGATGTATGGACATGCACACAGACATAGGGATGTATGGACATGCACACAGACATAAGGATGTAAGTACATGCACACATAGAGATGTGTGGACATGCACACTAATATAGGTGATTATGGATGTGCACACAGAGATAGGGATGTATGGATGTGCACACAGACATACAGATGTATTCACATGGATACCCATGTGATCATATTGTGCTACTACCATGGAGAGCTTGACAGAAAATGTGTCAAAACAGAATCTCCCTTGGATTCTTTTGAAAGAAATAGAGGTATGGCTTGATAATATAATAAATGACTTTTGCACAGTTGATTAATTTTTCAGCATAAAATTTTTTGTGAATCATGCAATCACAAGTCATGGATTATTCATGCATTATACTGATGAAACTGTCAGATTAATAATCATTGTCTTACCTGACCCTGATCTCCACTTGCTGTCTCTCACACAGACCAGTCAGTCTGGCTGCCATGTCAAATGTCTGTTCTTGCTCAGCCAGTTTCTTCTCCCGCCTAAGTCGAACAAGATGAAGTAACCTTTCATACTCTCCATATCCCTCTCCTGTCTGACCTGCTTAAAAGAAGCACATCAAAATGTAGACTGGTGTTCAACAAACATGTATGTTCTTTTTACACTTTGGAAGGATTCCAAATATTCACATAATATACTGTGAAATACTATTTCTAACAGTATTTTTTTGTATTCTTAAATGTAAGTTAAAGTTATTCCACTTGGCAGCAAATGCAATGTTATTGACAATTCAAAAATGCAACTGTAGAATCATAATACTCTCTGATTATACAGTAACCATAACCCCACCTCTATCTGTTCTCCTCTGTGACATTTATTAATCATAATCTACCTGCTCTTCTCCATCACAGACATTAATCATAAAACCACACCTTTACCTGTTCTCTTGTGATATAAGCATAACCTCATGTTCTTCTGTCACATATATCAAAACCACACCTCTACATGCTCTCTTGTCACATACAGAAATGATATTCCCAACTTTACCCATTTTCCTGTCACATATAGTAATCATAACTCCACCTCTACATTCTCCTGTCACATACAATAATCATAATCCCACCATATCTGTTCTCCCATCACATAAACATAACACCACCTCTACCTGTTTTCCTGTCATATATAGAAATCATAATTCCACTTCTACCTGTCACATACAGTAATCATAACTACCTGTTCTCCTATCACATACAGTAATCATAACCCCACAATTATCTGTTCTCCTGTCACATACAATAATTATAACTCCATGATTATCTGTTCTCCCATCACATAAACATAACACCACCTCTACCTGTTTTCCTGTCATATATAGAAATCATAATTCCACTTCTACCTGTCATATACAATAATCATAACTACCTGTTCTCCTATCACATACAGTAATCATAACCCAACAATTATCTGTTCTCCTGTCACATACAATAATCAAAACTCCATGATTATCTGTTCTCCCATCACATAAACATAACACCACCTCTACCTGTTTTCCTGTCATATATAGAAATCATAATCCCACTTTTACCTGTTCTTCTGTCACATACAATAATCATAATTACTTGTTCTCCTGTCACATACAATAGTCATAACTACCTTTTCTCCTGTCACATACAGTAATCATAACTACCTTTTCTCCTGTCACATACAGCAATCATAACTACCTTTTCTCCTGTCACAAACAGTAATCTTATCTAGACCTCTACCTGTTGTTTTGTCATATACAGTAATCATAATCACACCTCTATTTGTTCTCCTCTATCACCTACAGCAATATTATCCCCACATTTACTAGTCCTCCTATCACATAAAGCAAACACAAATCCACCTGCATTCTGTTCTTCACTGTCATACACAGTAATCATGTGACCTGTTCTCTTCAGTCACTACAGTGATCTTATCCTGACCACTAACTGTCCTCATGTTACATGCAATAATCATAACCACATCTCAACCTGTTCTAATCTGTCACATAAATGAATCATGATCCCACCTTTAACTGTTTTCCTCATGCTTTTCTGTGCATAACACAAAAAAATCTGTTGTGTATTGTATAATATAGCTTTGTACTTTTGTCATTTACATGTGCCATGAATATATGTTATACAGTGTGACCCAGCTAAAACGCGGTAGTTGGGAGCCATAGAACCTGACTGTGTTATAAACTGAATCATGTTATAAACAACCATGATGGTGGCTTGCATTTGTTTGATGTTTTATAAATCGTTAACCCATAATTTGAACAAGTTTAGCCCGGCAATTGACTTTGATGATGAGCACTATACACCACTCCCTCAATAACTCGCAGACATTGAGGTCCAAAAACATCGAGCGTGATATAAGCGAGGCCGCGAGTTATCGATGGACCTATAACAAACAACAAATATAACAATGGGATCAATGCATAGAGAAAAGGGTGGAGTGGAGTGGCTTGGCATGTTGAATACTCAATTAATAATCGTGCTAAGATTAACAGTGGATAAATATCATTTCATATCAGAGTACTTTGTTTAGTTTTTCCTCACAGAGTAACATTAATTTCAGGATAACTTACAGTATATTGAGGAAATCATCTAAACATTATTCCTCCTGGTTTCCGTTTGCTTAGCACATGTACTTCACACGTGTATTACATCACTTTTTTGTGTTGAATGGTATACATTCTAATTTTATTGTTTGATCCAAAGTAGACGATTTGTTTTCAAATACAAAAGATCGACACACCAAAAAAACAATGTCGATCGAACGATGTGTAGATTTTTATTGCGGTAGAAGTAAAATGGAAGAAAAAAAATTCACTAGGTTTAACCATTACCAACATGAATTTTATGGGTCTAAAAATTTAAAATGACATAAATTAGAACATGATAACACTTGCGGTTTGTGACATGTTTGAGAAATATCACTTCACATTTTGAAAAAATGCAAATTTCACAATATGGATTCTATCTTTATGGGCAATACCGCATTTTCCGCCCTATAAGTCGCTCCTGCATATAAGTTGCTCCTCTGCACTTACCATAATCACATCTTTGATACCGCCGGCCATTGCATGTGACTTGGTAATTTCTAACTTCGTGTAAGAAATATTATACAATTGTTTAAGAGTTATATAAAAGTCAGTATTACAATAAACTTTGACTTTGCCTTGAGTCGTATTTGAATTGTTGAAAGTCCATGACCTGCAGCACGCTGTTCCACAATCCATTTTCATAGATTTTCCTCGAGAACTGGCCAACATGATTTGCCACTACGATTTCCCTTCTTGTTTTTTTGTTGTTTTTTTTTTTACCTTAACTCATCTTCTTTTTTACGCCAGTCACGCACAATCTTCTCGCTTACGTTAAATTTTCTTTCTGCTGCACGATTTCTGTTTTCTTTCGCAAATGCTACGATGTTCAACTTACATTCTGCATATTTTTTCTAGTTGTTGGTGCCATGATAAATGGCACGAATTTAATTTAAAACAAAACATATTGACTTACGCTAATTTAATAATTTTAAATCATTCGTTATTGTGAAACTATATTTTATTAATGTTCCATTGTATGAACGGTACATATTTACATATCGGTCATTTCCACAACCCAAGCGAACTTCAAAGGCACTTTATACGCTACAGTGATTTTAATACATTAACGAAGACTTTTCGAATTTACCTAACAATTGAAACTGTTCACCAGCCTTCCAGTTATTTTTTTTTTATTAATTACATAATTTGTTGTTTAAAATAACAAACTAATCCCAGTTCTGCATTCTGTATTTATTTGAGTACCTCAAAAGAACATGATGCAATAGCTGGGCAGCAAGTTCAAAGGACTTTGACTAGCAGCTTGGGTCGGAAAATGTGCTGAAATTTACAACTACTGAATTTAGAGATGGAAAGATTCTAAGATGTACATGCCAAATAATAAAGGAAATACAATGGCAATCGTTATTTCAAAATTTTTCTTTTATTTATTAATAACAACAAATTTTAACACATATGTAACTAAATACTATTTGACTTTTTCATTTGATAATCTTATAGTCTAATACTTATGTGTACCGTATGTATGTTTCCAGCAATTGGCTTGCCCGTATACTGGCAGATGCATTTTGTCAAAGCACAGCATCACTGCGCATCAGTCACAGTCGTTAAAAAAAATTATTTATCGCATAAGTCGCTCCTGCATATAAGTCGCACACGTCATTTTTAAGGAAAAAAAAAGGAAAAAAAGTAGCGACATTTACCCCGGAAAATACGGTAATCACCATTTTCGATGATAAAAACGAACTATGTTTCAAGGTTAAATTTGCCAATTTACAATTTCTTATCACAACCTTTTTCATGTTTAACACATTTTAAAATATATTTTCCTTGGAAAAAAGTTGGGAGCCATGCCGGACACCGCGTTATAAGCGGGTTCGCAAGTTATCTGGGCGCGAGTTATCGAGGGAGTAGTATACTTAAATTAATTGATTTATAAATTCAGGTGAGAATCTTTTATCAACCACCACATTATTTATTGCTTAGTGAATGCAGCTTATAGAACATAGGTCAGATATTGTTTGAACAATGATTGTATAGGAAATGCATTGTAGACAAACACAAAGTAGATTTGATGGCTTCATTGCTTATGAACCAGTAATAAGAACATTAACACTTATGACCTGTCATTTTTCAACAATAAACAAAGACCAAAGCTCTCAAAAGGCCCAGACATGGGTTCAGATAATCATATTTTCGATGCTTATTTTGGCATAAAACTGTAAGAAATTTCTTAAATTTAAAAATTTTAGGAGCTACGCCATGATCATTTTATATTAGAATCCATACATGATGTTCTCCCCATAATGATAATAAACTTTCTACATGTTATTTTTTGCACTTTTAAGAAGAAATGTTTTCTGAGTACGAGAATAATATATGTATGTGATTTTTCGGAAGAAATGCCACAAACATCATATATTCAAATTTATAAGAAATATCTTTTCCAAAATAATAACAAAACATTACTTAATTTACTTTTTGTACTTAATTTTTTTTGTTTGTGACAAAAATACTGGTAATAAGGTATATGAAATTTTGGGAGCCATGCCACAATCGTTTCATATTAGAATCCATATGTAACTTCCTTTTTAAAATGATAATAAACTTTCTACACATTAGTTTTTGCACTTTTAAGAAGAAATGTTTTCCGTGTATGAGAATAATACATGTACATGTATATGATATTTCGGGAGCCACGCCACAAACGTCTTATATTCAAATTTATAAGCAATATCTTTTCCAAAATGATAACAAAACATTATGGAATTTACTTTTCATACTTAATTTTTTAAACAAGAAAAATACTGGTAATAAGGTAAACAAAATTTCGGGAGCCATGCCATGATCGTTTCATATTAGAATCCATATATGATTTCCTCCACATAATGATAATAAACTTTCTAAACGTTATTTTTGCATTTAAAAAAAATGTTTTCTGTATACAAGAATAATACATGTACATGTATATATTTCAGGAGCCATGCCACAAGTGTCTTATATTCAAATTCATATGGAATCTCTTTCCCAAATGATTACAAAACATTACGTAATTAACTTTTTGTGCTTAATTTTTTAAGGAGAAAAATATCAGTAATAAGGTAAATTAAATTTCGGGAGCCACGCCATGCCATAATTTTATATTAGAATCCATATGATTTCCTCCCCAAAATGATAATAAACTTTCTACACATTAGTTTTTGCAACTTTAAGAAGAAATGTTTTCTGTGTATGAGAATAATATATGTACATGTATATGATATTTCTGGAGCCACGTCACAAACATCTTATATTCAAACTTACAATCTCTTTTCCAACATGATAATAAAACTTTACACAATTTACTTTACATACTTTATTTGTTTTTGTTTATGAGAAAAATATCTGTAATAAGGTGAATGAAATTTCAGGAGCCATGCCTCGACAGCATTATATCCGAGTTCAGGTTATAATGGAGCATGTTATAACAAGGTCACACTGTACATCTATTAGGTACATCAGACAATATATAAGAAGGATGGACTTTTTTCCTTACTCTAACTTTATCCTTATGAAGTTGGTACAATGGCAAAGGACATTATTGCCCATACAAGGTCAATGGTTCCCTGTAAGTCCTTGACACGAATAACAAACTCTTATGACCATGTTAACCATGAAAAGTACGCTGTATGAGCTGTTAGAATTTGCTGCGCAATCCAAGTAAAATAATTTGTATGCATGTATTATCTATTAATTGGGATTAAAAGCATATTAGTACAATCCTTGCTATAAAGCATCAATTAGGGGTTACACTCTACCAATATAATGATAAAAAGTTAAAAACTGATAAAAACGTTAGAAAAATAACCATTATCAATAAAAATAAATATATATATATTTCAAGAGGTCAAAGGTGAAGATATTAAATTCATATAAAAGGTATAAACATCAAAAGATAAAGGCAAACAAAGTAAATCATAAAAACATAATGTAAAGATAAATGGTAAATATGTTAAATTTAAGATCACTCCATTTTATCTAATTCAAGGTACACACAGCTGCTCTCACCTCTCAGCCTCCGTAGCAGATCAGCCTTGTCCTCTTCAAGTCTGCTCTTAATGTCCACAAAGGGATTTTGTCGATTAGTGTGGAGAGAGGACTCTTCAGGTATCTTCAGGTGAACTATAGGACCTGGTGACGAGAGAATGTCAATGTCATCCTTAGCAAATGATAAATATTCTGTACTTCGTGTCAAACTGACAATGTGCTGCAAAGTTTATTGACTTAATTTAATAAAACCACAGAAGTCTTACCTGTTGGCTCCTCATATACACAAAGATAACTATAAAACAATGATGCCTTCCCCCAAAACAAGTAAGATGGCATACCCTTAAGTGAGCCAAGATTAACTTGATGAAAAATGACAAAATGGTGGTTTTGAACCTAGCCAATAATGTGTGCATTGAATCTATTTGATGACTTAAGGTTTGAACTTAACAATGATGTGTGTTAGTGGCTGTGCCACAGGGTATGTGTGACACTTTAATTGCAGTAGTGTAGTTGTACAAGTCTCTCCCTTCCAGTACATAGCCTCTCCACCACCAAGACTCCTGCAGTGGGCTACAGAGGTGTGTTGCAGGTCTACCGGTGTGTGGATATGCCCTGGCATCACACCAACCACTGCCCCACCCATGGGTTAAAACAGATAGACTTGCCTAACATTCCAAGTAAGGACTGATTTGGCAGACTGGGCAGATGATATCATGGTTGGCCCAGTGGCCATGGTGACAGATCAGCAAGGTCTTGTGGAGCATCAAGGGCATGGATGAGGAACATTAGACATCATGGCCATCCACCGCACCTGACAGTCTCCAACTGTACCGATTCTTCATGCCACAGGGAACTGACTCCCACTGCTGAGATTGGAATTGCCACTGTGCAACAACTTTCACACTTTAAAAGTTTTCCCAAACAGGTTTTGTTCAGCAACCCATACTTGATTGTACTAGTCCTTTTTAAAAGTCCTGCAGTGATGGGGAAGTGGTGAAGTGACAGGTGGAGGTGACTACTGGCAGTTGTAGTCACAAACCTAAATTAGGTTGCCTTTTGACAAGTGGCCATTCTCCTCTGTATCCAGGGCAGGAGAGGAGTCCAGCAACATCCAGGGGGACTAACCAGCGCCTTTTAGGACAATACTGCCGGCCCTGTACTGGGATGGGTCTAGAAAAAATGGTCTAAATATTGTCAGTCCTGCAAAGTCTGGCCAGTTTACAAGAACTGGCAGCTCATTCTCTGATGCAGTTGAAACACAGAACCTAAAATAAAGAAACTGGGGATAAAGAAACTTATCATAGGAGCATGGAATGTCATACTCTCAGCGTTAGAGACATGGGGGCAAGGTCCCAAAAATGAACAGCCCTTATCATCATAGAACTAGCATAATACAATATTGAATTAACAGCACTCAGTGAGATCCAATTTGCTGGGGAGGGATCGCTGATGGATACACTTTCTTCTGGAAGGGAAAAGCAGAAGGAGAGGACAGGATCCATGGAGTGAGACTTGCCATTATGACAAGCTTACTGTGCCAACTCTTGGACCTACCAACCTGTGTCAAAAAAAACCTCACAAAACTTCATCTCTCTTTGAGTGGCAAATGATTACTGACAGTCATATGTACCTATGCCCCAACCATTAGATGACCAAATGAAACCAATAAACAGTTCCATCTCAACTTGGACTCTATCCTCACCTCTCTTCCAGCTCATGCCAAGCTGATCTTGCTAGATGATTTCAATTACTGATTTGGCATGGACCAAGCTCAGAGGAGTGATGTGATTGAGGTTGGTAAAATAAACAGCAAAGGTGGTGAACATAGTCATGTAATCTCCAACATATTTAGTCAACAAGACAATGTGGATGCACCCAAGGTCTGCATTGGCTCCTCATAGACTATGTCATCACAAAGCAGAGGGACATCAGCAATGTGCTCATCACTAAAGCCATGTGAAAAACAGAGTGCAGGACTGACCACAGGCTTTTCAGAAGCAAGCTTAATCTACACATCATCCTTCACCACCACAAGTGATCCAAAAAGGTGAAACCTGTAAATAGCTAACTGAAAAAAAAACAGCTAAGTCAGTCATGGATCATAGGACAAGAGTCCACAAGGCCTGGTTTGATGAGAATGATGAGGACATTAAGATCCTGATTGAAGAAAAGAACAAGATATATACTGAGTGGTGCCAAACCAAACTTCCATCTCCAAGAGAGACAAATTCAAGCACCTGCAGGCAAGGAACTCCACAAAATGCAGGATTGACTGTGGAAAAACAAGGCTGAGGAAATCCAACAATAAGATGATATGAAGAATCCAAAATGTTCTTGTTGCCATTAAAGTCATTTATGGCCCTTCCAGATCAGGATCCACTGCTCTACTCTCAGAAGATGTCACCACAACCATCAAAGATATAGAAAGGATAAAAGCAAGATGGAAGGAACACTTTAGCCAGCTCCTAAATTGCCCATCTACTGTTGATAGAGAAACACTGCAACAAATCCAACAGAGACCAGTCTTCAAAGAGTTGATGTGGAATGCCACTGAACAGATGAACTGTGGCAGAGCCTGAAGTAAGGATGGAATCCCTGCAGAGGTATTCAAGGCTCTTGGCACAGAAGCATTTCCAGCTTTCCATGACATCCTGCAGATCTATGACATGTCACTATCTTCTCACTGTACAAGAATATATGCACCAGAGCTGACTGCAACAACTATAGAGAAATTTCTCTGCTCTCCATTGCTGAGATTAAATTTTTGCCTGCACCATTTTGAACACACTTGTCACAATCAGCTCAGAGAAACTGCTACCTGAATTAATATGGATTCCATCCAGGCTGCAGCACAGTCAACATATCATTCACTGTGAAGCAAATACAGGAACTGCATGAAACAAAACATGGATCTCTATAGTGTTCACGATCTCACCAAGGCTTATGACTCTGCAAATAGAGAAGCCTTCTAGTTTTTCCATGGAAAACTTGGCTGCCCATGAAAAAACACCACTCTTATCCAGTCATTCCATGATGACATTGATGGGTGCAGTCTTGGTCAATGGGAAGTAATCAGAGCACATTGGTGTCTTGACCAGAGTGAAGCATGGCTGTGTGCTTGCACCTGTGCTGTTCCTTGCAGTGAAGGAAATTGACATTGAAGTCTATATCAAGTATCAGTTTGATGGATCCCTGATTGACTTGTGTCAGCTGTTTGCAAGAACACTGGAAAGACAACTTCTCAAAGCTCTGTTTAAAGATGACAGTTCACTTATGGCATGCAAGGAAAACCACCTTAAGACCATTGTGAATAAGTTCTTGGAGGCAACCAGTCTGTTTGGTCTGACAATAAGCCTGGATAAAACAGGTGCTCTTTCAGCCACACAAAACCACTACAACCCACCATCAAGATCAAGGGAAAAAAGCTGAAGAACAAAGACAGCTTTAAATTATTAGGAAGCACAATGTCTTCAAATAATTATCTGGTCAATGAAATCACCACCTGGATTCAAAAAGCAAGCCAAGCCCAATGAAGACTTCATGTCAGAATCCTGCAGACATTCAGATGCCCACCAAGATCAAGGCCTATAAAGCTATTGTCCTCACCTACCTGCTCTACGGTTGTGAAACCTGGACTGTATACTGCAAGCACATGAAGTAGCTTGATAAGTTCCACATGCACTCACTACAGTCTTTCATGCACTTCTGATGGCAAGACATGTGTCCAGCTTAAAAGTCCTCAGCATGGCCGGTGTTGCTAACATTGAGGCACTGGTGTTGAAAGCCAGCTCAGATGGTCCAGCCATGTCATTCAGATGGAGCAGACCCAAATTATGAGAAAGCTCTTCTATGGTGAGCTCAAGCTAGGAATGTGGAAACAAGGTTGCTTTAAAAACTGGTACAAAGAGAACTTTTAGTGTAACCTGAAATGGTGTGGAATCCAACCCAGCAAGCTGGAAGCCATGGCCATGGACCAATCTATTAGGCACATGCTCAATGCAAAGGCTGTCAAACAAGTGGAAGATGACTGCCACCAGTGCCTCATAACCACGAGAGAAAAACGGCACCATGCACAATCCCATACCATCATGTCTACAGACTTCCCTTAACATCCCGTGTGCATCCAGCTTTGGGCTCATGAGCCACATACACAGTCACCATGGGCTGCACAACCAGTGTCATCATCAGACATGATGGACAACTGAAGAAGAATGATGTGTGATTTGAACCTAATCAATGACTTATGGTTTGAACCTAACCAATGATGTGTGCTTTTTTGCACCTAACTAAAACCTTATCGTTTGAACCAAACCAATGATGTGTGGTTTGTACCTAATCAAAAACATATGGTTTGAACCTAACCAATGATGTGTGGTTTGTACCTAATCAATGACTTATGGTTTGAACCTAACCTTTGATGTGTGTGAAATGTTGGGAGTATTTACTATCTTAAAGCAGTGGTATATTTACATAGCCAAGGTTCCAAGCAATCCAAAATAGTAGTATATTTACATAGTTAACTGTCAAAGGAATCCAAATTGTAGTATGTTTACATAGTTAACTGTCAAAGTAATCCAACATAGTAGTATGTTTACATAGTTAACTGTCAAAGTAATCCAACATAGTGGTATGTTTACATAGTTAACTGTCAAAGTAATCCAACATAGTAGTATGCTTACATAGTTAACTGTCAAAGTAATCCAACAGTAGTATGTTTACATAGTTAACTGTCAAAGTAATCCAACAGTAGTATGTTTACATAGTTAACTGTCAAAGTAATCCAACATAGTGGTATGTTTACATAGTTAACTGTCAAAGTAATCCAACATAGTGGTATGTTTACATAGTTAACTGTCAAAGTAATCCAACAGTAGTATGTTTACATAGTTAACTGTCAAAGTAATCCAAGATAGTGGTATGTTTACATAGTTAACTGTCAAAGTAATCCAACAGTAGTATGTTTACATAGTTAACTGTCAAAGTAATCCAACAGTATTATGTTTACATAGTTAACTGTCAAAGTAATCCAACATAGTTGTATGTTTACATAGTTAACTGTCAAAGTAATCCAACATAGTGGTATGTTTACATAGTTAACTGTCAAAGTAATCCAACATAGTGGTATGTTTACATAGTTAACTGTCAAAGTAATCCAACATAGTGGTATGTTTACATAGTTAACTGTCAAAGTAATCCAACATAGTAGTATGTTTACATAGTTAACTGTCAAAGTAATCCAACATAGTGGTATGTTTACATAGTTAACTGTCAAAGTAATCCAAGATAGTGGTATGTTTACATAGTTAACTGTCAAAGTAATCCAACAGTAGTATGTTTACATAGTTAACTGTCAAAGTAATCCAACAGTAGTATGTTTACATAGTTAACTGTCAAAGTAATCCAACATAGTGGTATGTTTACATAGTTAACTGTCAAAGTAATCCAACATAGTGGTATGTTTACATAGTTAACTGTCAAAGTAATCCAACAGTAGTATGTTTACATAGTTAACTGTCAAAGTAATCCAACATAGTGGTATGTTTACATAGTTAACTGTCAAAGTAATCCAACAGTAGTATGTTTACATAGTTAACTGTCAAAGTAATCCAACAGTATTATGTTTACATAGTTAACTGTCAAAGTAATCCAACATAGTTGTATGTTTACATAGTTAACTGTCAAAGTAATCCAACAGTAGTATGTTTACATAGTTAACTGTCAAAGTAATCCAACATAGTGGTATGTTTACATAGTTAACTGTCAAAGTAATCCAACATAGTGGTATGTTTACATAGTTAACTGTCAAAGTAATCCAACATAGTGGTATGTTTACATAGTTAACTGTCAAAGTAATCCAACATAGTGGTATGTTTACATAGTTAACTGTCAAAGTAATCCAACATAGTAGTATGTTTACATAGTTAACTGTCAAAGTAATCCAACATAGTGGTATGTTTACATAGTTAACTGTCAAAGTAATCCAAGATAGTGGTATGTTTACATAGTTAACTGTCAAAGTAATCCAACAGTAGTATGTTTACATAGTTAACTGTCAAAGTAATCCAACAGTAGTATGTTTACATAGTTAACTGTCAAAGTAATTCAACATAGTGGTATGTTTACATAGTTAACTGTCAAAGTAATCCATCATAGTGGTATGTTTACATAGTTAACTGTCAAAGTAATCCAACATAGTAGTATGTTTACATAGTTAACTGTCAAAGTAATCCAACATAGTGGTATGTTTACATAGTTAACTGTCAAAGTAATCCAACATAGTGGTATGTTTACATAGTTAACTGTCAAAGTAATCCAACATAGTGGTATGTTTACATAGTTAACTGTCAAAGTAATCCAACATAGTGGTATGTTTACATAGTTAACTGTCAAAGTAATCCAACATAGTAGTATGTTTACATAGTTAACTGTCAAAGTAATCCAACATAGTGGTATGTTTACATAGTTAACTGTCAAAGTAATCCAACAGTAGTATGTTTACATAGTTAACTGTCAAAGTAATCCAACAGTAGTATGTTTACATAGTTAACTGTCAAAGTAATCCAACAGTAGTATGTTTACATAGTTAACTGTCAAAGTAATCCAACATAGTGGTATGTTTACACAGTTAACTGTCAAAGTAATCCAACATAGTGGTATGTTTACATAGTTAACTGTCAAAGTAATCCATCATAGTGGTATGTTTACATAGTTAACTGTCAAAGTAATCCAACATAGTGGTATGTTTACATAGTTAACTGTCAAAGTAATCCAACATAGTGGTATGTTTACATAGTTAACTGTCAAAGTAATCCAACATAGTAGTATGTTTACATAGTTAACTGTCAAAGTAATCCAACATAGTAGTATGTTTACATAGTTAACTGTCAAAGTAATCCAACATAGTAGTATGTTTACATAGTTAACTGTCAAAGTAATCCAACATAGTGGTATGTTTACATAGTTAACTGTCAAAGTAATCCAACAGTAGTATGTTTACATAGTTAACTGTCAAAGTAATCCAACAGTAGTATGTTTACACAGTTAACTGTCAAAGTAATCCAACATAGTGGTATGTTTACATAGTTAACTGTCAAAGTAATCCAACATAGTAGTATGTTTACACAGTTAACTGTCAAAGTAATCCAACATAGTGGTATGTTTACATAGTTAACTGTCAAAGTAATCCAACATAGTGGTATGTTTACATACTTAACTGTCAAAGTAATCCAACATAGTGGTATGTTTACATAGTTAACTGTCAAAGTAATCCAACATAGTGGTATGTTTACATAGTTAACTGTCAAAGTAATCCAACATAGTAGTATGTTTACATAATTAACTGTCAAAGTAATCCAAGATAGTGGTATGTTTACATAGTTAACTGTCAAAGTAATCCAACATAGTAGTATGTTTACACAGTTAACAGTTAAAGTAATCCAAAATAATATTACATTTACATAGCTAAGGGTCCAAACAATCCAAAAAAATGCTACATTTATATAGCTTAGGGTCCAAAACATCAAACATAGCTAAGGGTCAAGCAATCAAAAGTAGGCTATGGGTCAAAGCTATCCAAAATGGTGGTGTGTTTACATTGCTCAGGGTCATCATTTCTTTTGTATGGCTGCTATCGTGATTGTTAAAATTTTACAAGCATTTTTCATTTTCATTAGTTAATGAATCTTAAGTCACAACTATATGATTTTATTCAAAAATCTCTCCTTAAGTTCAGGACATTATAATACACTAAATAACTAACGATGTTGTCTCAAAAACATCATAATATGATTAAATCCCAACCATGAAGTAAAGATTTTTTTTTAAAACAGCAAAGATCCTAAAAATGTTTTCATTCTGTTTTCACAATGTTTTATATTTATGATGACATCTGGTGGACATTATTCACCAAATTTAAACAGATTTATATTTCATTTCTGTTAAAATGTTCACAAATGAATAATTTTCATGGAAAACTGAATTGTAAGAATAATAGCACAAATAAAAGTCACTGTAAAATTAACCTGGCACACAAAAATACAACAAAAGTTATCTGTTCAACCATTACATTTTTGTCCTGTATGTACATCTTTGGTAAAGATAGAGAATGAAAACTGAAGATATTTTTGTACAATAATAACACTGGAAATGTTCCCCAAATGTGCATCAGTCATACTTGCATATGATAGCATTATAGAGTGCCCTCATGCCTGGTGAAGGCATTGCTATTAGATTTGGGTTAAAAAGAGGCTTTTGTTTCCCTCAAAAATCAAAACATTTTCTAGTAAAGAATGATCAGGCAACCAATTACAAAATTAATTAAAAAATGAATATTTGCAAAATTAATACAGTGTATTTTTGTGCAGATAGCAGCAAAAGAGTAACTTGTCAAATTTAAGATTATTTACATTTCCCATAATGGCTATGACACATACACACAAGCTCTAATATAAAAATTTTGGGGCCCCGAGTCGCCAAGTGGTCTAAAGCACTGCCATCTCATCTCTGTCTGCGTGGGTTCGAGTCTAGGATTCAGCAAATGTGGATATGTGAGAAACCTTGCCAGTAGCTTCTCGTGGGTCGGTGGTTTTTTCTGGTGATTTCCCGGTTTCTTCCTCCACCATTAATACTGGCCGCCATAAATAGCCTATCGTGTGCTGAAAAATGTCCTTAAGCCCAACAAAAACAACAACAACAACAAAAATTTTAAAATTAGGTGTATTCAAAACATAAGACAATCACTAAAACACAGAAATATGCATACAAAGAAATGGACTTCATAACATGCTTACACCAGATTTTAGCCAAGAAAGAGGCATAGATGGACAAATACAAACACAAAAACAAGTTTAATCGTGACTTAGTCAAAAAAGATAAGTACATACACAAAAACTGGACTTTGTTGCATGTTTACACAAGATTTTAGCCAAGAGAGAGACACAAACAGGCAAATTTACATATACAAAAACTGGACTTTATAACATGCTCATGCCAGATTTTAGCCAAGAAAAAGCACAGACGAATAGCCACATATTCACACAAAAAACATAAAATGTGTACATTCAATATTTGGTCAAGAAAAAGGTACAGACATATAGCCAAATACTAGGCAAAAAACAGGACATTCTAATGTGCTTACTAACAATATCAGCCAAGAAAGAAGCACAGACAGGCAAGACACATATGCAAAGAAACCCAGGTTTTCATAACATGCTTACATTTAATCTTAGCCAAGAATTAGGTACAGATATATAAATACACACAACATGTTTACGCCAGTTTTGACAACAGGCAATAACAGACAAATACTCACCAAATTAAAAGGACTTTGTACCATACTTACACTGGATTTCAGCCAACAGGCAATACAGAGACATGCAGGATTTTGCAACATTCTTACACCAGAATCTAGCCAGCTGGCACAGACAGGCACATTCACATAAAACTTGGACTTTGTAACAAGCTTACACAGGATTTTAGCCAATGTGTTTTTCTTCAGGTATATTGCTTACACAACTATGAACAACACAGATCCAGGAATGGAAAGATCACAAAACTCATTGCCTTGAGTGTGAGCATGAAATTTTATATCAAACCAATAATAAATAATGTTACTTTTGAAAGATTGTCTATCACAATGTTAATTTTGAAAGGTCATTTCTGACTAGCTGCTAGAAGAAGAGTTTTGTGATCTCTAGCACAAGTAGACCAATTATGTCCTATGTTTTTCACTCATGTTCAGCAGAGACCCTATTTCACTAAGTCATCATGTAATTGCAGTCCTTGGTGTATGGTGACTGTTTTAAATTTGGTACTTTTTATACAAAGACAAATACAATTGGTTTATTTACCTGACAGCTGCTGCTGCATATCTGCAATTTTCACATTGAATTCTGAGACTGGCATTCCAATGAATTCCAATATTGGTTCTAACAACACAAAACCATCTCCCGCAATAGCTGGTATGTGGCGACCTACAAAGAAAAGCAAAAAAGGAAGACATGGGGTGCAGAATGATAACATAATCAAGGTCTAATTTTAAGTGTAGATTATTAATGCATGTATAAATCAGAATCATCTGTACATTAACACAAGAATCTGAATACTTTAAAAGTAAATTAGCATCAATAACAAGTAAAATATCTTTTATATCCGACTGTTTGGAACCATTTTTTTGTCTTTAAATAACTGGTTATCCAGATAAGTGATAATTTCATGCAGAATACACTTAGTCAATATGACTTATAAGACCAATGACCATACATCAAAGTCAAATGCTTTCATATCCATTTGTTTTTATTTGATGTTGATATCTCACAATATCATACAATCAAGTCTCATAAATCCATATCTCAATTTATCCAACAAGTACTTAAATATGACATTTCCGACATTTGTATAATGAGATAATGTGTCCATGAGATAAAGTTAGCATTGGATCAGCAGGACTAGACAGTAAAGTTTATCATACATACAAATGCCAACTGACCAGTTTTGTCTCCCTTTAAAGCATGAACTTTGAGAGCTTGGAGACGCTGCTGTTTCTCACTGTACTCAAGTTTCTGCCATGGATCTGTCCCAATCCGACCAACCAGCCCGTCAGCAAATAACTTCTCTCGTAGCATCTCATACTTCTGATCCAAAGCCTTAAGTCAGATGCATGAAAAGTAGATAACAAAATTATCCATCTGTGTTTCATTGACAGGTGTTCAAGGACATTAGAAATGCATTTACTTTTTAATGTTGCATGAATGGCAACAAAATCGCTAATTATCTAACACAATGACACTGTTTTAACTAAGACAGACTGGATGCTGATCAAAACTATATATAGGTCTAATAATGAATCATACTTGTAAATTGACAAATAGTGATACTCATTAATAGTTAGCTAAATTTCGCCAAGTTTTCATTTTGATTGTGAAACTTGAACAACACTTTAGTATTTACAGTGTAGATATCTTTCAGTGGTCAAAGTTGCGATTTTACCTGCAGAAGATCACTGTCATGAGCTATGCCTTCATAGCGTGTCAAGATGAGGATTACGTTCATGGCAGCACCCTGATCACGCGCATGCACTTCATCTGTTAGTCTCTGCCCCAGTGCATCTTCATCCTAAGATATAAATTATTTTCCTTCAATCACCCATGCTTTTAGGGCATATTTTATCAACCCATGGAAAATTTCTTAAAGGAATAAAGTAAGAAACTATTGTAGCCAAACCGACACACAACATTCAAAATTGAAAAAGTCTTGGCCATGATAATTTTAACATTGTAAATTTTTAACAAACTGTCTGAGCACTTTAATTTTGGCCTATATGGCAACTTAGGTTAGAGGGGTTTGTGGCAAATTTCTGCAAGGTAAAAAAAAAAAATATTAAGATTTTTATACTGCTGGGTTTCTCCATGGCAAATCCAACATTCAGCCAAAAATGACTTTCAACAAAGGAAACACTGATCCAACATATTCTGGCATCCTGCAATTTATTCGCATTTATCATTTTATGTGTATGTAATCACCTTCAATAAAAATGTCCTGGCCTGATTTAAGTAATAACAGTATCAATAACCTCAAGGAAGGAAAAAAGTCAAGGTTAAATCCTACTACTATTTTAGTATCAATAACATTAAGGAATAACACAATGTCAAACCCCACTACAGAATAAAACAATATCAATAACCTCAAGGAATAACAGGATTAAGGTTAAATCCTGTAACCACAGAATAAAACACACTATCAATAACCTCAAGGAATAAAACAGTCAGAGTTAAATCCCACTACAGAATAAAACACAGTATCAATAACCTCAAGGAATAACAGTCAGAGTTAAATACTACAACTGAATAAAGCACAGCATCAATGACCTCCAGGAATAACACAGTCAATGTTAAATACTACAACTGAATAAAGCACAGCATCAATGACCTCCAAGAATAACACAGTCAATGTTAAATTAAACTACAAAATAAAAAGGATACATAAGAATAATAGATTGGTCTGACCAACATTAAATACCATATACACCTGCGTACAAGTCCAACTGCCAACTGCAAAGACCATGATCATTCCTTGCATAATGCACCAGCAGATCTGGGTTTATGCTGTTTATTTAGGAGTAATTAGTAGAATATAAAACATGGACAACAATCTGCTGGCACATTGAGCACTGCTAGATCAGGGTCTATGTTGTTTCCAGTTTGACTCGGCTTATAAGTGAGCATAGGCAGTACTCATAAAGAAGAAAGTCTGATATTTTGACAATGTATTTATCCTATGATATACTCATTTCCATAATTCTCCTATGATATGCTCATTCCCTGTGATTCTCCCATGATGTGTTCATTCCCTGTAATTCTCCTATGATATGCTCATTCTGTGTAATTATCCTGTGATATGCTCATTCCCTGTAATTCTTGCATGATATGCTCATTCCCTGTTATTCTCCCACAATGTATTCATTCCTTCTAATTCTCCCACGATGTGTTCATTCATGGTAATTCTCCCATGATACATGTATGCTCATTCCCTGTAATTCTCCCATTCTATGCTCATTTCCATATTTCTTCCATGACATGTTTATTCCCTGTAATTCTCCCATGATTTGCTCATTCCCTGTAATTCTCCCATGATATGTTCATTCCCTGTAATTCTCCCATGACATGTTCATTCCCTGTAATTCTCCCATGACATGTTCATTCCCTGTAATTCTTCCATAACATGTTCATTCCCTGTAATTCTCCCATGTCATGTTCATTCCCTGTAATTCTCCCATGACATGTTCATTTCCTGTAATTCTCCCATGACATGTTCATTCCCTGTAATTCTTCCATAACATGTTTATTCCCTGTAATTCTCCCATGACATGTTCATTCCCTGTAATTCTCCCATGACATGTTCATTTCCTGTAATTCTCCCATGACATGTTCATTCCCTGTAATTCTCCCATGACATGTTCGTTTCCTGTAATTCTCCCATGACATGTTCATTCCCTGTAATTCTTCCATAACATGTTCATTTCCTGCAATTCTCCCATGATATGCTTATTCCTGTATTTCTTCCATGACATGTTCATTCTCTGTAATTCTCCCATGATATGTTTATTCCCTGTAATTCTCCCATAAAATGTTCATTCCCTGTAATTCTTCCATGACATGTTCATTCCTTTTAATTCTCCCATGATATGCTCATTTCCTGTATTCTTCCATGACATGTTCATTCCCTGTAATTCTCCCATGACATGTTAATTCCCCACTGTTAGATAATTCTAGCAAATGACAAATTTAGGTTACTTTATCTATTGATAATAACAGCTCACTTTTTTCCCATAATTTGTTCAATAGTACCACTGGGTGTAACAGAGAAGAAATAGTTTACCTACCATTGTATCCACATCCTGCAATGCCAGAGCCAACTCTTTGTCCTGCTCATCTTGTAGTTCAGTGAGGGTTCCGACAGTAACCTCATCCATGGCAATACCTGAGTGGCCAATCCTCTTGGATGCAAAGATAGCAGCAGCTTCCTCTAATATGCAGGTTTGTTCCTCCCTGTCATCTGGCAAGATACAATTCTCAAATTAATTTCATTTGTTCTCATCAACTCTTCATCTGGATATTTATATATTTTTAAGACATTTTTCAAACCTAGGAATAGTTTGATATGGTGGAACCCTTCTTAATGCATTCTAATTCTGTGAATTTTCAGACATAGCGAAGAATGTTGATGTAATGTGATTAATCTAAAACAAACTATGATTCTGTACATTTTACAGATATAAAAAAGATATGTATGTTTGCTATTGCACTGATTAGTATATATAATGTACTGAGTGATTCAAGTACTGGGCAAAACTGCCATAATTAGATGCACTAATCGATTTGGGTAATATTTTTTCTTTTAAATCTTTTTTTTAACCCTTCAGGCTGGGGGGGAGGGAAAAGTGCTAGGAACAGCAACAAAAAGCAGGGATAGTCAGCCAACTGGAAATGCTTATATTTTTTTCCAAACAGACTCTATATTCAGGGGTATTCTTTAGATAGTGAAGTAGTACACTGATATAGTATGACCCATCCATAACAGACTTTAATTCTAGGAATATTTTAGATAAAGTGAAGTACATTAGATGGCATAACCCATTTATAACAAACTTTAATTCTGAGATTGTTTGTTATATGTTATGATGTGCATTTTAATGATGTAACACATCGATGAAAAATCCTCTGATTATAGGAATATTTCAGAAACAGTGAAGAACATTGAGATGGTGTCACCCATCTATAGTAACCACTGATTCTCTAATTTTATTCAGATGTAAAAAAGTACACTGATATGGTGTAGCCCATCTATAATAAACTCAGATCTGGGGATTTGTCACATATTGTGAAGTGTACTGTTTTAGTATAACCCATCTATAACAAACTGATCCTAGGATTTTCTAAAAAAATCATTAAGTACATTGATCTTGTGTAATCCACCTATCACAAACTCTGTGAATTTTTCCGATACAGTGAAGTAAATTTACATCATATTTTGATTAAATCAATTCTCAGAAATATCAAAACACTGACTGACTGAAGTTCATCTGATTAAGTAATTAAAGTACATTCGATCCATTTTTCAAACGAAATATTCCCTTAATTAACAAATTTTAAGTTTATTATATGTGGTTGTCAAACCCATGGTCAATTGCATCCAAAGATAAAACAAGTCATGTCCCTCTTTAATGTTTTATCCTAGCCATTCAATAGGAACATCAGTAGATGTTACATAGCCATAACTTTACTTTGCCTGTCTTGAGAAACAAGTGTTAATTTTAGAAGCCCAATTATAAGTTATAGTAATCCTCCTCTGACTGCTTGAAATGAAATACTAAATATGGCAAAATCTAAAATGGGGCCCCAAGTGGCCGAGTGGTCTAAATCTCTCTCCATTACAGATCACTGCCATCTCACCTCTTTCTGCATGGGTTCGAGTTTAAGATTCAGCAAATGTGGATATGCGAGAAAGCTTGCCAGTAGCTTCTCGAGGGTCAGTGGTTTTTTCAGCAGATTTCCCAGTTTCCTCCTCCACCAATAATACTGGCCACCATGTATATATAGCCTATTGTATGCTGAAAAATGGTGTTACACCCAACAACAACAACAACAAAATCTAAATACTCTCTACCTCACAGCTACTACCTGGATTTTCCAGATTCAATGTCTGCCCCTTCCCCTGTAACTCAGCAAGACGTTTTTGTTTCTCCTGAAGAGACATGGTAGCGGCTGCCTCCACCAGTTCATCAATGCTCTCATCTTGTAGGACACTCAACATCAGCTCCCGTTCGTCCATGTGCCGCTTCATCATCTCCACCAGGTACACTGTTTGCCAGCCAGTTATGTCACCTGGTGAAGATAAATGACAAGGTTACAGTATGAGCAATAAGCGAACCTCACTTGCAAGCAAAAGTTCATGTTCCACAATAAAGCATAATCACCCTCATGTGTATCATATTAATGATAACCTTCATTATCTCATTGCTCCAAACAATAGGCAAAGTATATACTGTCATGGAAAAGAAACAATCTGTAACTCTTCAAGTTTATTTTCATGGA
The DNA here is from genome assembly GCA_016746295.1 of Potamilus streckersoni. NCBI lineage: Eukaryota > Metazoa > Mollusca > Bivalvia > Unionida > Unionidae > Potamilus > Potamilus streckersoni. The sequence goes on from JAEAOA010001418.1 coordinate 1,160,793, forward strand.
AACTTACCATTTTCAGGCTTTTTTTTCACATCAAATTCTCGGGCATATTGTTCATTTTCAATAAGGCGCTTCCGTCTAAGCTGTACACGCTTTCTGGCCAGCTGACTCTGCCTCTCTCGATCACTTTTGTGCCTAGTAAACATGATATAAATAAAAAATTTTCATTTCCCTTCATAGTTGTTTATAATCAACAACTTTAGATCAATCTCCAAAATCTTATGGATCATCTTTCAGCTGGTAATGTGTGCTGATACTTTTGATCTTATCAAATACGAATGGTTTTTAGAAGGTTGTGTGTGATGATTAAGACAGCATTAAAAGAAAATGTCCCAAAAATACGAAATAATTTTGCCATCTGATGTTACAGAATCACAAAATGTGCTGATCCAGGGCAGGCAAATATTGCCAGAATGGAAAACTAAATTTCTACTCCAAAACACACGCACAAGTCATGCTTTTCATTGATTTTTACAATGTCTTAAGAATAGATTTTATAATGTTATTAACATTGCATTATTCCAGATTTAATGGTAATAATTGCATCATACAATCTGGATTATGACTTTAAGATTATTCTACTTTAAAAAGGAAAAGCAAAGATAATTATGTTCTCTGGTGTAAATGTTGTGACAACAACTTAATGTCAGCATGTCAGCTCAAACTTGTAATTTTAAGATGCTGCTGGTGATCTTGGAGGCATAAAAAGAAATGAGAAATAAAGATGAAATAATTCTTTTGTTTTCATGCTTTCTACTGATAATTAAATAAATATCTTAGTGGCAACTGATAAAGCTAATAATGAACCTATAAGCTGTTCATCTATTTTTCTGTCTCATATTTTTATCCATCAATCTCTCAATTCTATCTTTCTGTGTCTCCTACCTTCCATCAATTGCTGCCCTAATCCTTTCCATCAGGCCAGCACTCAGGGCTGCCACTTCAAAATCATCCTCAAACTTGATTCTCTTGGTTTCCAGCATCAGTTCCACAATCTTTAGCCTCCTTGTTCTCAAATCCTGGCCCCGTGCCTCTGGGGACTGCAGATAGCACAACAGAGTGTCCTGCTCATTGTCATAGCGATGTACCAAGTCTGCCAAATGGTTGATCTCTTTGCTTTTGTTGACTTTTGCTTCATCTTGAGAAATGTTTCCAAAAGACGAGTAAATATATCATCATTCCAGGCTATATATCAAGGAAGCAGCATTTTCTCCAGGGCATACAAATGCACAAACCCCCCAACTGAGTGAATACTCTCTTAAATTTGAGCTAGCACATAACAATCAATGTTGAGCTTAAGTCAAATAAAGCCTGTAATATTCATTAATATTAACAGATTCATCCTAATCATGTAACTGCTTGACTTCTAGATCAACCACTATAATCAAGTGCTTACTAAATTATTTTTTTTCACAAATGAGCAATGAAATGCTTTCATTCATTCTAAATGAATGCATTTTACCAGCTGTACTTGGTGAGACTGTACAATTGTTGACATGTAGGTTCTTCTATTTGGTGATATTGCTTCTCCTGTTTCATGAGTTCTAATTTCAAAAAAGACAGAGCCTTTGTCATAACACTTATCATTGGAACCATGCTGATAATTAAAATAAAAAAACTGTAAAGTTTATTTTTATTCACTAAATGTCATTTATCACACACATCTATTAGTAAATGTCTGCTGTCAAAAAAACCTGCTCCCCATGTCATTAAAAATAAAAAATCCTCCCTTACAAAAACTGAAAACTGAAGAAATTACAAAGGAGGAGAATGCAAAATGAAAATGACATATTTGGAAAAAAAGTGTCACAAACAAGATAACATCAAAGTGAAACTCATATATGACATTATTTACTCAATAGCATTAAGTAATTTTTTAAAATTGATAACATTATCAATTATGAATTATAAATCAATGACATCTTGAGGAGGGGTATTTAACAGCAAGGACCGATGCTTTCTTTCTTTAAAAAGACTGCCATGAGATTTTGGTTTATATTTGAAAAAAATATGCAATATAAACTTTGTTGAATGGGAAGTGTCAAAAGCATAACATATACTCACTTATCATTCAAGTCTAATTGCAAATTGCATAGACCAAGATCTGACTTTCCATAAAGCACTGGCAAATCATGGTTTGTGCAGTTTGACAGAGTAATATGTAGAACAAACAACATATACCCTAATCTGTAGGCACATTATGCTATGGCAGATCAGGATCTTTATTGTTTGCAGTTTGACTAGACTTATAAGCAAATATATACAGCAACAGATATTGTAGGTAGGGGGTGACAGGATATGTATTTTGCCACCGGATACCAGATACCAGATCCAGATAGTTGGGGCAATATTTGATGGATCCGGATGTCACTGCTTACACACAACCATCACAGCTTGCAAGCCTCAATTAGTCTACCATATTTTAGTGCAAGGCCTGCAAGGGCCCAGAGGCCCAGGGGGTGTAATTTCTATTTAATAATTAACTTTTATTATTTAAATTTAATTTAATATTTTCTTTTAATTACCTGGCGACTGTATAAAATGCTGCAAGACATTGCTCAATCGATATCTGTCGATGAAAAAATATTTGCACTATGCCGCCACCTATTGATTAAAAAATAATGCACTGATTTGTTGGCTAAATTTGAAATTAGTTTATGTTTTGCATTCCTAAGTGCTAGACTGCTGGTAAGTTTCAAATTTGTATTGTCAGTTTGTATTGTTCACAAATTAAGAGTCAGGCCCCAGATTTACTAAGCAGAAATCCAGATCTGGATTTTTTCAGCTATAGAAAACCGGTAAATCCGGATGTTGCCGGATACTTCACTATTCGGCTGGGATGAATGTCCGGAGCAGTTTCTGGTCACCCCCTAATTGTAGGATGAAATGGTTCTCATGGTGCAGTCAAGGATCAACCATCTCAATTAGGAAGCCATCCACCTCAAACTCAAACAAGTAAACAGTTTCAAACTTGTCAGTGAAAGGAGAAACTAACTCAGAAATAAGGCTGGCATGACAGATTTGATAATTTTTGGTGCTCCACTCTACATTACATAGCAACTCTAACTTACCTTGACACAATGTATGAAAATCACTAAATCTTTTGATTTTCAAACCCATAAATTTATTATTTGTCAAATTTATGATTTTTTTTATCACAGCTACAATCAATCAGTTCATTATATTTTTGCCTTGGTACAGTGGCAAAATTTCTTTGCATGCACAAGTACTCCTTGCATTTTCACTGGCATTGTAGCATCTCAGTTGGCATAGCATGGGAGGTTTTCAGATTTGATACCCACCCTGGCCAGCCTTAGGTAACTTCCTCTGTGTGTCTTTGGGAAAGGCACCTAGCAAGATAAAGCCATATAAAGTATCCTTGGGAGAGGCACCCATTTCCTAGGCATTACAAAGCCAAATAAAGTGCTAAAGTGTCGTTTAAAGCAAGCAACCCAAAACAGCATTTTTATTGGTTGACTACATTAGGTCAAACATACCTGGTCCTGGGGACTGTCCCATCAGTTTAATCTGTGTCATTCTTTGCTCGAATTCCGTCTTCTCCTCCCCCATCAGTTCCCTTAGCGATGCAAGCAGCTGAATGGAAAGACAGCAGTTAAAAAATGGCAGATTTTATATGAAAGCTTCTTGCATAAGAAATTTATACAACAAAATAAATCACCTCTATCTTTCATTTGGATGAATGGCAAAAACATTTAAAAGCTTGATTAAGACAGCAAACCTGACAACCTTTCCATACATTTTATTCATCAAGTGCATTTGCATAAATAATTATGATAATAAAGCTTGGAGATGACATAATTTCCTTTTATGTTTACATTCACTCATGCTGGAATGCTATGAGGGATATTAACATAACTAGTGGTAACAGATTTTGAAATCTGAATTTCTAAAAATTTTGCATGGGTATATCATATATGAATAAACTGTTTAAATATTTATCATCTAGGGAAATATTTGTATGCCTATTATACATTATCATACTGTAAACTGCTTTCACTTATGTTTCATACCAAATGGCAAAATAAACAAATGTATCCTTTTTTCTCCAGGTTTAATGTAATACTCATGTACTTCCATAATTTTCTTAATGTAATACTCATGTACTTTCATAATTTTCTTCATCAATGTGATGACACTGATTGTGTTCAGTTTTTATTCTGCTTGCAGTTCAATGTGAAATGTTTGCTATTTTTGCCATTCAAAATTGGGTGTCATTTTGATTATGGTATGTACTGGCCATCTGGCTTCCACTAATTGATTCTAATATTTCTCTGAATTTTCCATATTTGGCAATATTAATGAGAACTATGTCTTTGAATTTATTTTCCTAGAGTATTTTTCAAAACTATAGAGTTGAAATCTGCCATTTTGGCAGTGGTAATTCAGTTGGGCTCCAGTAAAGATCAATAAAAAACAAATAAAACAAAACCTCTCCATCCAAATTTGAAAGCATTAATAGGTCTTCAAATAATAAAAGAAAGACTGACTAGTTAAATCACGAAAAATATATTAGTCTGATACATTATTAAATACTAACCATTCAAGCATTGCTTAATTTTCAACACAATGATGACCAGTGACAGAGGACACAGGGTTTCAGTAGTCTTTTTCCAATATAAACTTTGTTGCTCAGACATGCTATCAATAATGATAATATCCATTCTCCCAAGTTGTTTCAATGTTCATTTCTCTCTTCATATCTAATAAGTTTCTACATAACAGTCTGGCCAATAGTGATGTTATGGTGTTGTCATGAACACAATAGTAGTCAGGCTGACAGTGATGTTATGGTGTTGTCATGAACACAATAGTAGTCTGGCTGACAGTGATGTTATGGTGTTGTCATGAACATAATAGTAGTCTGGCTGACAGTGATGTTATGGTGTTGTCATGAATACAATAGTAGTCTGACTGACAGTGATGTTATGGTGTTGTCATGAACACAATATCAGTCTGGCTGACAGATGTTATGGTGTTGTCATGATCACAATAGCAGTCTGGCTGACAGTGATGTTATGGTGTTGTCATGAACACAATAGCAGTCTGGCTGACAGTGATGTTATGGTGTTGTCATGAACACAATAGCAGTCTGGCTGACAGTGATGTTATGGTGTTGTCATGAACACAATAGCAGTCTGGCTGACTGATGTTATGGTGTTGTCATGAACACAATAGCAGTCTGGCTGACAGTGATGTTACTGTGTTGTCATGAACACAAACATCTATTTTTCCATTTTCATATCCCATTCCATTGAAAAATCCAAATTCTAACTGAAATTATTAAATTTCCTTACATTATCCCTTTGACATCACAAACTATCACTATTTCATGGTTCTTGTTTCATTTGGATGTTGTCTATTCAGAAGAGCTTAAATGGGATTAAACTACCTTGCACTAAGACACACCATCACAGCTGATCTGGACTTGTCTGGATAGGATCGGAACTGCAATCTTTGTGTTGCAAACCTAGCACTCTACCAATGATTAGCCAGGACTTTCTTTATACTGGTGACAAAAGTGCTAAATTGAAAGATTATTACATTGTGCATGCATGGAAGGAAAAGTGAAGTTTAAGATTAACATGGATACAGTTCAAGCCCAAAAGAAAAACAGAATTAATTTTACAGGACTACTACAACTCTATTTAGAGTGCTGGATGAAGCATAACTACAGAATACATATTTACCTTGGCTTTTGTTCCCAGCAAAGATGCCATCTCTTCAAATTTCCCCTGAGCTCTTAAACTCTTCTCTTCCTTTTTCTTCCTTGATATTTCTTTCTGTTTTTCAGACTTAGACAAGCTGAGTGAATAAGAAGAAAATTTGGTAAAAAGTTGATTTTTAAGCACGTTGGCAAGCTTTCATTCACACATTAACCCATCATGCCACATTTAGGCATCATGAGGTTGGACATGAAAATCATGGGTCCAATATGTAAAAAACTACCCCCAAATGGAGTAGTCCAATTATTACACTTGAACATGTGTGGAGATAATAGCCAGTCAAAAGTAGCATCTTTTATACACCCAAACATCCAGCTGCATGAAAATCTCTTGGAAACAGGTGTGCTTGGATGCATTCAGACGTAGCCCCCAAAATGCATTTCCTACCCCATTTCAGGCAAAATTGTAAAGAATATTCTGGTGTCAGTGAGTTAAAACAAAGTCACATTGCCCATGTACTGCAATACTGTACTTGCAGCACCCTCGATAAGTCAGTCAGAATTTTAAAAAAAATAATACTTATTTTGAGCTTAAAGTTAACAAAAGACTCAAAGAATATGTACCATAAACTATGAATCAAATGCAAACATCAAACAGGAATCAAAAATTATTTTTGTCATGTCTTTTAAATATATCCTGCTATATAACAGGTAATAAAAAATATTAACCCTACAAAAACAAGTTTTATCAGACAGATTTCTTGCACAAGAAATATATTAACCATATAAGAAAACCCCCCAGGTTTTATCAATATATTCTCTTGACTCACCCATTTCTCTCTAACTAAACTCATAAATGTCAAACAAAACATGTTTTATTTTCAACAAATCTTTCTGTAAAATCTTTTGTTATTTTACTCAGATTGGTTATAGAAATAAATTAAAAAATAAAAAAACAAAAAAATTAAATAAAAAATAAATAAGGACAGCCAAAATAGTACCAAAACATGGCAAAACCAGTCTATGATGGATCTGGATTCAGAAAATTTCAGTATGGATGTTTTTATCTGATTCTGTAACATACTGTTAATTTAATGTTTTTCAAGGGGTATCAATCTTTGTGGATTTTGTGGTTCATACAAACCTACGATTTTAGACCCCAAACCCAATTAACCTTCTGTGGAAAATTATAGGACACCTTCCACAACCCACGAATTTAAATACTATGATACAATTTGTCAAAAAACAAACAAAATAGATTCCCTTGAAAATAACTACATTCAGTAATAAATTTTGTTTTATTAGATTTAGAACAAATTAAACTGCTCCGTTTCATTTTATTATGATCAGATTTGATTGATAATCACTGAAGACTAATAAAGCTTTGCAGGAGTTATTATTTGTCAATGTTACTTGTCTTTCATATGAAGGTATATCTATGCAATCTATGTAACCATGAGTTGTATATTCGATTTTCTGTGTTCTATGCAAGGAACAGAGTACTAAAACATGTAGTGCCTCTTGCCTGATTCTGACCACTGGTGTAAAAATAAATAAATAAATAAATTATTTATTAATTAATTTAATTTTAAGATGTGAAATGTTCAATTACTTTTTATATTCATTTCCAAATGAGTCTTGGATGGCCATCAGAAACATACTGCGTCTGAGAGTCTCATACTTCTCATCCAACACCTTGATGAACTCTGTGTCATCCTCGCTGATCTCTAGAGTACCAAGAGTGATGAATACAATGCCTTCATAGTATTCCTGTATGCAGGCCTCATTCTCATGAAGCAGAATCATTACCAGGCCATCCATTTTCTGCAATTACATATTGTATGGTTCCTATTGAAAAGATGCAACTGATTCGACTTTATGAAACCATTTTCCTGACTTTCATAGTTGCAACCAATGGAGAATATAAAGACCAAATATATGTCAGTCACAAATGCAAGTTTTGTCTTCAGCTATGATTTTAAGTAATGACAAAAATATAATTTTTTTGCAAAATGCTAACAAATTGTGTATCCATCTCACTGACTGATCACATGAAAAGTACCATTAAAGTCACAAAATTCTCACCTGTGTTTGAATCTGCTGTAATTTTATCTCAAACTCCACCCCCTGTCTCTGCTGAAGATCAGCCAATACCACCATATTGATCTCATCCTCAGAAATGTTGGGGAAACTGATCTCAATCTCACTACGTCTTGTTTCACGGTACAGACAGACAGCTAAAAAGCATGGTGCAAAAGAAACTAGGTTACAGAGGGGCCAGTTTAGGAAATTTTCCTTTCATTTTTTTACAAGCATTAGATCATAACTTTCACCTTCCTTCTGAAAGATTTCAACTAATATTGTTACCAAAATTGTATCTATGAACGACTTTAAAAACCACACTTAGCAACTGTATTTAATTTTTATGGAAAGAAATATGTAATGGATGGACAAAAAGACAAAAATAAAAGAGTAAATACACCAATTAAATTAAAACAAAAATGACAATACAATTATGTTTGAATAATATGCAATATTTCACAAGCTCATTCTCCTTACATTGCTGATAATATCAATTTTTGATTATACAAAAGAAACTTCCGACTATCCAGGACATGGTTAATACATAAGAACCAGTACCTTCAAAAAGAAGCTTATGAAGTGAGTTGCTGTCAGCTTGGAAAGTCTTCATCAAGGTCTTGTGCTGATTGGTGAGTGCCTTCAGTTGTCTTTTGATATCTTCTGGTTTGGTTTTCTTAGATTTTTCTTGGTTCCTCATGCTACCTGCTCCCTGCAGCATATCAATCAGGGCCTGCACAAAAAAAAAAGCTGAACTGATGTACCACAGTTACATTGATCATTCTGTTGCCCTTCAGGATTAAAATCAAACATGAAATACATCTCGCAATTTCTTCAAATCTTTGACCCAAGCTTTGACAATACTGAAAAGACCATGTAAAAAGTTTTAGTTGTAAACTACAAGGCAATATGGCTATTAGTGGATTATTCATCCAACCATCTACTACTGTGAATTTAGCATTTGTCATGATATACCCATTTTGCATGGATTTCATGGTTGCTTCCAACCACAAATATTAAAATCTTAGAATCCTATAAAAAAATCCTACAAACAATGATCCTTCTGTTGAAACAATAAGACCCCTTCTACTAATGTAATGTATATTGATATATTAATACATACTGGTATATTATTGTATTACAATTGATATCAGTACAAATTCTTCCATATCAATATCTGAACCCTAACTATTTATTAGCTAGACTGGTTATAAAACTATTTGTGTACTGAAAAGATTAACATCTTGAAAGTAAACAGGAGAATCTATGATTTAGTAATGGCTGATGGTCAAACATTGTTGAATAAGCCTGAACCAGATCTTATACTCAACCAATGGGCAAAGAGTTTTGTTTGGATCCTCTTTGGCTTCAAAGGAAAGGAAGATGGTGAAATTAATTAATCATTAACTGTATGCCATAGATGCTTTGTTAGCATGAATTATTCACAAGGGAATAAAATTGCCATTCACATGAGTAGACTTCACCCACCTATGAAACTGGTTATCACTTTTCATTAAACTTCTAAAATCTTATTTCTTATCTGGATATGCACACAGTATTATCCAATCTCTTATCTGGTACATGCACACAGTAGTATCTAATCTCTTATTGGGTCATGCACACAATGCTATCCAATCTTTTTATCTGGCCAGACACACAATACTTATTTGTTTTTCCCAAAATAAGACTAAACACTGTGACAGCAAAAAGAACATGTCATTTATCATAATACAAACTTGCAGGGTCAGCAAATCACAAATGGTCTCACATGGCTTCTCCAGGTGGTTAGATTGAATGTGATAATTCTCCATACATATTGCAATACGATCATTACATCACAATGTAACTCAATTTAATTTCAGGTGGCAATACTCACCCAAGACCACTTCCTCAATCCCAAAATTTAATTACTGATGCAAATGTAATTTTTCATTAAACCAACAAATTTAAAATGCACAAAAGACTGTGAAAAATAAATTCAGAATTCTTCCACTTCCTTATCCTTTCATTCAATGTATCTTCTATAAATTAGGATTACCACTATGTATGAGTAATCTTTTATAATTCATGCCAATAGTTGTGATATACATTCGATGATAATCTGTCCAATACAATATGGCATCAGTTTTTAGGGAAGCCATGGTGGATCAGCTGGTAAAATGATGGGCTTGTAATCCAAGAGTTGTAGGTTTGATTCTTCCCAGGCCAGCCCAGGTTTGCTGTGTCCTTTGGAAAGGTACTTGCCTCCCATTTAATCAACATGATATATTCAATAGCATGCTAAAAGGACCATTAAACAAAACAGAAGAATCAGTTTTCTTTTTCCTTGCAAAACAGCTTTACCCTTTAAACTGCAATGGCAATAAAACCTAGGTACAAATCAAATTGCTTTAATGTTGGCATCTCATACTTCAACCAAGATAATGTCAAAATCAAAAGCTTGTATTTTTGCCAATAAAAGAGGTTTCTATTAAAGAAGTAAATACATATTTTTTAAATAATTATTTTGGTACATTTATGCTATTTCCCTATTAATTTATGATCAGAGGCACTGACAGGCAAAGTTTAATATAGAACCAAAAATTTATATATTTTATGATTATAATCTAATGATTTGTCTTTACTTGTATTTACAACTAACCTCTCTCTCAAAGAAGTGTTTCTGTGTGACTTCCCTGATGACATCTATTTGAAGATCAGTAGTTCCTCTTTCTGATGCAGCAGTGACATCTAGTGGTGAAATTGTAGTCTTGAGTGGTTTCTTGTTACGTTTATCTAGAAGATGAAGCTGTGCAAGATGTTCTGATCTCATTCTGTCCCAGTCAGTTCTAAATATTCAAATATATGAGACACGGTAATGCTTTCCATAATGATTACCTCAATTCAACAGATACCTCTCCTATCCAGACAATTTTTGTTTTTTCTGTACATTCAAACCCATTACCACCTACCTCCCTCAAACAGCCAAAATTGGATCATCCCATTCAATTCCATTATTCAGCTGTTGAAGGGATGCTTACAAAATATTGTAAATTTTCAGAAGGGTAAAATTACTTGAAAAGTGCAGAAAGTGTGATTAATTTACATTACTACCTGATGCCTGTGAAAGACACCAACCTAAGTGTCCATTTCACTGTACTGAAAGACACCAACCTAAATGTCCATTTCACTGTATTGAAAGACACCAACAGAAGTGTCCATTTCAGTGTATTGAATGAAGCCAACCCAAGTGTCGATATCACTGTACTGAATGACACCAACCTGTGTCCATATCACTGTATTTAAAGACACCATATGAAGTGTCCATTTCACTGTACTGAAAGACACCAACCTAAGTGTTGTTGTCACCATACAGAAAGACAACAACTGAAGTGTCCATTTTACTGTATTAATAGACACCAACCTAAGTGTCGATATCACTGTATTGAAATACACCAACCTAAGTTTCCATTTCATTGCAATGAATGACACCAACCTAAGTGTCCATCTCACTGTGTTGAATGTCACCAACCAAAGACTCCATTTCACAGGCTGCCATACCAATAAGAAAACCTAATTGTTTGAGGAAAATAAAATAGAGATGGACTTCCACCTATCACTCATTTATGGGAAGAGTCCCAGTGTAGAGCTATACTCACTTATACCTATACATTAGTTTCATTATTATTAAGAGACCAGACCTGAAAATAAGAATCCCAAAAATAAGATTCCTTTTCTTGCCTTTTCCCTAATACAGGATACACTGCTTATTATTGTTCTGTCATAAATGTTATCAGATTACTATTGCTTATTCATTACGTAAATGGAGAAATGTGATAGCAATGTTACAACTAAAACAATTCTCAAAAGCTACCTTTCTTTAATTTTGTGTGCAACATGAATGAATCAAGAAGAGATTTAAGTAACTTATTTTGTTGGCATTATAATGTTTCCTTCAACAGTCAAGAGTTTATATTGTCCATGAGTTTCTTGTTTACACACGGAATCCCAAAACAGCTGGTTTGAGAACTATTATACTATTACATGGGAGATTTAATTTTTTTAACGAACAATTACCAAGAAATTTTTAATATTTCTGCACTATTATTTACAATATGGTATACAACAAAATGTGAGTGTTCTAAACATCACATAATTATCAATAGTGCAACAGATTCAAGTGAGATGAATGGTACAAGTGACTGTATGCACATGTGATTAGTCCACTGATTAATAAACAGGTGTTTTTATTTCCTTATCCACCAAGATTTGGATCTGACTACTTTACATAATCCCATTACAGTCACTGTGACTACTTTTGATAACATGAACACAACTGAAACTCGCTTGGAAAAACAGATTGAAAAAAAGACAAGTTCACAGATGAAAGATTGTGTACAAATAACTTTTTCATACATGGAATATTAATATTGTGCATATTTTTATTTGGATATCTTCATTCCAGACAGTTCGAAGAATACTTCAAAATTATAACAAAGCTTGGTAAAAATTCAAACTGGACTGTTTCAATATTTGTGACTTCTTTAATTATCACATCTGAGGAGATTAACAGTTTACAAAATCCTGGATCAAGTCAATAGGAAAATCTATAATAATCAAGCAAACATAAGAAGGTGCATTTGCTAAAGTTAAAACTTGTCACTTTCCATACAAATTAAAAGGGTCAAGGTTAAGAATCATCATAAAATCTCCAGAAAACTTTTCCTGAGATGGGTTTGTTGTTGCTGTTAGCAGCTAAAGACAATTTTGACTGAAATGAACCATCATACCTGCTCAACAGACACATATTATATATCAGGGACACATGACTATTAAAGAAAATTTCAGGAATACCAAATTGCTAAATAAGAACACACACACACACACACACACACACATTTAATGGTTATCTGTCTCATATGAGCAATTAACTCTTTGTTTTTGTATATTCTCACTTTATATAAAGGATATTATAGTAAGTCATACACTAACTATAAATCCTCTCATTCAAGAATTTTTTATGCACCTGTCATTGTTTTTTTTTAAACATGCTTTGAACTTAAATTAGATATAGCACTCCTTCAAGAAGCTTTCCAAATGTAAACTGATGAGTCTGTTGGTTATTAGCATGTATGAGCAGAAGGAGAGTGAGTTTCAATGAGACCTTGACATATAAAGGTCACCAGTCTATAATGAACAAAATTAACAAACCCTTCCACTGCCATTTAAATACAACTTTCCCTGTGTTTTGATGCAAATATTTAGGAATATGCTTATAAATAAAAAGTGCTACCTGTCTCTAACTTGGTCCAGAGCTCTCTCTGCCAGACCTACTGCAGTAGCTGCTAACACAAAGTTGTCTCTCTCTGCTTGCTGTTCCTGAATAATAGCAACCTCTCTGACCAAGCGACCATATTCAACTGCCATAGCAACTTCAAGAGACTGGCCATTATCAGAGTGAAGAAGTTTCACTGTTTCTTCTCGTTCTGTATGGTGTCGAGTATGCAGATCCTTGAGGATGGCAGAACAGCATCTATTTACTGCAAAGAAAAAACCAATGTTTTACAAACACCTGATACCAAACATTCTGTTTTAAATCTCTCCCCATTAAGTTTGTCCAAACTTCCCCAGCATCATCCATATCAAATGAAACGTTTGACACTTTCTCTCGGGAATCACAATGACTCAAGCAGATGGCTAGCAAATTCTCTACAATTATTCGGTACAAAGTTTAACTGTTCTATTTGAGTCATAAATAATCAAATAATCATCCTTAACTGTTCTATTTGAGTCATAAATAGTCAAATAATCATCCTTAACTGTTCTATTTGAGTCATAAATAATCAAATAATCATCCTTAACTGTTCTACTTAAGTCATAAATAATCAAATAATCATCCTTAACTGTTCTATTTGAGTCATAAATAATCAAATAATCATCCTTAACTGTTCTATTTGAGTCATAAATAATCAAATAATCATCCTTAACTGTTCTACTTAAGTCATAAATAATCAAATAATCATCCTTAACTGTTCTATTTGAGTCATAAATAATCAAATAATCATCCTTAACTGTTCTACTTAAGTCATAAATAATCAAATAATTATCCTTAACTGTTCTATTTGAGTCATAAATAATCAAATAATCATCCTTAACTGTTCTACTTAAGTCATAAATAATCAAATAATCATCCTTAACTGTTTTATTCGAGTCATAAATAATCAAATAATCATCCTTAACTCTAAAACATAGATGTAATATATTGCATACTTCCAGCATGAAGAAACTAATTTCATGTTAAAGTTTTTCTTTGTAGCAAAGGTAACTCAACTGAGGAATCATTTTTTTCATTGCTTTCATCCCACTGTTTTTAATGAAGAATCGTTCGGAAGACAATTTGGTACTTCATTGAATTCTGTAAAGTCATGCTGTCCCCATTCCATGTATTATTATTTATTCAAAGTGAGAGGAAGAATTATAATTAAAAAATTATTGGAAATTAAATAAAATCCATTATATATTAAACTGTAATTCTGTTTTTAAAACTAAGATTTCAGAACCAGAAACTAGAGGTCTTTGAGAAAATAACTATCACTATCAAGAGCTCAAAAGTAACTGACACAATCAATACCATGAGCTAACAAGAAATGGACACAAACACTACCAAGAGGTAAAAAGTAACTGACACAATCACTACCATCAGCTAACAAGGAATGGACACAATCACTACTATGAGCTGAAAAGTGACTGCCACACTCACTACCATGAGCTAATAAGGAATGGACACAATCACTACTATGAGCTGAAAATTGACTGCCACAATCACTACCATCAGCTAACAAGGAATGGACACAATCACTACCATGAGGTAAAAAGTAACTAACAAAATCACTACCATGAGCTATCAAGGAATGGACACAGTCACTACCATTAGCTAACAAAAGTCTGACACACAATCACTAGCAAGAGTGAACAAGAGACTGACACAATCACTCCCAATATCTAACACCAACACTACCAACAACTACCAACAACTAACAAGTGATTGACACAGTCACTAGCTGGAGATAACAAGGGATGGACACAGTCACTACCAACAGCTAACAAGTGATTGACATAGTCACTAGCTGGAGCTAATAAGGGATGGACACAGTCACTACCAACAGCTAACAAGAGACTGACACATCACTCCCAATCGCTAACAAGGGATGGACACAGTCACTAACAACAGCTAACAAGAGACTGACACAGCCACAACCATGAGCTAACTAGGGACAGACACAATCACTACCATGAGCTAACTAGGGACAGACACAATCACTACAAAAAGCTAACAATGGATGGACACAGTCACAACCAACAGTTAACAAGTGATTGACACAGTCACTAGCAAGAACTAACAAGAGATGGACACAGTAGCTAACATGAGCTAACAAGGGATGGACACAGTCACTACCAAGAGCTAACAAGAGACTGACAGTCACTAGCAAGAACTAACAAGAGATGGACACAGTAGCTACCATGAGCTAACAAGGGATGGACACAGTCACTACCAAGAGCTAACAAGAGACTGACAGTCACTAGCAAGAGCTAACAAGGGATGGACACAGTCACTATCAAGAGCTAACAAGAGACTGACACTAGCAAGAGCTAACAAGAGATGGACACAGTAGCTACCATGAGCTAACAAGGGATGGACACAGTCTCTAGCAAGAGCTAACAAGAGACTGACACTGTCACTTGCAAGGGCTAACAAGAGACAGACACAATCACTACCAAGAGCTGACAAGGGATGGACACAGTCACTACCAAGAGCTAACAAGAGACTGACACTAGCAATATCAAAAGTGATAAGGCGTATGATGTAACTTACCAAAAGGCAAACATTTTGAAGCTGTTCACACTCTCAACCAGTAGAAACATTACACCTGTATCTCACAATCTA
The DNA here is from genome assembly GCA_016746295.1 of Potamilus streckersoni. NCBI lineage: Eukaryota > Metazoa > Mollusca > Bivalvia > Unionida > Unionidae > Potamilus > Potamilus streckersoni. Next base: position 1,176,476 of record JAEAOA010001418.1, read on the forward strand.
GTAATATAGGTGAGGCAAGATAATGTGTTACCTTGGCACTATTTACTACCTGAGATGGTAGACTGATAATGTTCTTGTACAGCATGAGTAATTTCTGCCTCAGTTTTTCCCTCCCATTTTAGCTTTGCCTTTAGATCCTCCATTTCCTTCCTTCTAACACTATTTTCCTTCTTCAGTTCCCCCATCAGGCCCATCAGACCTGAATAAAGCATTAAGCTTCCCCCTGGCATATCCTCTTCCCCCTCCCCATGAGTCTGACTCCTCCTCTTGTAATGCAAGTGCTTCTCTTGTCTGCGCAGCTGCTCAAGGAGTTCAGCTTCCTCACTTTCAACAGCTATGAAATAAACAATGACAAATCTGATATTTAAAAATTTGAAGGATGTTCATGGAAATTATGTTTATACTGAAAAATGTCTGACATAGATTAGGAGAACATGAAGTGTTCCTACTGAGATTAATTCATATATTTTCATTTTTCTTTCTCTTCTTCTTAGGGCTGTTCCAGCAAAACATACATGGGACTCAATGATGCAATTTAGAATTTTCTTAATTTTTTAATATAAACTCTCTGGAATCTAAGTACCCTGGCATATTTTTTTTTTAAAAACTGCCTTCCCTGTATATTTAAATGGAACAGCCATTATCACTTTCTCAACTATTATAAGATGAGTCCAGCTTCAAACTGCACAGACCCAGATCTGCCATCACATAATGTGTTGGCAAATCTGGGTCTGTGCAGTTTGTTAGGAGTAATCAGTAAAACAAGTAATATAAACCCTAATCTACAGGTGCATTAAGTTACGGCAGAACAGGATCTTTGTTGTTTGCAGTTTGACTCAACTTTTAAGCAAGTATATATGGTAACAATAATATTCTTCTCACCCTAACAATGTAACAATGATAGTATTCTGTGGAAAATTACTACATTTCTTGATGTCCAAATTAATTCGAATTCCATAACCAGAAGAATTGTTCAAAAGAATTTTTGCCTTAGATAACACTAAAGATACACAAGAAAATACTTCTAAAATCAGTCCCCAGGGATACTTAATAACAAAACAGTGATTATTATTTTGTTACTTTCATTATAAGGTGTATTATAATAAGTGTCTATGTGATATATACCTGACATGATAACACATGAAACCTATCTATGTCTATTTGTATTCTTATCTACTTGTCAATAAATATGAAAAATCTTACTGTAAGTGGATAAATAGATTAATAACCAAATAAAACTGGGTAAATTAGTAAAACAATACACATAAAGTAAATTGATGGCTATATGAAGTCTTGAATAACATTTCTGAATAACTACTTTTCATACTAGCTTCAATGATTAAAGAACTAAATTATATTTATTACTAATACCTGCTGACAATTTTGCCATTTCCATCAGCAGCTTTTCCTTTAGTTGTTCATATTTGACCTCTAACATATTGAACATGTCACTTGGAGTTATTTGCCCTTTGGGTCGGCTCTGTGGGCTACTCTCATCAGCTTCCAATCCATCATCAAATAAAATGGATTCAATGCCTTGCTTGTTCCATCTAAAACATTATGTTAAGTAAGATACAGTGTGTAGCCTTAAGTACATATTCATTCAAAAACAAAGTTCAAGACTTATATAAAGTAAATATTTGTGGAAAAAGCTGTAGCAATCATTCAACTGGTTAGACATTTGTGAAATATATATCAAAACACTTTCCACTACCAATGAGCTGATGCATATCAAAACAATTAGCACTACTACTGATTTAATACATATCAAAACATTTAGCACTACCACTGATTTAATACATATAAAAACAAATAGCACTACCACTGATTTAATACATATCAAAACAATTAGCACTACCACTGATTTAATACATATCAAAACAATTAGCACTACCACTGATTTAATACATATAAAAACAAATAGCACTACCACTGATTTAATACATATAAAACAATTAGCACTACCACTGATTTAATACATATAAAAACAATTAGCACTACCACTGATATAATACATATCAAAACAATTAGCACTACCACTGATTTAATACATATAAAAACAATTAGCACTACCACTGATTTAATGCATATAAAAACAATTAGCACTACCAGTGATATAATACATATCAAAACAATTAGCACTACCACTAATTTAATACATATCAAAACAATTAGCACTACCACTGATCTAATACATATAAAAACAATTAGCACTACCACTGATTTAATACATATAAAAACAATTAGCACTACCACTGATTTAATACATATAAAAACAATTAGCACTACCACTGAAATAATACATATCAAAACAATTAGCACTACCACTGATTTAATACATATAAAAACAATTAGCACTATCACTGATTTAATACATATAAAAACAATTAGCACTACCATTGATTTAATACATATCAAAACAATTAGCACTACAACTGATTCAATACATATAAAAACAATGAGCACTACCACTGATTTATTACATATCAAAACAATTAGCACTACCACTGATTTAATACATATAAAAACAAATAGCACTACCACTGATTTAATACATATAAAAACAATTAGCACTACCACTGATTTAATACATATAAAAACAATTAGCACTACCACTGATATAATACATATCAAAACAATTAGCACTGCCACTGATTTAATACATATAAAAACAATTAGCACTACCACTGATTTAATACATATAAAAACAATTAGCACTACCACTGATATAATACATATCAAAACAATTAGCACTACCACTGATTTAATACATATAAAAACAATTAGCACTACCACTGATTTAATACATATCAAAACAATTAGCACTACCACTTAATTAATACATATCAAAACAATTAGCACTACCACTGAATTAATACATATCAAAACAATTAGCACTACCACTGATTTAATACATATAAAAACAATTAGCACTACCACTGATATAATACATATCAAAACAATTAGCACTACCACTGATTTAATACATATAAAAACAATTAGCACTACCACTGATTTAATACATATCAAAACAATTAGCACTACCACTTAATTAATACATATCAAAACAATTAGCACTACCACTGAATTAATACATATCAAAACAATTAGCACTATCACTAATTTCATACATATCAAAACAATTAGCACTACAACTGATTCAATACATATCAAACAATTAGCACTACCACTGATTTATTACATATCAAAACAATTAGCACTACCACTGATTTAATACATATCAAACATTTAGCACTACCATTGATTTAATACATATCAAAACATTTAGCACTGCTACTGATTCAATACATATAATACTTTAAGCACCATCAAAACATTTTGCCATTTATTTAATATATATAAAAACATTTAGCAACACCATTGATTTAAAACATATAAAAACATTTAGTACATATAAAAACATTTAGTACTACGACTGATTCAATACATATCAAAACATTTAGCACTGCCAATATTTTATATCTCTGCCACTGATTTAATAGATATCAAAACATTTAGCACCACTACTGTTTTAATATATATCAAACATTTAGTACTACCACTGATTTAATATATATCAAACATTTAGTACTACCACTGATTTAATACATATCAAACATTTAGTACTACCACTGATTTAATACATATCAAACATTTAGCACTACCATTGATTTAATACATATCAAAACATTTAGCACTGCTACGGATTCAATACATATAAAACTTTAAGCACCATCAAAACATTTTGCCATTTTTTTAAATATATATAAAAACATTTAGCAATACCATTGATTTAATACATATAAAAACATTTAGTACATATAAAAACATTTAGTACTACGACTGATTCAATACATATCAAAACATTTAGCACTGCCAATATTTTATATCACTGCCACTGATTTAATAGATATCAAAACATTTAGCACCACTACTGTTTTAATATATATCAAACATTTAGTACTACCACTGATTTAATATATATCAAATATTTAGTACTACCACTGATTTAATACATATCAAACATTTAGTACTACCACTGATTTAATACATATCAAACATTTAGCACTAGCACTAATTTAATACATTTCAAAACATTAAGCACTGACATTGATTTAATACATATCAAAACATTTAGGAGTGCCATTGATTTAATACATATCAAAACATTAAGAGTTACTAATGATTTAATACATATAAAACATTTAGCATTTCCATTGATTTAATACATATCGCTTAGTATTTCCACAGACTTAATACATATTAAACATTTAGCACTGCCACTAATTTAATACATGCCAATATTGACAAAAAATTTAGCAGTCACTAATTCAATACACAATACCACTGATTTAATACTTAATCATGTAGCACTGCCACTGATTTTATATATATATATATATATATATATATATATATATATATATATATATATATATAGTACTGCCACTAATTTAATACATACTGCCACTGATTCAATGCATATACAATATTAAGCACTGCCACTGAGTTAATACATATATAATATTTAGCACTGCCAATGATTCAATACATATATCATTTGAAATTCTTTTTTTATCATATAGTTTTTTTATTTCAGAGTAAATTATTTAGATGTAAAGAAAAATGACTAATTTCATTCGTTCTGACAGATGTTGCATCTTTCATTTATTGTGCATAAAAAAATTAGTCCCAAACAAAGTTAAATGGTAAAGGCAGATTATACAATTTTGCAAACTATAAATCAAAGAATAAGCATCCATCCAAATAAATAGATCGTTTTACAAAAGAGAAAACCATTTTTTCAAGACAACATCTCCAATGTGAGAGATATCACATTGTTATGATACGGTACACAGTACTAGTTTGAGTTGGCCTATACAACACAGTACCAGTGTTTACCTTGAAATTCCACATCACAACTAAACATGAAACATGCATATTTGGATGCAATTTTGTATCTAGGACACAGAAAAATACTTCAACAGGAGTCCTCTGTACACATGTAACAGCTGGGCAGCAAAATTCAAAGTCTTGCTGGATTTGCTTTAGCCACCTGCTGAATGGGAAAATGTGTTGCCTGTTTATATATATGTGTATATATACTGTGTATATACATGAGAATCATTTACTAGGTTGTCATGTCATTCGAGTGTCTACTATCCATGATCTTATATAACACCAATTCAGTGCCATCATTTTTTGGTGATGCATGCTTAGTCATGATGATATATGGGCCGGTGCATGCAGGCAAGGCGATGGCTGCCATTTACTCATGGACCTGGGTTCGAAATGCCGTAGAATACAAATTTAATTTCTCTAACCTGTATGATAGTATTGTTTGTATTAAACTATTATTTCTGCCCACTATTATCAAGATTCTATTACAGAATCCAGGGATAGCACAGTCTGTTCTGTCTGGCATATATTTATAATTATTTGTAATACAAAAATCCTATATACCTTGATTTCTTTCATAGGAATCTGGAACAACTGTGCATATATATGAGAATTATTTACTAGGTCATCATGCTAGTGTTTCTGCAACGCACGAGCTTATATAACACCGATTCAGTGCCATCATTTTTTGGTGATGCATGCTTAGTCATGATGGTATATGGGCTGGTGCGTGCAGGCAAGGCGATGGCTGCCATTTACTCATGGACCTGGGTTCAAAACTCCGTAGAGTATGAATTTAATTTCTCTAACCTGTATGATAGTATTGTTTGTATTAAACTATTATTTCTGCCCACTATTATGAAGATTCTACTACAGAATCCAGGGATAGCACAGTCTGTTCTGTCTGGTATATATTTATAATTATTTGTAATACAAAAATCCTTTATACTTTGATTTCTTTCATAGGAATCTGGAATGACTGTGTATATATATGAGAATTATTTCCTAGGTCGTCATTTGAGTGTCTGCTACGCACGAGCTTATATAACACCAATTCAATGCCATCATTTTTTGGTGATGCGTGCTTAGTAGTGATGGTATATGGGCTGGTGCATGCAGGCAAGGTGATGGGTGCCATTATACTTGTGGACCTGGGTTCGAAACTCTGTAGAGAACGAATTTAATTTCTCTAACCTGTATGATAGTATTATTTGTATTAAACTATATATATATATATATATATATATATATATATATATATATATATATATATATATATATATTCCTGTCACCTGCATTCAGAGTAGCATCTCATTGTATGATTTAAAAGTCTAATTCTTTTATCAGAGTATTGTTACATGGTTTTATTTGGAATACACTTCGAACTTCATCTAGTGCTGTCCTACAAAAATTGGAAAATAAATGCAGGATATTAAAAAGTCATATAATAAAACAATTGGTGACATTTTATAGTGGTTGATACAAGGATTTATTAACTCTATAAAAATATCCTGGGGCTGATAAATCCTCATGTATACCTCATCAAAAGTCACTCACTACATAGTAATATATTTGTAAGATTTACAGTTGGCACCAGTTCAACATTTACTGCAGGTTTTGAACAATAAATCACAGCATACTTATCCAGCATCCTCCTGGAATCCCTGGTCATGTCATTTCTGTTTTCATCTTCCTCTTTTTGCCTGAATTGTGAGTCATCCTGGAATATAAATGAATAATGTAAGAATAAAACAGATCTTAAAGCTATCAGAATAATTGTTTACAGGTGTTACTGAAAATCGTAACATATTTTCATTCCTAAACTAAATGACCCATTCTTTAACTGATTCCATATCATCAGATGACTTAATATTCCAAACACTTTAAAATTAATAAATCTGGTTATTATATATGAATAATATAATTTTAGCAACAAAGTCAGAAGTAAAATGAATGTCAATAGAAAACAGTTCCATTAAATCAATTTGCATTTGGTATGCAAAGAAAATGAACACTGGCTGTGCTAGAATGGATAGATTGAAAAGATTCTTAAAATACTTTCATTCTAAAATAACTTTTTTATACCTGATATTCAGAGACTATTCATCCAAATGTATTGAAAAATAGTTTTCTTTTATTTCTTTAGTGTATGTGGAACAGAGAAAGGCTTCAGGTTCTTATTTGTAACAATGTAAGTCCCAAACACTGTAGCTATAGATCAACAAATCCACACATCAGAACTCTATCCTCATTTTTTTCTCAAGAAAACATACACAAATAAAACTGATGCATAACTTTGACAGTGAGTAAGAATTAAATAAAACCAATTAATAAGGTTTGCAAATATGACTCCATTTTACAACTACTTATGAAGTTTCACAAAAGTGACTCCATGTTAGAAATAAAGGCTGGGATTCAGAATTAAATAAAACTAATTGCTAAAGTTTGTAAAAATGGCTCATTGTTCCAATTACTTGTGAAGATACTATAGCTCCATGATAAAAGTACTTCAGATGATTTATAAATATGGCTCCATGTAACAATTTAATCAGAACCAACAAGCATTTGCTGTCTGAATAGCTATCCAGTCATTTATCTGTCCAGAGGCAAAAAAGAACAAAGAAACAAACATGAGCATTTCATCCCACTAATCTTCTGTCCTCTTTAGCATTTGAAGTGTAATATTTGAGATCATAACTGAAGTCAAAGCTCAAGATTAATTGCATTTAACCATTTAAAACTATATAAAGGTTTAATTTATTATTTGTATTCTTTGCATTTAGTATGAAAGTAAGAAATGGCTTTGATTAATCAAATGGGAAGCATATAATCATAATGTTTCTCAAAGCTTAGTTTTTGTTGATGTATAAATTCCAACATGTCACAGCAATGGCTCATCAAAAGAACCCATAGCTACATCTCTATGATTTGCAATTACTTTACCTGTATAAACTTGTAAGCACTACTGTCATGCTTATACTGAGTCTGTCTTAACTCTAGCCTATTCTCTTCCTCCTTCAGTTCCTTGTCAGTGAAGGGAGTACCACTTGGTACTGCACTTAGCCAGTAGCGGATCTCATCAAAATATACATCCACATCACTTTCCTCTCGAGAAGACAAGAATTTGCGCCATGTTGATGCTGAGAAGCCATCTCCATGATATTCTTTAAAAAGAAGAAGTGAATCCTTCAAAGCAATTCTATTAGACCCTGAAAAGTCCAAAGCTTGAAAGTCCCAGTATGCTTGCTCATCAATGCTTCGTCTTCTTTCAAGATCCTGCAGAATTTCAATGAATTTTTGTCTCTGGATTTGGTTGGTTGGTGAGCCACACACATACTGAATGGCACCATCAACAAGTGGTGTGCTTACAGGTGTAAAGTATACATCTTCACAGAACTGGTATAACTGACTTGCTGTGATGTAACCTTTGTGAGAAACATCTATGGTGTCAAACATACCAATAAAGTCCTGGATACCCATTCTGACTGACAAAAAATTTCACCAATTTTCAACCAAATATAAATATCTGAAAAAGAAATCAGTGATATGAAGATAAATTTTCTTAATCAAATATACCTCTCATTAATAAAACTATAACAATAATAAGAAACTAAAGGAGAATAAAAGTTGCAATCTTTTGCAATGAGATTGAAAACATTTTGCCATCCTATGTTATTAGTGTTTTATATGCTTGTATTTGATCATTCTTCTCCTCTCTATGATCTATCTGGCATCAGTAAGAATGTATCAACAAGACTTATATTTCCAGACACACAAGTATTATAAGTTTTAAATGCTGAAAGGGTAATTTAATATATGAGTCAAAGCCTATTTTGGTGGTATGTAAAAGCATCACATACACCTGGTCTACAGGCATACCATATATACTCACTTATTAGTCAAGTCAAACTGCAAATAACATAGATCCTGATAGCATAATGCTCCTGCAGATCAGGGTCTATGTTGTTTGTTCTTTGATTACTCCTAACAAATTGCATAGATCCAGACCTGCCAGTACATTATGTGACAGATCTGGGTCTGTGCAAATTGCAGTTGGATTTTTCTTGCAAGTGAGTATATACAGTATGTGAAAATTTCAAATCCAGTAATGTCATAATCATTCTGAATATGGCTTAGAAAATATTTTAAAAAATTATTCTGATGCTTTCTTATGTCATCATATTTTATAACATAAAAACAAATGCAAAATTGTTTCATAATTGTATTTCTCATGGACATTACACTGGATATAAGCATATAGAGACAAGTACCAGATTGTTGATCATCTCTTCAAATGAGTAAATATCAACTTCAGATTGTTTTTTTTTACAGGGATGAAGTCCATGATGCTTAGTGAATAACTCATGAAGCTTTAGATAGATATAACAGCAATGGATATAACAGTATTGGACAAAACAGCAATGGACATAAGCAATGGACAAGGTTCACCATGTGTTTTAGTCATACTTCAAAGATGCACACCAAAAAGTAACTGTAATGAATTTTATTTGTAAGTAGCACAGACATTGTACATGCATTTGCTAATCTGTAAAAATATTTAATACACTGGCACTAGAACAAACAATCAGCATTTTTAGTTTCTAAAATGTCACAAAAAGTTTAATAAATCCCAAACAGTTATATTCATTTTTGACTCTACACATTAGTTGTAAAGATGAAGTTACTAACTGGTAATAACAGTGATCATTATAGCCTGCACAGATGACCACTAGGGTATATTCTGACCACTAGGGAATATAGGCATATTCTGACCACTAGGGTATATAGGTATATTCTGACCACTAGGGTATATAGGTATATTCTGACTACTAGGGTATATAGGTATATTCTGACCACCAGGATATAGAGGTATATTCTGACCACTTGGGTATATAGGTATATTCTGACCACTAGGGTATATAAGTATATTCTGACTACTGGGGTATATAGGTATATTCTGACCACTAGGATATATAGGTATATTCTGACAACTAGGGTATATAGGTATATTCTGACCACTAGGGTATATAGGTATATTCTGACCACCAGGATATAGAGGTATATTCTGACCACTTGGGTATATAGGTATATTCTGACCACTAGGGTATATAAGTATATTCTGACTACTGGGGTATATAGGTATATTCTGACCACTAGGATATATAGGTATATTCTGACAACTAGGGTATATAGGTATATTCTGACCACTAGGGTATATAGGTATATTCTGACCACCAGGATATAGAGGTATATTCTGACCACTTGGGTATATAGGTATATTCTGACCACTAGGGTCTATAGGTATATTCTGACCACTAGGGTATATAGGTATATTCTGACCACTAGGGTATATAGGTATATTCTGACCACCAGGATATAGAGGTATATTCTGACCACTTGGGTATATAGGTATATTCTGACCACTAGGGTCTATAGGTATATTCTGACCACTAGGGTATATAGGTATATTCTGACCACCAGGATATAGAGGTATATTCTGACCACTTGGGTATATAGGTATATTCTGACCACTAGGGTCTATAGGTATATTCTGACCACTAGGGTATATAGGTATATTCTGACCACTAGGGTATATAGGTATATTCTGACCACCAGGATATAGAGGTATATTCTGACCACTTGGGTATATAGGTATATTCTGACCACTAGGGTATATAATTATATTCTGACCACTAGGGTATATAAGTATATTCTGACCACTAGGGTATATAGGTATATTCTGACCACTAGGGTATATAAGTATATTCTGACTACTGGGGTATATAGGTATATTCTGACCACTAGGATATATAGGTATATTCTGACAACTAGGGTATATAGGTATATTCTGACCACTAGGGTATATAGGTATATTCTGACCACCAGGATATAGAGGTATATTCTGACCACTTGGGTATATAGGTATATTCTGACCACTAGGGTATATAAGTATATTCTGACTACTGGGGTATATAGGTATATTCTGACCACTAGGATATATAGGTATATTCTGACAACTAGGGTATATAGGAATATTCTGAACACTAGGGTATATAGGTATATTCTGACCACCAGAGTATATAAGTATATTCTGACCACTAGGGTATATAGGTATATTCTGACCACTAGGGTATATAATTATATTCTGACCACTAAGGTATATAAGTATATTCTGACCACTAGGGTATATAGGTATATTCTGACCACTAGGGTATATAAGTATATTCTGACCACTAGGATACATAGGTATATTCTGACCACTAGGGTATATAGGTATATTCTGACCAGGTATATAGGTATATTCTGACCACTAGGGTATATAAGTATATTCTGACTACTGGGGTATATAGGTATATTCTGACCACTAGGGTCTATAGGTATATTCTGACCACTTGGGTATATAGGTATATTCTGACCACTAGGGTATATAGGTATATTCTGACCACTAGGGTATATAGGTATATTCTGACCACTTGGGTATATAGGTATATTCTGACCACTTGGGTATACAGGTATATTCTGACCACTTGGGTATATAGGTATATTCTGACCAAAAGGGTATATAGGTATATTCTGACCACTAGGGTATATAGGTATATTCTGACCACTTGGGTATATAGGTATATTCTGACCACTTGGGTATATAGGTATATTCTGACCACTTGGGTATATAGGTATATTCTGACCACTTGGGTATATAGGTATATTCTGACCACAAGAGTCCACAACCTTTTAGTCGCTGCAGACCTGTCAACTCTTGATAATTTTACCGCATCCCGCTGAGGGGAAGACGTTGATTGTTTATATTTTAGATTGTTCTGATTTATTAATTTTAATTTAATTGTATTTAAACATGCCTTCAAAATAAAATACAGTTACACCAAAAATGAATATAAATAAAAAAAATATAAATGATTATAAAGTGAATATAAACCCAAGAGAAATACATGACAGTAAATAAAATGGAAATAATTTAATGTACCTTGGGCAGACCAGTACCGGGTTGGGGACCACTGCACTAGGGAATATAGGTATATTCTGACCACTTGGGAATATAAGTATATTCTGACCACTAGGGTATATAGGTATATTCTAACCACTAGAGTATATAGGTATATTCTGACCATTCTGGGATTCTTAGTATTAATGATGATTTTTAAATATAGTTGTGTGCAGACATTTGACAAAGTATGACTGATAAATTTGTCTGTGCACACAGTGCACTATTTCATTATTTAAGTGGTGGATAATGTCTGGTGTGGCAACAGTGACCTGGTAATTGTTGTGCAAACATCTAGTCTTTTGCATGTATACCTATAAATATATTACTATCAATTTTATGTAAGGCAAGAGCTGTATTATGATCATCTCAGTGGCATTCCATGTGTGTACATGTCATGCATGTGGAACGTGATATATTGCTGGAGCTCAGCTTTCATTAATGAACTGAAAATCCAGTTTATACACTTAAAATTTCAGCAAAAATTTTTAACAATGCAACTTTTTTAAGGGCTATAGAGATAAAAAAAACCCATTTTCATTAAAAAAATTGTGTGTATCATGTTGAGTGAGTACAGTTCAACTTCTCCTTGCTGAATCAATATTTTACTCAGTTTTGTGAGCAGATGAGAGTAAGTTTTATTCCCCAAGTATTCCTGGATGGTCAAAATTACCCAATGGACTTAATACAACTGAGGGGATATCCCTTCGCAACTTCAACTTTTAAAAAAAATGGTCTCTCTTGTCTTTTTATCAAAACCTACATATGTTTCTGTAGTCCTGCTAGTCACATGTCACTTTCAGAATTCACGTTTCCAAATGACTGCAGAGAAGAAAGTGATGACTGGATCAAGAAATTTGTATTTTAAATACCCTATGTGATTGAACTAACAAGTACCACATTTAAATATTCAGGTACAAAGAAATCCATTTTTCATGTATGTATCACTAATAGTCTAATATAACCCACTGATCTGAATTTGACAAGCTAATTCCATGGTCAGAAGGCACTGGTACACATACCCTCATAAACATTTAGAGGTTGCTGAAAAAAAACTTCTGAATATTTTGGACTTTGTTGATTTTTATGAATTTAAAAAAATATTTAAAAAATAGTTTATTCTAATTGCATTTTATTAAATATTTTTTATCAGCAATTATTATAATGCAATTGAGGTATAATCTGCAGAAAATTCATTGCAATTAATAGTTTTGCTGTACTCAATTAAAGTCATATGTACAGGCAATTATTTCTGTCAGTAGTCTCAATTAAATTCTAATTGAGTTACCCTCTTTAAATAAAGTCCTAATAATAATAATAATAATTCTCACTGTTGGTGTTTGTCGCATTGTTGGCATTTTTCAGTCAAAAATAAACAATAAAACCAATCAAACCTGAACATAGCCTATTCACTACATAAGTGTACACCCTCAAAACTATAAGTAGGCAAGATATAAATCAAGTCTGAAACTTCAAGCAAAGGTTGTCATTAAATGATTAATAAAGTACTTAAAACTGTACATGAAAAAAAACATTTAGAAAGGCAGAGGCCGAACACACATACAGTATTATATAGTCTCCATTGACCCTCATTTTTGCATCACATCCCACACAATTTTAATCTGATGCCCCATCTGGCCATCAAGGTTTTTGGGGTATCTTTAACTCAGTCTGACCCCCAAATTTCAAATAAAATTTTAATTCTATTTTGTTCTAAAATGTAGTATTAAAATAGTTTAAGCAAAACCTGTTCATTCCATATAGTTTGGTAATCTCCAGCTAAGTTATCATCAAATATGTATAGCCAAAATGTGCAATTCCTAGGGACGTTTATAAGGACAGACTGGCACTAAATTGGTCCAAGAAAAGTAGATGTTGGTTGTAATCATTGCTAATGCATAGTTTAGATATTTCCAATACATTTTTATTGTGATATTATGGTACATGACTTAAAACATATTAACACTGGATCACACTTTGTATTTGTCCTTATTTAAAAATGGCAATGTATTTTAACACTTCATGTAATTTTATGGCCTTTAATGTTTCATATCATAATCTTCCAAGAAATATTGTTTGACGAGGAGCGAAATAAAGTTAATAACCGCCATGTAATACTATATGTAATCAAATTTTCAAAAATTACACATCTAGTCGAATTTGTGGGTTCCGAACTCCTACATGACCTATGTATATATCTTGTATATTTATACAGGTTTGTTGGCGGATTTGCTGTACTACACAGAGAGCACTTATGTTTGGAGGCTGCTTTATCAGCAACCGTTAAGTCTCTCCTAACGCAAGCTGAGTTCAGTGAAGATTGTTTCACATTTAATTAGGCTGACGTAATTGCTTCGACTCAGTTAAAATATTATCTTATCGGAGTGTACACTACATACTTGCACACTTCCTCTTCCAACGTCAGCCATTTGTAAACAAGCACCTTGGTGCACGCAATCATCAAACAGACTGGTTTTAGATCTATCGTGAAATCCAAATGCTTAATATTGGGTTACCTACCTTGGACAAATGATTTCTGTGGCAAGCGCTAGGTACTACGACAAATTTTGTATCCCTGAACGTATCGCAATACGTATCACGGTATAGCACAATTATATTAGGGACAAACAATTAAGTGCAGTAAGTGTTATGGGGCAGGGACTGGACACCTTTTTATTTAATTTCTGTCTGTCCAGTTTATGACAAAATAACATCATATTGTCTCCATGATATTATCTGAAAAAAATATTGTTTTGAGATGAAAGAAAATATTTCAGCTCCAAAAAATAAGATAAAAATAAAAAACAATAAAAGTCCTCCCCATCCTGAAAATTAAATGACCAGCACTTTATAGTATATGAATTTTCTATACGTATCTAAAATGTTGGACAAGTTGCAATCTTAAAGCCATAGCTAAAGTGGGTTAATTAAACTGATACATATTATCAAAGGAACCGTAAATGATATTCGAGACTCACTGATAAAATTATAAAATGTTGATGCTGAAGCCAAACATATATTATCTATGAAATTGGCATAATAGGGAAAAAACAGTCAACATAAAACTAACTTACACAACAAACAAGAAAATATTTTGTGGACTTGAAAAAATAACGTAGTTCAGGCAGGGAACAAGTTTCTCCTGAAAATCGTAGAATGATTCGTATCATTGCAAAAAAGTACATATGCTTAGTTTATTCACATACGGTAGTAAATATCTAAAATATGACGTGGAGTTGCTTTTTAAACTTGTCTTAAAGATGGTTTTGATTCTAATATGTTTACAACATTCCATTTGGCAACTGCGTTTTCATAAGTGACACGTGTCAAACATGTAATTAGGATCATAAATAGATAGACAAAACTACAGATGTGTTTTGTTCCGATCCGGCATATTGTCATGTTGAGGACGAGACGTATACTCCTACATAGTATTAAACGAGTTATTTCCCTGACTCGAAACAAAACGCTTATGATGTTGCTTTGTATTAGTTGCATATCCCCTTTTTAGGCATACATTCTTTTCAACTTTTGTAATATATGTTTTTAAAAATATGGATCACACATTTTGCGTGTTATGAAATACACTGTTAAATATCTGAAAATATCTTCATGTAACATGTGACGTTCTGTCATGTCCCGGTACGGGTCATCTGTTTCCATCGAGATTTTGGCTGTCGGTGTTCATATTCAGGAGCTTGGCCTTATACCCCATAGCGCGCCTCCGCATAGTTGTAGTAGAAGTCGTACATAAACAGCTTCGATAGTTTGATGAATGTCTTCCCTTTGTAGATCGTGCAGTTGAGCTTTAAAGAGAGATTTCGCTTGTGTTTCACCGCAGTTTGCCTTTAAAGACCTTCAGGTTAAATCGGTTATCAGATGTTGCACAGTATACTCTTTGTCCCAATGCCTCACCCGGACGACTTAAATGTGCTTGCGCAGGTTCTCTTTCGTTTTTGTAGAAAACTGGGTTTTCCGTAAGTTTTAAGAAGTCCTTCGTGAATTCTTTCTGGGCCTTGGCTTTCAGATTTGTGTTAAACTGTATATAAGGCGTCATGAATGTACTCTGGTCAAACTCCAACGTTCGGTGGATCTTTGTGATTCGCAAACCGAACCGTGCGTAGAAATGAAGGTTCCGAAGATTAGGGATAAGCTTTGTGCTGCCGGTAAATTTACCACCCAGACTGCTAGCGAGGTTGAGCAGGTAGTCAGATAGTCAGTCTTCCAGGATGGTCATGGCCTTTGGGGTTAGCGGGTAACCGCTGTGCGAGTTGTGGAAGAGTTCTGAGTACTCGAAGTCCACCTCGACTGTCAGAGACTTTCTCTAGGGTGGCGTTAAGAATAACTCAGTTTAACCCGCCAGTCTGCAGGCTCTCCATCGTGTTGCAGACGTTACGGTTGTTGTTTACAAAGTAAGCGATCCTGTTGGTGCGTTTTGCTTTGATAGTGGTCGACGCATTGCGGGTTGTTCGCCTTCGCGTACTGGCTCTTCACCATCGAGATACTTACGCAGAACACATGCTCGATGAATAGGTGAATGTCAATATTGGTCAAAAGCTCAAGCTCTGCGCTGGTTTGTTTTAATCAGGACCTTTCAGCTCCTCCCGGAGGAGTTGAGATAGTGGACGGGGTCGTTGCCTTAATTTGTCATCTGAAATTTGAAAACAAAATCTGCATAAAAGTTTCGCAGAAGTCGTCAAAAATGCATATTAACAGGAGTACACCCGTGCGCAGGTAGCGGTTGCAGTAGTCACCCATCGTTTATAAGCCAAAGCCATTGGTTTGTCCCGTCTTCTATTTCGGTTAGTTGAAGCAAGTCCCTTTGTGTGGTCTTGCCTTCGCGCTCACGCCAAGCTGGTAGGAGCCATTCCCCCAGCAAAAGAAGTGTGCCACGATGTCCAGGTTAAGGTTGTGGATTCCGACGTCGTAGATTTTGGCTGTAAAGTCGATTTCGTCTAAACGATGCTCGCACAGATGCTGGCTGTTCTTGCTAGGCCTGTCGCAATGGGTGTCTTCCGTTGGGTTAGGGCGGACAGAACGGCCCACCTGAAGCACCGGTAATGGTCATTGTTTTGACGTCATGAATGAGCTAGACGGCACGCTTTGGTCGAGAGAATGTAGCTGTGCGAAACAGCCAGTTCGAAATCTATGCACCTCTCAAAATGTGAGCAGAATCCCCAAGGCATGTAGCCCTCGAAATACCAACGTTTCTCGTTGGGCCGCAAGGCGATGGATGTGAGATTAAGGAATGAGGGCATGCCTTAGGGGCTGGCACTTACCTATCGTGCATGGGGACAGGCGTAGGCCCACGTGTCTTGACGGCTCGAAGCCACCGTGCCTATAAATCCATTCGCGTATATTTAAGGGTCTTATTAGCCCTTCCTGTAGCAGCTCGATAAGACCGCTCACTGAAACGTTCATTGCGTTTATTATACCTGGTATATTCTCTAAGTGGGAGAATAATCAGTCGATCTAGAGCGTATGAATATATTGTATACCTGCTATAACCTGTGACTGAGAGAAAAAACTGATACCGGCGTCGATTTCTATTTCAATCAAATGATGACGCCCTTACCGTGCCGCAAACCACACGAGGCTGGACTGGTAGTTTTCTTCTTCCTAAGTGTGTATTCTGAAATTATAATATTAAATTAAATAGCTTTTGTAGTAGTAGTAGTAGTAGTAGTAGTAGTAGTAGTAGTAGTAGTAGTAGCAACATCATCAGTAGTATTTGTAGTAGTAGTAGTAGTATCGCAAAAGAGTACAGAATGAGTTTTTCAAACATCAAAATGTTCAGCAGTATAATCTACGACACTATCGAATCTTGTGATGTCACGACTCCTCCGGTGACGTAGTGCCAGGGAAAATTCAGTTTTCATTTTTGTTTCCCACAATGTTTACCAAAGTATGTTAGAAATGAGAAAATAGTCTTTATTTGATGATGCTAATGGTGGTTTTACAGTCGCAGATAATCGTTTTATTGTGATGTGTCGCTAGAATAATCGGTTTGAAACATTAATCTTATGAGCATCCTCAATTCTTCAAGTACAATACCGACATCCCATCATCGTTATTATTATATTATGATATTTTATTATTTTTTTTTTGAACTTCTCATGAATATACCACAATGAAATTTGTTTTTCATTGTCTTTTGCAATTTCTCAACCTTTATCAATGCATTGCATTTTTTGTATTTTTAATATTTTTACTTTCCTTCTATAATTGTATTGTTTTTCTTTTCGAGCCTCGAGCTCAAATAACCCAGAAGGTATTATTATGATATCAATTTTGGAAGAATAAAATAACATCTAAGTGTGTTAGTCTATGTTGAAACTACTAGTTATTGAGAAAAAATTCCGCTAAGATGTATCGAATTAACCTGTCCGTCACCTTCTTGTATATTTACCTTTGAAATCGCTAGCTCCGGTTCAAAAGTTCATAGCGCGAATGGAACAATAAACGATTTACCTGTAAAACTCGCTTTCCTTACATCTGTCAAAAATTTAATTAATAGGGTCGTAAATTGTCTAGTTTAAAAGTTCGTGGTATGAATGGCCTCACTTGCAACAAATGTTCAAGGTTGTAAACAACATACGACTTAAAAGGTCATTCGCTTAAGAGACAACTCTTTAGCATAGACCTCTTTGGTTTGGGACAAGGGACAAGGACGCGTGTGATACTTTCAGACAAGGACGCGCATGATACCCATATGTTACACTAAATTCTCAGAGTATAAAAAGGTCGAGCCCTTGTGAATCTTTAACTCGTCAGTTCCAGATCAGAGAGAGTGTCTGTTTATATTTTGCAGCGATCTCCGCTACCTCTCGTTGCCAGAGCTTTTCCCCGAAAAAAAATGTATAGCCGTATCCACACCATTATAAGTGACACCTTATCTTTAAGAGGGCCGAACTTTCATCTGTCTCTTCCTCTCCGATCAAGAGTCAAGGCATCTCTTAAAGTAGCGAGAATTTCCTTCTCATAGCAAGAAATGAGAAGAAGGTTATGCTAGAAAATAACAACTCGATTAAAAACTACAACAACTTCAGAACAAGCGGAACATTTCTTAAATAATAATAATAACAATAATACTAATAATAATAATAATAATAATAATAATAATAATAATAATAATTATTATTATTATTATTATTATTATTATTATTATTATTATTATTATTATTATTATTATTATTATTATTATTATTATTATTATTATTGAGAGTGAACTACTAAGCGGCTGATTATTACTTACTTAGTTTCATTACTAGCAGCTAATATTTTTGCTTGTTTAAAAATATCCCACTCATTTGCTGGTTTCTTATAACTTTCACTTGTACGAACCTGCACCCTTCTAGTCTGCCATGATAACGATTTGGTAACGATGGTTTTCCGAGACTGACATGTAGGTAAGAACGTTAGTTTGTTTGTAAGATTAAATATTTCCTATTGCTCGAAAGACCCATCACATTTGGTGATCTTCGTTCCCGTTATCTTGTCTGACGAATACAAACGTGAGGACATTGTTTTCTCAATCATTCGTACAAACGGCCAGAATATATGCAGATTTCACGCGTTACTGGTTCTTAAGAAGCACCCACTTCTAAAATCTATACTTGTATGAGTTCTGCTTTCTATGTATTCGCGATAACGTTTTTTTCTAAATATTATATTAATTTCATTGGATCATATAAATGATTAACTTTGCCAGTGTTTTTGTTTTATTTTTTAATATAGGGAAAGCAGTTTATTGATAGTGGTAACAAATGAATACTAACCGTTGGAAAAGTTTCTTTTTATACATTTCAAATTAAAGCACTTTGACTAAATAACTAAATTTCTCAAGTACGATCAGATTTGTAGCAAGGAGATATGTTGTTTTATAGAGAGAGCTAGGTTGTGTAGGTGTGTGAACGGTGGAGGAAGGTTTATGTTTTTGAAAGAAAGAGAGAGAGAAGAGGTCTTTCTAGAGACACGTGTAGACTAAAAGTCATCACCTTTGTACAAAGATAACTAGTTATCCCTTAGATTTATACAGTTGTAGGCATCTAAAATGCCAAGTGTGAGACAAAATGTTAGACATCTGTGCCTAAAGATGCCTAAAGAAGTTCCAAACGCGATCGAAGTTTAGAGATGATGGAAAATCTCACTATGACAGATTTCCTGATTATATGTACAAGACATGCGGGGAAAGGTTTTGCAGTCAAGGATCAATTCACAATCACAAAAAGCACATACAAGATAAAAAAAAGCCATAATCTGCAAGAATTCAATCATTTTCACAAACGTTTTAGATACTTCATTTATCAAAATAAATTATATAATAATCCGTTATGAGTCCCGAATACGAATGTTATGAATTGTATTTGATGATACCCGGACATTGCCTTATGTATTTTAGTTGAATGATTGATAAAAGTAAATTTAAAGAAAAAATACAATCAGTCCGCCAAAGAAAAAGGAGTAGCCCCCCCCCAGTGCTTTTTATTTGTTAATCATATTTAGCAGTAGTCTGGCTTTGTTTCTATCAGTCCCTCCATCCATCAATCATAGGTCAGTTAGTACCTGTTGTAAATAGAAAAACTTCGCAGTGCAATTGTTAACATATAACTGATCTTTCAGTATTTGTTAAGACGTGAATAATTGAAGAAGTATCGAAGATCTTTCATTTTGTATAATTTATGCAGATTTATAGGTTTTTACAGATAAACGATTCGATTTTATTCGTACTACGTTTTGCTAGTATAAATTTCTAAGCTTTCGATACAGCTTTCATCAGTTTTGTTGTTTTATCTTTTCAATTATGAACAGCTGTGTTTTCCGATGAACTAAAATTAACCTCTCGCCAGCAGATATGGCAGCACTTATTCGTTACAATGTGATATGCTAATAAAAAGACACGCTGTTCTGGCGATAGGTCATTTGAAGTTCGTCAAAAAGACAGCTTATTATATTTCAAGCAAGATGCAACAAAAAAAAAATCGTTGAAAGCTGTGCTGAAATTGTATCGCTCTATATGAGTTTATAATACCTTGCAAATTAATGTGTTAACGTTTAGCATATACTGACAATTTAATGCTATTGCTTGAAAAAATTGAAGTTGTGAACAACATTTGAATTTATACAAAACGTATTTTGACAGTCAGCGCGGTGATCGACATTAGGACTGAAATATCTGACAAGCCTACATTCTACCTGTAAATACGAGATATAATACATCTTCGCCTGCGATAGTCTTTGGTATGACTTGGCCAGGGATTGAACCCACGACCTCCCGCATCCGAAGCACCCAGGTTATTTTCCTGTTGATTAATAAAATGACAATGCGAAGGATGCGGTTCACTCCCTTGGGATACATAAGGAAACGCCCGTTCCCAATATTGCACAACGCCTCCAAGTTCCGGTGTTTATTTTAGAAAAGCTTTATAGCTACAATGGCGCAGAGTGCTCCTGTACGATGGGCACCCATATAGTTAATGGCGACCAAGATTTAGGTCTTTTTTCATTGGTAATTTGAGAGAGGTCAATCATCTGTTACCCCGTGTACTACAAGCTGATCCAACTGGAAATGGTATAAACCTAGATCTGCCGTAGCATAAAGCACCAACATATATTTAGTATACGCAGTTTTTAAGAGTAATCCGATAAAACAAAACAAAAGACACAGACCCTGATCTGCCGACATATTATGTGACGGCAGATAGGGGTCTATGTTAATTACAATGAGACTCAACTTATACGCGTGTATATACTGTAATGGACGGTAAATCAGGACCTATAATGTTCGTTTGGTACTAGAAATGTAACGATTATAGTAGATCTGTTCTAGTGGAGCATTACCTGTCTGGGGATTTGGGTCTGTGTTATAAGCAGTCCAGATTAATTTATAAGTATATCAACAGAGTATTTAATTTATGCTGGGTCATTAATTAAAATCATGAATATTGTTTTATTTTATAGGTAAAGTGGCTTTCGGTTAGGAAGTTGACATAGTAGCATATACATTAGCAAAGTAAATAGAAATAGGGGACAACAGCTTTCGATATTGCTAATATCACACCGAATCAATCCCTAGTTTTGCATTTCATTCCAGGGGCCCCGAGTGGCCGAGTGGTCTAAAGCGCTGTCCGTTACGGATCACTGTCATCTCACCTCTGTCTGCGTGGGTTCGAGTCTAGGATTCGGCGAATGTGGATATGTGAGAAAGCTTGCCAGTAGCTTCTCGTGGGTCGGTGGTTCTTTCCGGTGATTTCCCGGTTTCTTCCTCCACCATTAATACTGGCCGCCATGAATAGCCTATCGTGTGCTGAAAATGGCGTTAAACTCAACAACAACAACAACAACAGCATTTCATTCCATTTGCCTGCTATATTTATACTGCTAGAATCTGGAACATAAATGCAACATAGGTATAATTATCTACTACTTCACAATGTATCTTATAAACAATAATTGCGCATTAGTGTATGTAATGTATGCAAACCTGCGTATTCTTAAGTTGTCCTTTATTATTGGTTGATCCTAATTATTTCCAAGGTCAGACATTGCGAGTATACCTACCGGGTATGTACTTTTTAGGTCGATGACCCAGCAACAGACGTTTCCTTTATGTTGAATCTAAGCAAGGGCACAGTGCATACATAAATGTTATAATTTTATGGTAAGTATACAGTGACGTGTACATTCAATTATACATCTATACTTATTATCACATGAAAATTTAGGATAGGACCACGTTATTTCACAGTAGAAAATTATATTCATCGTTCGGATGCAAGCGTTAACATTCTCAAACAATATGTCTTGTGCGGAAAGCCTGCACTATACACATAAAAGGAACTACACAATGCTGATCCACGTTTGGAGTCGACACTTGTGTCACGTTCGGTGTCGACTTTTGTGTCTCGTTGAAGTCAACACTTGTGTCACGCTTGGAATTGACGCTTGTGTCGCGTTCGGAGTCGATCCTTGTGACAAGCTTGGAGTCGAGCCATATCTGATAATATTTTTAAAACGTTATCGGATGCGAATATCTACATATTGGAGGAGGAAAGACTAATTCCAACAAACACAAGAGCCATATATCGGTGTTGTAAAAATCGTCAGTGGAAACCTTTCTGGAAGAAAACAAACGCAAAGCTGCACGAATTCTACCAGCCGAAATAAAACTGTACCTTTAACGAGTCTATCTCTTGATCATGAGACAAAATTTATATGAGTAGGAAATGAAAATAAAAGCTGCATTTCAAAAGCTGTAATGTGTACATCATGGATTTTTGTTCTGTGTCCATATTATATTGAAAAACCAGTACTACACTCAGTGGCGTTACTAAGGTTGGTGTCGCACAGTCCGATAACTCATGGTGTCACCCCAATGGACCTCCTTCAGAGACAAAATTCAAAAATTTTAACAACAATCATGTGCGGTAATTCATGCTGTCATCCCCATGGACCCTCTTCCTGCACAAAAAAATCAAAATTGTAACCGCCTTCCTGCACAAGAAATCAATCATTTTATAGACAGTCATTTTGGTGTCACCCCTCTGATGGTGTCACCTGTGCTGTCCGCGCCACCACCACCCACGCACTTCCTATTGACGCAAATTAAATTGCACTCAATTCCTCTTGTGTCTTTTCCGAAGGTTTTTTTTTCTAACACAACAAGAACACATAATATTTTCTTCCGGTTTAATTTTTTTCAGTTCGTCCGTCGAGTCGACGAGGACCACTCTAGTCATCTGAAGGTTGTAGGGGCTGGTTCTGTTCTGTGCGTAAGCAGGTGGCTGATAAGGCCAATCTTTGCACGGTAGGTTCGTTTGCATAAAGGACAAGGGATGAGTGAGACATCTCCAGGAGGGTTGACGGCATGCGCCTTTTGGCTTGCCTCTTCAGCTCCGCTGCTGTTGTCCTTCTGGATTCACACAACCTGGAGTCTTTGTGCACGGAGGAACGCCAAGTGACTCGATCGCTGGCTGCTTGCTCACAGAAATCAGGGTTTATGTTGAACGCTTTCAATGCAGCTTTAAGATTGTCTTTGAAGCGTTTCTTCCGACCTCCGCGGGTTCGCTGTCCTTGCTGCATCTCGCCATAAAAGAGTCTCTTAGGCAGCCGTTGGTCTGGTATGCGTACAACGTGCCCCGTCCAGCGTAGCTGAGACTGTATCATGATGGTGTGGATGCTGGGGAGATAAGCTTGGGTGAGTACCTCAGTGTATGGAACCTTGTTCTGCCATTCGATATTCAGGATTTACCTGATGAGACTTGCTATATGAAAGTGGTTTAGCTTCCTGGCGTGGCGTTGGTACTCCGGTTTAATACCATCTCATAGCATTGTACGAGTTTGTTGATAAACCTGTACTGGACAAAATGTTATAGGTTTATCAGCAAGATATAGAAAAAATACAATAAAAGATCGATCCATTGCCCCAATGTACATCTACTCTAGCCAAGGTTCCGATAGGTTATCCCTAACTACATACAGTTAACATATAGGAAACATGGCTAGCGAAGATTCACAATATATGTAAGGCAATCTCCACCATAAGTGTATGTACATATCTTCAATTAATATAGGACATGTCTTTTTATTTGCGTTATGATATCATGTTTGTATTTTCTACTTAAATAAATGTATAAGATGCATCCGTACCATTGCAAATTGTTTAATTCTTAATTTGAAAAGAAAGATACTAGAATACCGATTCGATATTTGTTCTTACATTTTAATAGTTTACTCATTAGAATTCACAACTGCTTCAAATCTAGATCTCCTCTCAGCATTATTGCATATTTCATTTGTAGCTATCATACCGATCAAAAAGTTTTTTGTTGTCTCAGCGCAAGATAAGCTTTACAAGAACCCTGGAAAATCAAGACAAGAACCACGGTCCCACGGAAAGTTACTGACAAGCTTTCGTACATATTCACATTGGACAAGCCCGGACAGAGGTGTGATGACAGTGATCGGTAAATGCGAGCATTTTAGACCATTCAGCCATTGAGGTCCCATATACGATCCAGAAAGTTGCAATTCAGTTCAGTAAAAGTTGCAAATAAGCTGTAAGCATAATGCAGTTCATGGTGAAATTATCAGATCGCACGATATTTTTTGGCGTGGGTTGTGTTCACGCTCAACAAATGCAAGAAAAGACAAAGGCTAATTAATTCAAATTTCAGCTATCTCGCATATTACCTACTCACTGCTAGACCCGCTTTTCCTTAATACCGCATAAAACAACCCCCAAAACACCATCATATCTGGCCCTATGGGAGATGTGGGCCTATTAATTTATTTGCGTTTAAGTTCGTTCATTGATGAAAATTTTCTTTCATTTACGGTCATTACTGCTAATACAGAACTGGGGTCTTTAACTTCAACTTTTAGGACACAGGATGGTATTTAAGGTTTCAGTCCCATCGGCCATTGTGTTTTCTAATTTAACAGTTGTTAAAGATAAATTGAATAAAACTTGTTATTCTTACTTATTATACAAGATGTATTTCATTGAACGTTTGAGAAATTGTCCTCAATGGCAATATCACAGTTCAATATATTAACTTTATTTCTGCATTATGTCATATGGCCTGTTTGAAGTACAACGTTAAATCACAATACTTTATGCTTTTCAGTTTGATGGCATCTCATTACCATAGTAAAAACGTTTGAGAAATTGTCCTCAATGGCAATATCACAGTTCAATATATTAACTTTATTTCTGCATTATGTCATATGGCTTGTTTGAAGTACAATGTTAAATCACAATACTTTATGCTTTTCAGTTTGATGGCATCTCATTACCATAGTAAAAACGTTTGAGAAATTGTCCTCAATGGCAATATCACAGTTCAATATATTAACTTTATTTCTGCATTATGTCATATGGCCTGTTTGAAGTACAATGTTAAATCACAATACTTTATGCTTTTCAGTTTGATGGCATCTCATTACCATAGTAAAAACGTTTGAGAAATTGTCCTCAATGGCAATATCACAGTTCAATATATTAACTTTATTTCTGCATTATGTCATATGGCCTGTTTGAAGTACAATGTTAAATCACAATACTTTATGCTTTTCAGTTGATGGCATCTCATTACCATAGTAAAAACGTTTAACTTAAGTTCACCACCATTCATAAATTTTAATCTCTTTTGTACAGTATTCTAATGTTCTTATGACAATGAAAATTGGTTACCTTTGATGTCTGCCCATTAACTTTTATAGCTCTTTCTTTAAAATCATGAACATATTCATTATTGTAAACTTTAATACAACATCACCATGGTACACAGAGGGAAATAAATCACTTAATATTTCTTGACCTTTTGGTCTTAGAACGTTTTAATTATATTTGTATTAATTGGATACATGTCTAAGTGATCAAGCAAAGGATTTGTACTACTGATCCGTATTGA
This sequence comes from Potamilus streckersoni, assembly GCA_016746295.1. NCBI lineage: Eukaryota > Metazoa > Mollusca > Bivalvia > Unionida > Unionidae > Potamilus > Potamilus streckersoni. Next base: position 1,202,789 of record JAEAOA010001418.1, read on the forward strand.
AAACCTAGAAACATGCACTCTTCATCTTGGTAATCGGGAGGCAGTTAATAAAGGATTTATAAAATGGGCAGTTAATAAAGGATTTATAAAATGGGCAGTTAATAAAGGATTTATAAAATGGGCAGTTAATAAAGGATTTATAAAATGTTAGGTTACTCTCTAATTCTTATTTCCAGCAATAAAATTTGTGCATGTCCTTTAGAGTAAATTTCTGGTTCCTTTTCATTCATTTTCGAATGCAATTCTGTGGAGCGGGGTTAGGGTAGATTGTCAATTATTTGTATTAAAGGATTGTTTTATTTACGGTAATTATACTGCACTACTATAACTTTAGCAGCCACTGATATGACCATATTGTCTTAATTCTGCTAAAAAGTTTGTTTGATCTGCCTTTTTAAAAAAAATATGGCTCAAAAATAGTAATAGGTTTTTAATTTGCCCTGAGGTTAATTAGGTTGTTTGCACCGCCATTTATGATAACAGCTATTCAGGTAATTTTTGGACAATTTAAAAAATGATATAGTTGTGATGATCCCATTTTGAACTTTGCAATCAGCAAATTTTGTTGTTAGGCCTTGACATTCTCAATGGGTCAGTAATATGCATTACCCTGCATGTGACAATGTCTCGGTCATATGTGGCTGTCTTCGGGCGTCATGTTCTTGAATTTTCGACTATTACACCTTCTCTGGTGTTCATTGCTTTGCTGACTTTACAAACAGAGTTAATATTGGGAAAATATTATTTGTGCGTCACATTTGGTATGTTCCGATATATTTGTTCTTGTCCACTCCCGCCTTCAGGTTTCGTGGGAGTTCTCAACCCAAGAGCAAACAATGAACATCACTCGAAGGTGTTGTTCTAATTTAAAAAGTTGACTCATATTAAACCACTGAAAGGCATCCTTCTGGCTGTCTGCTTTGGGATTAACGCCCTAACGCCTAGTGAATATTCTCGAATGTTTCTTCGTGTGCTTGCCTTACAAATGAGATTCGATCTCGAAACAACATACATGGAACAGAACATTCATCTTTGTGGGTATTTTTACTCGATCATCAGAGATGGAGTTGGTTTTCAACCCGAAAACAACGTAAATTAAATGAAATAAAATTAATCCAAAACGAAATACCTGGGGCTACATTTTTACATCTAGTCACTAGGTAACTGCCCCAACTATGCAGCTTAAGAAGACTGACTGGAAGGGATGGAAAATGCGTGACTCGCTGTTTGACCACGACTACTTTTCTTTTATCACATCGTTGACCTGATAAATTGTCCATTTTAGTCCTGTGTTTATCAAACTTTGAACTCAGGAGCCACATGTGTGTTCAACGTGGGCTGCACAACTAGCATCATCATGGGACACGATGGAGAACCGAAGACTTATTTTATCACATATTTTTAGCTGATAAATCGCCCATTTCAACCGTGTTTGATTCATTTGTATATTTTGTACATTTAATGCTTGTTGAGCTAAGTATTCAGTTCACAGTCAAATAAAAACTAATTACAGTATTTTATTGACGCTGAGACTATGCTAAATGTACAGAAAATACTTTCTTCCTTCATTAGCGTACTTGTCCATGATGGAAAATGATGCTATCAAAATACACTGCACCAGATACAATATGAGTAACAGATATTACTTGTAAAAATGTCGTTAATGACAAGTATATCCATATTTTGGATATTTGCTTGTGGGTTTGAATGGGGGAGTAATATATCAATTTATCATATTATTTCCATTTCCCATTCGCGCTCCCCATCAAAAGCTCTCGTGTTAATAAAGGACTTGATTTTCCGCTAAAGTCATAAATTGGGGAAGAAAATTTATTTTACAAAACCCTCAAACCTCTTCTAACTTTTTATATAGAGCTAAGCCACATTCGTATATATGTGATAATTTTACCAGTATTCAATACATATAGATCTAAGACACATTCGTATTTGATAATTTTGCCAGTATTCAATACAAAGGAGCATTAAATCATTTTCACTATTTTTTACTATACAAAATGTTTGGAGGGAGATAACTCCTTATTATTTAATTAGCGCATTATTATTCTGCTGGACATGAGTGTGTTTGTATCATGCATTCAGCAATTCTCTTTTATAAGTTGACAAGTTCGCCACCACTGAGTACGGCGTGCGATCAAAACTTCTAGAGGGTCTTTCAGGAACATGTTGAGCCCCGCATGAACAACCTTGAGTTCAGCACTTCAGGTATTTGTATAACCGTTGTACAATGATACGAATTGTGTATCTTCACGTTGATGATACAAATTGTGTATCTTCACATTTATGTTCACTCAAGAGTTTATTTATTAAATGAGAGAGTATAGACACCATCTTAGGGGAGGGCGGACAAATTTCCTTTCACATCCTTGGGTCGTATTATCAAGCAAAACTTGCCGGAAGTCACTTGCTTGCCCCGAAAGATTTTGTCATGATCATACCTTTAGGTCAAAGAGTTTGTGCGTACGTTTAGTTCTTTTTCTGAAGTCTGGATCAAACTGTGTTTAACAACATTGATTCCAATATGAGATAGTGAGTTGTAATGTAATAAAAAACATTGACCATCATTATATCATACTGATTTTTCTTCTCTTTTTTCATAGTCTCTTGTTGACAACAAAAGCACATTGACAAAACTAGGAGACGATCAAATATTTTATTTTTGAAAGTTAACAATTGATTTTCATCACCACTAGTGTTAAGCAAAAATTTAGTTGAAAGTGCACAATTGAAACCAACAATTCTTGAAACCGTTGAATTTATAGTAGTCTCTTGGAGACAGAATTAAAATTGAGAACAGTTTTGGGTTCCGATCGATAGTCAAAGCCAGAAGATGCGATGCCACTGAATGCATTTCTTTGGATCAATTGTATGCGAAATCATTGATTATGTTAGCATATTGTTGTAGCTATTGTGCTTAAGCAGATTTAGTTACAGCTGTCAGGTCTCCCTGAAAATTACTAAAATGGCGTGCTATTAACAGTTGAGAAAATAAACTATATTGTGGACAATTGTCTTACCAAGTTCATTTGCGAAAATTTAAGACATCTCATAAAAGATTAAATAAAATGTTTTGCTAATTTCAAACTCAGCTATGTTTTGTGCTAAATGTGGTCCCCTAAGTCGTATCCTGTGTCCCTCAAAATGATTGGCTTCACAAGGTCTCATGAGAGATAACAAAGCGGGGTTGCCCTTGGGTCATCGAAAATACCTTCATGCAGCCCTCGGGCGATTTGAGTTTGAGATCCCTGTGTAAATACATTCTATGCTCTTAAAATCTGGAAAATGAGTGAGAAATCCACAGAGCAACTGATATACAGATGACCGCTGAGAACTTGCGATGAATGGACAAAGTTTTGGACGACTTTTGTCAAACTATTTGTATGAGTTAGTGAACAATCGACTATTTTAGATTATGTCGCGCCGAATTTAATTTATGGTACATGTTTCCCAGATAAATTCTGAGGCAGAGGAAAGCTTGCAGATACAAATAATTTCAAACCATTTTCTCTGACTCTATGGTTTCTAGAGTCATCAATGAGAACTATGAATAATCCGAATTCCTGCTCAAAAACGGCAATCAGTGGCATCAAGGATGACTTGAGAACCACCAGAAGTATATGAAATATAACTCTAAACTCTGAACCGACACTGAAAATCATAAAATACACTACATTTTAAAATTTATATGTTCGAAATAGTGAATGCATGTATTTCATTGTACCAAAGGATATGGGTCCAAGACGTACTACTCCAATCTTTTATGAATCGTTTTGCAAATACCTTCTGCTGTTTTGTTTTCATGGCTCAAGCGGTTGCATGAAATAAAGTGAGCAATTCTTTCCTTGCATGCGTTTTTGCTAGATGAGTGCCGCATGCGTGTCCATGTTTAAGACAAATATATCTGAGTGTAGTTTGCCTTGCCATTATTTGTCTATCCGAAACATTACAAGGACGATTCATAGAAACACTGTTTTCAAAGACTTGGCTCATGGGCAAAAATTATTTTAAAGGGGTTTGAAATAAACAGCAACACTTCTACGTCAAGATCAAAATATATATTGATATATTATATGAAACACAGCTGAATAGAAAGAAGTACGTGGTTAAACTATGAAATACAATCAACTGATACACAGTAAACATTTTAAAAGAGAACGCTAGTAATTTTATTTATGGTCAAACAAATCCCTGGATACACATATAACATTTGCGTGCAGAAAAGAATACATTTTGACGCACCATAGTCTGTCTATTAACCCCATTTGAAAAACGAAGAAACGTCAGCCTGTAACAAAATGAATGGAAATAAAATAAATAAATAATATAACTACGATCTCTTGTCCATCTTTTTTATTGAAATAAAACGTAAGCAAATGTATTGTTTCAAAATTTGTGTCATTTGACATTTGCTAGTGTACCGAAAGTTTAGCGAAAATTGCACATTTTTAATTCACTACAAGTTTTAGCGCCAATCAATGATCATAGCTCATACAAAAAGCGACGATAACTTAAAACAAGTAAGTTTTCAGTCTCTCTGTTTTTGGGTTTTCTCGAAAGGAAAAAATCCAATGCAAAATATGTGTTCAAATTGTCCTGCTATTTTTCTGTTATTTATTATAAACTTATGTCAAGCACGAAATTAAACAAAATGCACGATGATGGCAAAATTATTAGAAATCCCAATGAAAACTGGAATGAAAAGGAATTATCTTTGTTTCTAATTTTCTATTACGTCTCGTGCTTTGCAAAAAAGCTCAAATTTATTATAATTTCTTGAAGACGAATATTTGTTTTAAATAAGTTATCTTATCATCTATTTGACACTTGCAACCTCTCTTTGAATCATTATACGCCTGGGCGCCTTTAGTTAAGTTTCAAGTCTTTTTATCTCAAGTTGACAGCGAGTGAAGTGAATCTTTTACACGATTTTCCACTTCTTGGTTCAGCTGTACTGTTTGTGCACAATGAGTACGACATTTTTAAACAGACAAGATAAAAAGCTATGTTGACAATCGGTCACACTACTAATGGACGAAACTGATTCCCCAAGGCGCCAAGGCTTGCATTTGATGGATATGTTCCTACCATGTTCTTTCTATTGTATTTTAGACATGTACAATATAATGAATTATTAAATATCCACTTCTAGCTTTATAGACCGATAGTTTACAACAAAAGCCAAGCAATTAGGTGAATACGAGTGCGTGTCAGGCTCCTGTATGCAATTCGTTCAGAAAAATTTAACCATTATGCCGCATCAATAAATATGACATAAACAGGCTAGCGGCATTCTGAGACGGTTCAGCAGAATCTTGTGATCATGATAAATAATAGTACAGGGCAGAGCCTTTTTAAGAAGTTTGGGGGCCCTAGGCACAAACTCTAACCTTAAAAGTAACCAGAATTGCTCATCAGTCTCTCAGTGACAGGTATATAGTACTACATTGCATTTCATTGTGCATGTGTGTCATTTTGTTAAATTTCCTAATATAGTACTAAACTGCTTACACAACCGACACCAAAATTTTGATTTTTTGCCGCCACGGAGCATACTGCTGCGCCGGGTCCTTAGCACGTGCCTCGCCTGCCAATGCCTTAAAACGGCACTGGTACAGGACAGGGACAGACACTGCTTCTGTACTTCTTATAAATGTTTCTGATTACCGAAACACTTACCTGCCAAGGAAGACAATAAGCAATCTAATTGTCACTAAACTCGAGTATGGTGCACATATTCGAATTGTTATACTTTTAATTTATGATGTCCAGCATTGCAAAACATGATACTGTGCGTTCCAGATAACGATCCTTGGAAATTGGTTTTAAAATACATACTCGAATACCTCAACCCCATTCTACGAAATCCTTGTAAAAAAAATTAACGGTATAAGCTCATTATTTAACTGACAGCTCCACATCAAACAGAAGCTGACACAAAGTATTGCGCTCGCTCGCGCGCGCGCACGCACACACAGAACATTATGTCGAACTTACGAACTACGCGCAGACACATATATCAGGCTGATAATGACTTATAATAGAGAAGGCGAAAATGGCGTGTTATTAATATTTCATGAAATTAAACTATTTGCGCACTAGATGACCTTGTACACATCACGTGTACATCTGAAATGGAGTCAACGTAAATTTTCTCAACAATCAAAATTGACAGCTTCGCGGCAATATTTCGAGGAAAATGTTACTGAAGTGGCCTACGGGTAAAAACGTCTTAGCAATCTCAGTGAGTAGGCTATATGGCAATCTTTGCCTACCAGAATAAAAAGAAACACTGCCAGCACACAGACCGAATTTATGTAGAAGTTGAATAAAGTGATAAAAGGATCGGACAATTGAAAATGAAAAATGCTAGTGATATTACAGCCAATGACTCAATTTCGAAATATTAGGTATGGTATCGAATTTTCACAACGTTGCCGCGCTCAATTAAGAATTGGTGTAAATAGTACTGCAAACCATATTGACAAAGTTTGTTGGGAATTTTCTTTCTAAAATTTGTTGGTACCCGCCAAATAGAAGCAGAATGTTGCAGCTATTGACAGGCAACTGGGTACACGAATCACATGCTTTTATATAGGTAACGATTACAGAATATGAAAAACTCATGACTATGTCTTATGTTGATCACGTCACAGTAATGTTATATATATATATATATATATATATATATATATATATATATATATATATATATATATATATATATATATATATATATATATATATATAGGTAAGGAAGGTATTTTAACAATGTGTCATATGATGCCACTGATAAATGGTAATTACGCAAACACAATGTCCGCAACACGTGATTAACAGAATTCTTTAGTAAATACGCACTCGACAACACTTTTTTTCGTAATGATTTTGAAATGATCAATACTGCCATAAAATACAGTTATAATGAAAAAGACCTGAACATACAGAATTATATTACTTCTGTCCTTCTAAGCTATAGTTTTATGCTTAAAATTCCAACGTTATGCATGTACGACTGTTAGTAAAGTCCTCTAAGTAAGACCATCATATGAAAACATGGCTATTCAATTCCACCATAACCGTTGCAACTCTTTTAACAGCGTCCACCACAGAAAATAGCTTATTCTGATGTAAAAACAATGCTATTCAGTTCCAACATTATCCATGCACAATTTACTCATAACGTTCTCCATAGACTGTCTCATTCTGGTATGCAAACACGGCTATTCAATTCCAATGTTATCTGTACACCATTTTTCATAGCGTCCTCCATGCAAAATAACTCATTTTTGTATAATAAAAGTACGGCTATTTCCACTTGTGCGTTCTCAACGATAAAACGATAAAACCAATAACCTCGATCAAATGATCGATATAACAATATTAACGTTTTAATTAACAATTATGGTAATTATATGAAGGTGTGCAAAGAATTTTATGGAGTTTATTTCAATTAATAATCGGAATTAAATTCTTGTACTTAATAATTTTCTGGCGATAAGGGCCGAATTTAACTTATTCCTAACACAGTCTGAACATGAAAATAATACGATAAACGGATAATTCAATAAGAATTCATATATCGCATGTATTTTACTATATATTCCTTGAAAAACGTAAGAGTCGCACGACCCTCATTAAAATAGCGTATGAAAAATACATGTATGTATTATATTTTCTAGAAATAATTGCATTCTTTACTCCACATGTAAATAGGACTAGGAAATATCTTGAAATATTTGTCATCTCTAAATAAATGTGTTCTTTGATCAGTGTAGATATAATACGTTGACAGATTGCATTGTAAATTTCAATGAATAAATAAATTAGTGTCTTCCAAATGATTTATGCTGCTGATGGTAATGCTGTATAATAAAATATTTAGCCTAAATTTACTCTTGCACCTCAATCGAATCAATTCTGTCTGCCATCGTCATGTAGCCTGGTGGTTCTGTTAGAATATGCTCTGTTTCAGATTCCGGCTTTTGTCCGTTCCGGAAGTAAATTTTTGAAAATATCAAGGAACGAAGCTTGGAAATTTGATATAAAATAATCTGGCTGAAAACACACATAATGACGCATAATATGCAAGTGACTATCGCCTCTGCCGGTTTCCTCCAGTCAAGCAGGTTGTATGCATAATGGTTGCCCTCCAGAATGGTCCCATCATTTAGGAAGTACGCTGCGTTAAAAAGGGAGTACACAGACCCCAGACCAACAGTGTAGAGCAAGTGAAGAACCCTAAAGGGTGCACCGGATATAAGGATATCTACGACGACGTAAACTGAGTTGAGCGTATGCTTGATTCGACTCATCTCTGACTGCAACACACCTGCAAAAGTTTTTTTATAAAAAAAGTAATCGTACAGAACAATCATGAAATTCAATATTCCACTGTAACAACTACACAATAATATATTTTAAGTTTTTCATTAGGTACGGTTTCATACTGCACGACATGTGTGTCTAAAAATAGTATCGTGTATTAGGAACTACTCTGTACAAAAATCATGTACGCTCATGTTACAAAGGCTTTAGGTTTTGGTGTATTAGATGTGTTGATGAATGAACCAAACAAGCTGTTTTCCCATTTCAAAGTCTAGATTATAAAGTTAACAGTGTGGATGAGTTAACGGAGTCAGAAACGAAACTATCAAACAAGCAAACAAATGAACCTAATGTCCACAAAACGTAGAAAATAACAATCTGGTTACGGAAACGGGATGGTCCAGACTATGGTCAATGTTCTCTAAGGTAAATACAAATAGCATAGTAGAGCATACTGTAGTCAAGGGCTGTCACATATTTACAAGAGACTATCATTTTACAAGTCAGTCAAAACACTAAATTAGAGGGGAAAATGCAACCGATGGTTTTGTTAGAAAACTAATTCTCAGAGCCAAGAATCCAAGACAGACGACCAAGAAGTCTTATTTTTGCTAGTTACACGGACTGTCACAAATAAGCTGCTTTGCAAATTTCCCCGTTTAAGTATATGGTAAAGTGTTTTGGATCCATGCTAGCGATATAAGCCATACAGGTAATTTACATGCATGTACAACGAGCATACAAGTCACATCGCATACACGTCTTCTTTAGCTGGTAATAAAAATGGAAATGAATATACTTACATTTTTGCATCTTAAATTTCATCAAAATGTACTTTCTTAGTTCTGAAAATCCGAATTATATGACCCATGTCATGGGGTCAAAAACTTCATACACACTGCAAAATGTATTGTATTTTCAAGCACATATCGAACAGAAATCACATTCTCCTTTCTGCATTCAAAATAAAATGAACGTGATATTCCAAAGCGTCTTGTTGATATTTTCAATTACAAGTATTCATATTTTTCGCACATTATGGTTCCAAGGAATTAAAGACAGTACAGAAACAAATAGTGCATTTGATTCGATGCAGATTTCCCCTTCCCCCACTGCTAAAATCATATTAACATCGTACAGAATCGACTTAGCTAATAAAGCCAGTTATTCACAAGCAGAAAAGTATAATTTATTTTAATCGACAGTAAAGCTAAATCTGTCTATTCCAGACCAAATGTAAATGTTGTTTCAATGCACATTCACGAAAATATGACTCTGAATTTCAATTTTAAATAGACCAACACGAATGTTTTTGTTTTAAACTAATGTCAAGCGCGATGAAATGTAAAGTTTTCTGGGCGGTGCTATTTTTTTTTCCGCAATAATATTATTACTGTGCATTGATGAATCTACTTTTGTATCTCTTTTTGGAATACAGCATGAATTCTATTCAATTACTTTGTTTTTTGTAGTGTATTGTTATTATTAAACTCTAGGTAAGAATACAAATATGAATATATATTAAAAATTTTACTGCATTTGTATGGGAAAATATGAACTAGTTTTTTCTTACTAATATTTTACTCTCAAGGTCATACAGTATTAATCCAATAAACTCGTTCACATTTCTCTATACAAATGCAGTAACCTATAAATACAAACATGAATACGATTTGGTTTGAGTCGTTTTCAGTATTCAAAGTTGCATGAATCTTTTCTCCCTGACATCACATAAAAAATGCTGTAATGAAATTGGCTGTGCAGAGTAAGATATACCCATGTTCTTTTTATAAACGCATCATTGATATTCCCGCTTCAAACCACATTAACTTTAAGTAAAACTTAATTTATAGCCTTTGCCGATGAATGCAGTAAGATATTAGCTACACAGACTGCAATATGTTAATTATATGGACCTCTGGTGTAACGTATTTGTTCCACAGATTCCAATTTATGTACTGTATTGACATCGGGTATAAAGTATTTGCTACACAAATTCCAGTATATTTACTATATTTACCTTGGGTGTAAAGTATTTGCTACATAAATCCCAATATATTTACTATATTGACCTCGGGTGTAAAGTATTTGCTACATAAATCCCAATATATTTACTATATTGACCTCGGGTGTAAAGTATTAGGCTAAACAGACCAATACATTTATTGTATTGACCTCGGGATGGATAATATATTAAGTACACATATTTCATTACATTTACTATGCTGACCTCAGGGATAAAGTAATAGCTATTGAGATTCCATTAATGGCCACAACAAGTCCAGTAATGTTCAATTGAGGATGTTGGAACATCGATGGATCAGGATAGTGAACATTTATGGGGTCTCACCTAAATGAAAAGTTGTCCCTACCCAGATGAAGTCGTCTCACTTAATAAAATCTTGCTAATGCCACTGATATATTGAGTAAAAGTTCTGACAAATGGGTGGACAAAGGCTACTTACTAGACTTGCACAATTGCATGTTTTATCTTTCATTGTTTTATTTTGACTATTTTCAGTCATGGGTGTGACACCGTTTGGAGCCATAACGGAGAGTCAATGCATCCGTGTCGCTACCACCTAAAGACAAAAGAACCAAGGCTTACGTGAACTGTCCAGGAACACGATGAAAGACCAGTAGGATGCTGTGACTACCAGTGCGGAGTTGTATCCAAGATTCTGCAGGAGCCACTGAACCTTCAGGGCAATGGGCATGCGCTCAAAAGTCTGACGGTCTAAAAGAAAAAAAAGACATGAAGCACTTAAATACATCCAAAATAAGCTTGGCCTATACTGCTGACAGTTGATGACAAAGACTGGCCCATCCTGGAGAAAGTTGATGACAAAGACTGGCCCATCCTGGATAAAGTTGATGATAAAGACTGGCCCATCCTGGAGAAAGTTGATGATAAAGACTGGCCCATCCTGGAGAAAGTTGATGACAAAGACTGGCCCATCCTGGAGAAAGTTGACGACAAAGACTGGCCCATCCTGGAGATAGATAACCACCTGACGACTCATCATTAAAACATTTGAATCTTGTTAAAGTTGTATACACCATGCATCACATAATGTGTGCTTCAATTTTCTAATTATTATTCGTAAAGTTACATTAAGCATTGTTGCGCCAGATTCGAGAAAAATGCGTGAAATCGAAATTATAGAGCAAGTAACTTTTCATTATTGATAGTGCACTTTTCAGTTCATTGCACAGTAGATGAAAATTGCTGCCAAATTTTATCTTTTCATGAAGACAGTTTGCTTATTTAATTTAATGATATGCATGGGAAACATATTACAAGGAGCTGAGTGTCGATGCTCTTGAATAAACAGCGACACACGATATCGGTCAATAAATTATACATGTCCAGAAAAGTATTTGTATTTATAAAACTTGCGATAACAATCTACGACTGTGGACAGAATAATGATGCAAATGTGGATATTTGTTTCCCTTTGGTAATACAATGTGCCTATAATCTTCTTTTCAGAATTACAAATAACCCAAACGTCTATAATATGAAGCTAAGCGCTAACGCCGATTGTTTAAACAAAAGATTTAAATTGTTGGTGTTATACACAGTGGCACATATAGCAACCTATGCATTCAAATTTTAGCTATGATGTTTCTGTAATTAGTGCATATAAAATACAATAGAACTTTTGCAGGGAGACTGCATTTTGAGGAATCACCTTGTCTTGATCTAATATAAGGCACATCATGTGATAAAGTAATAGTCACGTAATCTAAATTTGATCCCGATGCAAACTAGCATTTAAAAAAATGGCTTTAACAGGTTACTTCACGGCATGTCAAAATTTAGTGAGGTCAATTCGATTTTTCACACTTACCTTGTCTTAAGCCTTTCACTGACAGAAAACTGAATTAACTATATCAGGATAAAGACCTAGTCTTCTTACAGCTTTCAAATCTAATTTATCCAGTCTAATGCCATCAGAAGTAGAATAAGTTCCAGAGCTGAGGTGTCGTTTTATAGTTTCGTATTTAGCATAGGTTAGAATTTTAAAGAAAAAGAATTTCCTCGGGTTTCCTCACTAGTTATACTGGCTATTTAAAAAAGACTATATATATATCTTAGATATTGTTCAAAGAACCTCAAATTCCCTTTATTTTGGTGTGTGATTGATGGATGTAATATGGGTTAAAGAATATACAGCTTGGCCTTACTCCAGATGTGCAACATTCAGAAAAGTGTTAGCCCCACTTGCTCATTTTCACTTCCAGAACTTCATAGGTAAATTGTAAAAAAGCAAATATTTTTTTTTTACATTTTATACGTTTGGTAATTCATTCGTTGCACTTTCAAAAGCTGATATTGTCTCGTCTGGCAAAATTCATTTTCCCTATTTTCATAGCTGCCAAGAATAGTGTACTTTAGACAAATTCAGGTTCATTTTTTTGGAGCATAAGTGAGCAGTCATTTTAGTTAGCAGTGTGCTAAGATCATTTACAATTTCCAAAAGTATATTTGCAAAGAAATGTCAGCTATATTACATGAAAGTAGAATACAGATATGCCAATATTCTCTCCAATCTGCATGTTTCAAATGCAAACAACTTCACCTTACATACAATACTCTCTCAAAAGTGCATCATAACTGGAGAGCGCCACCTGAACAATTTTCTCAACGTCTGCTTTGAAGAAATACTCCGCTGGTAGTATATATTAACGATTCAAGCAAAGATGTATCACATTTGACTTATACGCTGTAATGAAGGTAAACACTGATTCGATCTATTATTATTTTTGTAAACCAAATTTTTGTTGATTGTAAATGCGATGCTTTTCCGACGTAAAAAAACACTTAAAAATTCTAAAACGATGTAAATACATTTTATGCTGAATTTTTTTATTCATGATGCTGAACTCTGCGGACGCAGTGTTTAAATAATCCTTTCAATCACGTTTACTGACCTTCAACGAGACAGGTATTAAATAAAGTTCTTCCTCGATGAATATTGCATGCTATAAGCAGAAGCTTTTAAATAAAATAAAAATGCAACTTAAAAAAGTATTAACTTTTAATAAAACAATGGTTCATGAGATAATGTTACGTGAATACGTGAATAAATTTGGACCTTCTCTGACCAAGAGAATATATATATATATATATATATATATATATATATATATATATATATATATATATATATATACACACACACACACACACACACACACATCTCTTACCTCATTACCAAGAAGAACTTTCATATCATAATGTTAATGGACACTGACCTAAAATTTCAGCATCATTCTAAACTCGTTATATCATCATGCAAAATATGTACTATATATGGTTTTGGAGTTATTACAAGCTGAGAACAGAAAAAAGACCAATGAAAGAGCCAAAGAGATAAATAATTTGACTCGGTAGTATCGTTGTGCTTGGAAATTGTATCTACGGCCTAAAAGTGAATAATGATTTATATGAAATATCGTATCATGGGGGTAAGATTGCATACAATATGGCAAATAACATTATGTTCGTCCAATGGGGAACTGATGCGTACAACTTTATTCTACAATAAGTAATATAAATATTTTAATTGATATTAAATAAAGGAAAAAAAGAAAGTTGGATAAAACAAGATAGAAACGAATAAGGAAATGTAAACAAACGAAAACAAAGTAAAGCAAATAAAGGTAGAATTTAACCAGAATCTCTCGTAGTTTTGTAAAATGATTCCACCTCCATCCTCACCCTCAGCAAAATGAGAAAACTGGAAACATGATCAGGAAATTCTTAAACATGATCAGGAAATTTTTTGAAGCAGCAACCTCAGTGGAGTATGAACGTAAATAAGAGTTTTAAGCAAGAGTGTATACAGATCTACCGTTCAGCTGTCAGTTGAATGGCTCTGAGTAATTCATTTATTTAGTACCATGTAAGAAAACAGAGAGAAAGAATGAATGGTGAGGAAAACGAACCAATCGAATAACTTAAATGAAAGACGGAGTAGAAATCCTACCAAGACAGTGGGACGATCTGGCAGAGTAGAAGCACGTGGTGACGGATTGAAAAATTATAGTCAGGCCCAGTAGAATGAAGCTCCAGTTAGTAGCATATATAAGGTAGTCCCATGGTCGACTCTTGTAGAATTCCTGAGACTCGTACAAAATATCAGCTGCTATCCATGCCGTGAATCCACATGCCACAAACATCCTGTATAGAATGTAAACCTTGTGGTTGACTGGCCACTAAAATGGAAAATGTATAAAATGTGAATCGTCTCTAGAGTCAATTTTATTCGAGTCAAATGGTAACTTATATGCCTCTCGGCATCTAACTGAACCATAGTCCATTGTCATATGTGAATCAGCTATTGCAAGATCGGGTTTACTTCCAATCCCCGACCAATTCCAATTCTATCTACAATGCACCTATTAAATAGCCGGTTGGCCGGACAATTGCTTGCCCAGTGGAGGAGGGCTAATATATTGAAATTCTATGTAATGTATAAAATTCAAAACCTTTATGATTTCGACATGTTTCATAAAATTTTCAAGAAATATTCCTAATATGCATTTTAGGCATATTAAATTGCTATAAAATGTTTAACAACCAAAACTGCCGGTTTTCAGAAAATGAATATGCAAATGAATACGTGGAGCAATCACCGTTTTGTTGCCAATTATCAGTGGAAGGCTAATGAAACATTGATAATTTACATTGTATTTAGTAGTAGTTCTTGGACAGTGAACTGTCTTTTTTCATGGAGAAATGCATTTTATTCGTGCTATATCACAGAGGGTGGGGTGGGAAAAGTATCGCTCTTAAATGTTTATACAACAGCAAAGTAAAATCGATGTACAAAATGGACGACATGACTTGCGTTGGCTTCATATATCGGAGTGAAATTGTTCGTTCGATGCATTACCAAAGAGGCTTCATGCAAGATTAGGTTATTGCAATTCATCTGAACCTGAGCTTTATGTTATCATAACTCATTTGGACCAGACTATTGATAACGGTTTGACAAGAGGCAATTTTATATATCGTATATATTCGCCTTTAAGGTAGATCCAACTCAAACTTAGAAGACCCTATAATGCGCGGGTAGATCTAGGTCTATGCAGGTTGTTTTTCGTAATGATTATATTAGGTAGAAGACTGCGCAAAGCTGTCATTATATTTGAAGGCTATTTCATCGTTACATCGGACATTTTTGACAGTATCAACCATCTGAATGAAAAGTTTTCTTTCACGATAACACCGTTTATACTCGAGTATACATCGGATGGTCACGCAGGCCAAGATCGACCGTTGCATAATACACTGATAGATATGGATCTATGCATTTTGTTAGAACTAATCAGTAGAACAAACAAGAAAGACTTTGCCGATGAATAATTTGAGAAAAGATCATAATCTATGTTAATTGCAGTTGGAACTGACTTATAAGTTAGTACATCATCGTCGTCGTCTTCGTCATCATCATCATCATCATCATCATCAATCCCTTAACCCAAGAGGTCGTTGGGGTACCACAGTTGATTTTACAACCAATTCTCTCCATCTTTCTCTGTTCTCTACTGCCCTTTGGGAATCTCCTAATCCCATGCCTGTCCACTCCTTGATATTGTCTTCCCACCTCTTTTCTCTCTGCCTTTTCTTTTGCACCCTCGCACTGTGCTTTGCAAGATTGTTTTTGTCAGTTCAGATGATCTTGAGACATGACCGTGCCACTTCAGTTTACGCCTTTTTACAGTGGTCAAGAGGTCTTCACAGGATCCGATGGCGCGTTGGATCCCGTTGTGGATTTCTTCGTTGGTTACATGGTCAATGTATTTGATGCCCAAGATTTTGCGGTAGCATCTCATTTTGAATCCTTCGAATTCAAAGGGAGCACATACGGCTGTTCATTAATCACATAAAATACTGTCATTACGATAATAGCCCTGGGAATTATAAGCATTTAAATATTTATAAGGCAATTTTGATCAATAATCCTCTTCTCTATAACACAGAAATTAACGTTTTGCTTGTTAATGGCTGCATAATTCTGACACAGTGTATACTCACTTATAAGTTAGGTCTAATGAGAAACATTCTGATCTGCTGACACATTATGCAACTTGTATGAGTACATAAGGTACTTTCAGATGGGTCATGTTATAACAAAATGAAAATAGATTCAAAAGACAAAATAAAACTTTAATATATGACTGCGGGGCTTATTCATCCAAGGCTCTCTATATGGTACATTTTGGGAATGCTCTCAATAAGAGTCGTTTTGGGAACTATTTCAGCATGGTACATTTGCGGAATGATTTCAGTATGGTGCGCTTTGGGATTGCTCTCAATATGGTAAGTTTGTGGGATGTTATCAATATGGCACATTTTGTGAATGCGTTTCATCTTTTTATTGCTATGAGTTTGTCGATAATTCAGCTCAGTTATAGAATGTCCTATATTTCGTATTTTGTTAACTAATGAGGGTCAAGCGTAAAATCATTGAGGGTTTTGAAGCGATCTTATGACTCTTTGCCACATCCGGGAACTGTGTATGGCCCATTCTAGTTGAAATAAAGTGTCATCACGTTGTACATACCTTATTTCTTTCACAACTCATTTCTTAGTAGGGACAGAAAATATATGGCCCCAAATAGAACAAATAAATGAACGACTACTTATTTTTATTGCGTGGATAAAGTGAATTCTGAAGAAGAAAAATAAAAATAATAAATTTAAAAAATACTTATGGTTTGACAATCCTTTTCATTCGAAATAAACTTGCTAATAATTGAAAAATGTGTGCCAGTGTTGCGTTGTGACAAACATAGGATATGTGCTTTTTTATTTATGTCTCTGTTAATTACTTTTTTAAATTTAGTGATTATTGGGTTGGCTATTGGAAATGAGTATCGGAAAGATACTTTGGTACAGGCTGTAACAAGACTAAAACCGAATGGACATGTATTAAGCGAACGAATGAAATGGTTATGATAATGAAGCAGGAGAGTCTTTATAAAGCCAAATACTAATACATCAATCAATAGAAAACAATTAATACAAAAAGCAAACAAACACGAGTAAGACTTTAATTGGACACGATATTCATTGCCTTACATAAGATTATATAATTATATAACACAAAAGCTGGAACTAGACATTTCTATAAATATATACAAAAATTTACTGGAAGATATTATAATAGTGATGTTATCATATACAACGTGTTATTTTGGATTCATCACTATGTGAACATGATTTTAATAACAAGGTGCGCGTAGTTTTAATTAACCAAAGGCATTAGCAGAATTCTAACTTTACAGACCAGGATTCAAAATTCACAATTCAGAATTCACATCTTTTCAACAAAATTATTCTATGGATGCTCCATCATCTGATCCTTGCATTATGTTGCCATAAATACTTTGCTCTGTTAAAAAACATGAGCCATTTGGCCAACCTTGCGGCTTTGCTACCAACTATTAGTTATATTGTCATATGTGCTGTCAACCAATTTCAAGCCAACCTAATTCAGATGTTCGAGATTCTTTCACTCTGTTGCCAGGTGACGTTATACCATTAGTGTGTTATACGATCGTAATAATATTAACGAGAAAAAGGATGGGTTGTTGGAGCTGGAAAAGAAAATAATGTTGAGACACTTTTCCATTTACTCAAGCTCCGTCCAAAAAACGATTTTGCACAAGTTTTTACGACCACAGTTTAATTTGAAATCTGGAAGAAAAGTGTCAGTGTCAAATGTTGTTTAGGACAACTACCGCAAAGTCTCACAAATGTCGCAGCATAATGTAAACTTATTGTGGTTGATCAGATCAATTTTGCGCATGTCCATAACACCAACGTCAAGATGAGTAAATTAATATGTAGTGTCTTTTATTATCGAAATAAGTTCCTTGTCAACAAATTGCAAATGAAATTATCATCTTAATAAAGAATGCACGTGTTGAAGTTTTCCGTTGCTGAATCTCAACTGCTATTTAATTCTAGCATTTTGCTACTGGAAGAAAGAGTCATTTGAGAAATGTTACAAAGCACAAACAACTTGTCTTCTCATAGCATTGTTTTGAAACAGTGAATTGTGTATTTAATTACTTGTGTGTTTGATTACTTGTTTAATTAATTACTTGTGTATTTGATTAGTTGTGTAATTAATTACTTGTGTATTTGATTAGTTGTGTTATTAATTACTTGTGTATTTGATTACTTGTGTAATTAATTACTTGTGTATTTGATTACTGGTGTAATTAATTACTTGTAAATTTGATTATCTGTGTAATTAATTACTTGTGTATTTGATTACTTGTGTAATTAATTACTTGTGTATTTGATTATTTGTGTAATTAATTAATTGTGTATTTGATTACTTGTGTAATTAATTACTTGTGTATTTGATTATTTGTGTAATTAATTACTTGTGTATTTGATTACTTGTGTAATTAATTACTCTTGTATATGATTACTAGTTAGAAAAGTTATTCAGCCCCATAATAAAACTAGTCACTTTGCTAACAACAAAGTCATACAAAATTGGTTAGAGAACACCAATGAGCGAGTAGACCAAATAAAAAGGCAAATGGACCGGTTGAAGGGAAATCGTGGGTAATTGGTTTTAATTTATTTTGAGACTAGGTACGTGCTGGGTGTGGTTTGGGAATTTGCATTTCTGCGAAAATGTAAAACTCTTCGAAACTAGTCTGATCAATGATGTAAGTTTGCATTCTGTCAAGATGGCGTCATTTGCAAACATTGGAGGTAGTCGTCATGAATAAATGTTGACATTCAATTTTCTAGCAAACAACACGTGTGCCCAATAGTGTATTTGGAAATACTTTGTAAACAAATCATATACATTCACGTAGTAGTTGCTTTACGTTTCGGTTGATTAAATTTGTTTCTAAATGAACTAAAGCAAATGTTTCGTGGACAGCCACATACCAGGTGCTTTGCCAAATTCCGCGTTAACGTTCTTGATACAATGTTTCGGATTTAGGCTAGCGATAGACGCCAGGATTTCATAAAATTGTTGGATCCTGCAAATAACATGTAAGTAATGACAGGGTTCATACAGAATTCTGAATGATAAATTAAAAGACAATTCCATAATTTTGAAAGACCGCAAACATTGATTTTCTAGACCTATTTTCACTAACATTTTGTATACAAGTTATGTTGTATGAGAAACTAATGAATGCAAAATACTACAACATTGTTTAATGATGAAATTCAATTTGCTCTATGGAGAGAAAAAGATCTTCTTTATGTCCTAACAATCTTGAACAATTTTATTTGTAATTATGGAAAGAAATGAATGTATGAATTTATGTAAATTTTCAAAGAATTTTAAAGACCTCACGGTAACCTGCTCGATTTTTCAAATTTTTCAAGGCTTTGAAAATGGCACCTCATTTTTCTCAAACTGTCAAAGACCTTCAAAGACCATAAGAACCCTAGATAAGGCATAAACTGTCTCCTTTATCCGATAATAATAATGGTAAACAATACACTTACAGATTTCCATACTGAATTTCCTTAAAATGTATTTTCTTAGTTCTGCAAATCTGAATTATTTGAACCAATGCATGGGTTCTCAAGCTTGATTACACATTTCGAAATTGTACTTTAATTTCGACTTTATTCAAATTACTTCCTCCTTACTGCACTCAAAATGAAATAAACATTATATTCAATAGTGTCTTTTTAATAACTACAATTGCAATACTTCGTTTTTTCCCACATTATGATTTCAAACATCCAATGACAGAAAAGAAAGAAACACACTTGGAAATGTCAACACGTTGCTCCCTCGCTGCTTCAATCCAATGTATTTCATGTAGAACTGGCACAGATGAATCCAGTCCATAATCACGAAATTTCGTAGAATCAACAAAAATACCAAAATCTATTAATTCCAGAGCAAATGGAAAAGTTATTGCACTGCGCATTCATTCACAATATGACTCCAAATTTCAATTTTAAGTACACCAAAATGTCATTCTCTTTCGAAAGTTATGTCTAGCGCGCGACTAAGTTCAAATTTATCTCGGTGGAGTTATCTGCGCATTAATAATGTTGCTGTTATGTAATAATAAATCTGCGCTTGTGTATTTAGTTTGGAATACGGCATACATTCAGTTACTTTGTTGTTTTGTTTTGTATGGCAATATTTGTTTATATGAATAAGCCTTATGTAGAACAAGAAAATGAGCATATAATAAAAATGGTTACTGCATTTGTATAGAAAATTATGAACTCATTTTGTCAGTTTGATATACTGCACTCCCAAATTCGTGCAGAATTTCCAACCCAAAAAAAATCGCTCATATTTTCCCATACAAACACAGTAATCTCTAATCCCCAAACACCAGATTTTATTTATTTATTTTGTTGTAATTATCTTGGTTTATTTTGTATCGACATTAATTGGTAATTCTAAAATAAGTGATCGACCGTGCCCGACTAGCGACTATACTCGGTTTTAAAGTGCAAGCATCCACTTGCACTCTTAAAATATTGATCAGTTAAAAAAATTATTTCATAGAAATTAGAGAAAACGTTAATGTTTTTTTTACAGATTAAGTGTTGAATCACAGCATTATGTGCATTTTGTTTTACATAGTGCTTTCGTTTTAAATATGCAGTTGACATGGGTTATCCCACAGAGACGAACACAAAACAATATTTTATAGAAATTGAAAACACTAAAATGCATTATAATTATCTGATTTTTAAAATGCACAGTCCGCAGATCAAAACAGATGTACATGACATTCAATATTTTGCTATTTGACGGGCTGAATAATGACTATCTAGAGAACTGCGACAATGCGTGGGAGAATCCATACAATTTCTCTAAGCTTTTGCCAAATATCAGGTGTCACGTAAATATGTAAGCGACGATAGCGGTAATGACTTATTAATATTCTTTTTTCTTTATCGTCGTAAACAAGTCCATAAATGTACCAGTCAAATTATTGATATTGTAACCCATATAACTATACGAAGTAACCCTGACTCCTCCCGTTTCGTAAAATATATATTTGGGAAAATAAAAAAATGGGGACCCGTTTTAAGTTATAAAGGTATAAGTTTAGAACTGAGACTCTTTTGTCTGTTAAGATTAATTATATTATAAACTTACACGTTTCATGAGGCTAACCTTTAAAACTACGAAACTGCAAGCCATGAGCAAATATATTGGGTGTTCGAATTAGGTGAGATTATGGCATCATATTCTATCAGACCACATAAAAGCTGTGATTTTTCAGAAATATCATAAACTGCAGTCTAAATTAAATGCAAGGCCATCAAAAAGCGTGTTTATATAAATTAACTTTTAATGTAATATGTCACATTTGATTACGGGGACGTCCATTAATTATGTCAACAATTTTTATGGCAATTTTTACCCACCACCTCTACTTGTCAACAATTGTCAAACTTTCAGTGACCTCTCCAATAAAATTATGTCAAACCCTCTCTACCATAAACCAACAATATTTGATACGGATGGCTTTTATGCTAAAAAGAGAATTATGGAAATTAAAAGGTCTACAAATAAATTTCATTACACTTTTTTACTTGTTTAATAAATTTCAAATTGACACATTGAATTCATGAAAAAATCATTATTTTCCTATTTTTTATTTATTAAATTTATTGTACAAAATAACATTGTTGACATCAATTTATCCTGAACACCCTCCTCATGTCAACAATTGTCAAACTTTTTCAACCCCCTCCCCATTTTGTTGACATAATTAATGGACGACCCCTATGAATATGTAACGATTCACATTAATTAGCATTCTTAATTTCTATTTTACCGTCCATTTAACTATGTCATCTGAATTTTTATAAATAAAAAATAGTGTTTAGCTGCATTCGTGTTTTGTTCTAAGTAGTGGAAATAACTCGTTTTAATATGGCTTAGGAATTCCTCTCAGTCTTGCAACCTCTTTCAGACATGCACCAGAACACTGCCAAACATATCGCTCCACAATTTCACCTGTAAACAGAACTACCACTACAACTAAGACGTGAAGAACACACTAAAATTCTCTATCAGAAAGTCAACACACGAGGACACCAACCCAACAAAACAGTCAAACACTGCAAATAACCATTTAGTCGAAACATTGTCCCACCCACCCCCAAGCCGGCAACAGAGTTCACAACCTCTGCGAAGAAATATAACTAGAAGCAACGCATAATCGAAGATCCCACTCCATGGAGGAACAACGTCTAATCGAGGGTCCCACTCCATGGAGGAACAACGTCCCAAAAATTCAACCTATCTGCACAGATATTTGGAAGCAAAATGCAAAACCCGTAGAAACTATTAATAAAATACTACTTCAAAAAAACGTATACTGGATATAAACAGATGGATCCAAATCCAAGGAACTCAATAGAACAAAAACATCAATCGTGGTATCCGAGCAACAAATCCGAACAGATGCAAAACTCCCAGGTGTCACTTCCATTTACACAGCAGAATTTTGGGCAATCAACCAAGCATTGAAGTGGAATAAAACCCAAACCCATCATCACAGACTCCCTTAGAGTACTAAATTCTATTGAAACAGGTACCACAAAGAGAGTTCGAGGAAAAACAACACATCATCGAATTACTATGGGTTCCGTCACATATTAATCTGATCGGAATAAAGCGGATTTAGCAGCGAAAAACCCTTCTTAAATGATATATATCCCCTCACGTATAGCATCCAAGAACGTTACGGCCAAGTAAGACAAAGGATAAACAATAAATGGCAACACCTATGGAACAGCACCAACAAAGGAAGACACCTATTCCAACTACAAAAAGTAGTCACCAGAAAATTCAATACATCAAAAGACCTTATGATGGAAAATACCTAAAAAAAAACCGAACCAACAACCATCCGCAATGCCCAGTCCCTGAAACGATTGACCACGTCTTCAACACATGCCCCAGATACCAATCACAGCGTATCAATCTCAGAGAATATCTAAAGAGGATAGGATAACCTACAATGTACTCGGCACTATTAAACAAGGCATAGAATTTAAATATAGAAGCAACCTTCAAGAAGAAAAAAATATCATTCCTAAAGCAGATCAACAAATATGGTAAAATATAAACACAATCCCAGAGCAAACCAATGCAAGCAAAAGAACCACGAAGCTTAGACAACACTACCAACCGCCCCACACACCAACACCGGCTCATTCTTCTAACCTATTAACCAACCCTAACAACTAACAATTAACCCTATTAAAGCTGCCTAGTAGACAAAGTAACAATGACAAAATCAGGAGTAAAATGGACACAGGGTAAGTAAACATTACGGAGTAGATAGGACTAAGGCCAAAAGTCAGCTTAAAAGCAAGTCCTGAAATCAACGTAAAATACACAAGGAATTTAAACCAATGATAACAACAAAGGAGCCAGGACTACTAGGCAACATAGCAATGACAACAAAAAGATTAAACTGAACACATGATAAGTAAAAAACACAGAGGAAAAGGACAAGGGTAAAATGACAGCTAAAAAGCAAGTCCTGAAATCAACCTAAAAGGCACAAGGAATTGAAACCAATCCCATCAACGAGGGAGTCATGACTACTATCGAAAAATAGACTTAGCAGGGGAAATAGGATTATGGCATAAGGGCCAACTAAAATGGCAAGCCATTAACTAAAATATCAAGATAGAAGAAACATAAAATACCAGCAAAAACGAGGGAGTTAGAACTACGGCAACAACAGCTAAGCCAATGGACCATTCGTATAAGAAACTTACAAACATATAGCACCAAGAATTACAACGAGGGAGACAGGAATATGGCAATAACTGCGAATCCTAAATGAAACTTACAAACATAAAGGAGAGCACAAAGCAGGACAGATCGATACCAACAAGTCTAATCGAAAACAATTACGTCCAGGGATAGGCAAGTATAGCAAGGACAACAGGATCAAGACAACAAATGCCAGTCATACAGGATCAACAATATAACATAACATAAACAATACTACAGAAAACGCAATATGTACATAGCATTTGCATGTTGTTATATATATATATATATATATATATATATATATATATATATATATATATATATAATTAAAATGATTGTGTGTAAGGTTTAAAATCATTTTTATTTCATTTTTGTTTCATTGTATTTAATTGCAATGAATATTTTTGTTGGAGTCTGGATTTGTTTAGTAATGAGATATATTTTTATCACAAAGTTTGTTTATTCGAGAAGAAGATGTATTACGCGAGAATAATCATTGACTCCGTCTTACCCTGGTAATAATGTCAACAGGAAGTTAAAATGATTGGTCAGTATCACTGTTTGTAAACAACCTTTTGTGATTGGCTTTTAAGTGGGTTCATGCTGGCGGACGTGACAAAATAGTGTAGTAAGATACCACATGACCAATCTCGCGAGCCTTCAAATGAGGCATTAGGGTTCTAAATACGCAATCCTAATATCTTTCAGACAGTCATTCAAAATATTGAAGAAACAAGGTGTATTTTGTAGTTTGCTGTCAAGATTGTTTATTCTTCATCTGAGTTTTGGATTCAATAATTTATTCCCCCCAAGACTCAATAAGTTGACGTTTTTATAAAAAAAAATTCTGAACGATATTCGTGGAAAGTTATTCTAGAATTATTCGGAAACAAAGACTTGGACTCCATCTAACGTCATCGCTTTCCATATTTGTACGTCGTCGGGGCTCGAACCAGAATTCTTATAGGAATATTTAGTGATAGGACTTGTGATTTTATTCTTAGGATCAAATTTTGCATTATATTCACAGACTGTAAGTCCTATTTGCCTAATTTTTACATTGTTGTCTAGGGAAATAATTGTTTTGTTAAAATATACAAAGCTTATTGGCCTTCACTCTTTTCTTTGTTACTGAGTACGAGCCCTTGTCACGTAACAATGTGACAAACTAAACAACACTATTCCAACACTATTCAACTAAAACTAATGAAGCACACACAACAGCTAATACAACCACTAACCAACATATAATCAACTAATACATAATAACTAATACTAGGAATGAAAGAAAGAAAAAAAATTATAATATATACTATTTATTATCTCATCTTCCCATCCTTCTCATCCCTTCTATATACATGAGAGGCACTTTCATTGGCAATTGAAGGCCTCGCTCGATAACACCACGTACCACGACCACCCAGATCTTTTTGGTCACTCCGCCGTCAAACACAATAATACTGACAACGCGTAACTCTAAAAAAATCAACAAAAAATTAAACAACGAAGGGAGGCTGACACCTGGCTAATTGGTACGCTAAGTAACACGAAATTCTAACTACACAAGGATAAATAAACAATCTACAGCTCAAAAGTTAAATTACACAGATCGCTCACTCAATATTGGGGATAGGGAACGTCCAATAGCACAACTGGACAGAATTTGACGCACAATTCAGTCGGTCCGGACGTTTTGGAGCAAACACGACGTCGGTGTTTGGCATCCCTCGCCAGGTCCCCTTCCTCCTTTGTACCTCCTAATAGACAATTAAAAAATACGGCAATCGTACATAAAAGCGGAGTTTCTGCGGCATCATTCCTAAAACACCGACCAACTAAAAAGCTCAACAGCTGAGCATTAACGATGTTTGAAAGCTCCTAGATAGCATAAGTGACTAAAACCCTTGTCAGTCAGTAAGTCAGCCCGTATAGCAAGTGCCGGTAAGTACAAACAACACTATTTCAATTATATATACCACTAACAAGTACATAAACATGAAAACAATATCTTACACAACCGCTTAACTATCATAACTCCTTCGCATGTTTTACACCTTACTCCTTGCTTTGCATTTTCTTAAATCTAACACATTAATAAATATGAAATAATAACTTTTTTAATATAACAACTATGTTAAAAAAACACACGCAAAAAACGTTTTCTTTTTTTATATACTTTTGATCTTTATTTACTATTCGCGCATGAACACTCATCTAACGGTTTAGAAAAAGTGGTCTAGGGCAAAAGGCGGCAGTGGCAAACAAAGAGGAAGAAAAAGTACAATGAATGCGAACACAACCCTGTAACGAAACGATTACAAGGGAGCAACATAAGAGGATAGATTATTATAAGAAATATGGAGCCCCTGGAAAGCCAGTATTGTACCATGGGTTTCCACCACACCTAATAAGCCAAACGGAGATATAGGTTGAAAAACAGGTCATAGGAACACAAACTAGCAAACACCTGGGTGGAATCCCGATGGCAGCAAGCCAATGTTGTCAAAAGACTTTCTACCAAAGTCCTAACTCCGTAGCACAATCCACCTCTCTCCCTTTAGTTTTTTTTTTTGAGGAAAAGCATAACAGAACCCTCAACGGGTCAAAAAGCGTATAAGTAAATGACAAGCCTGTGTCGTTAAAAACAAACGAAAGCGACCTTCCGGACAATCATAATATAATCCGATCGAGGGACAATTCCACCTCGTAAGAGAGTGCTATTGTCGTCCTAACTCGTTCGGATTACATATTTTCTGACATAACAAACCAGCGTTGTTGAAAGAAACGCCAACAAAATAAATAAAACGCTCTCCCGCTTTTCTTTCTCTTCCGGACAAGCGCAAGGGCCCAAAAAACAGGTGCTTGAGAAAACAAACTAATTAATACCTGGGTGGAATCTTCGAAACGACAAGCCAGTCGTCAAAAGATTTTCCACTAAGACGCCCTTTTCTACCCCTCCTTTCTTTCCGAGTCTTCCCTTGGCTATAAGAGACCTCTTTCGATAACAGCTGGGCCCGATAAACCAACCTCGACATTTTGGAACCACCATCAAAATTCATAACCAATACAACAACAAGCCTTGACCTAAACGTCTGATGGTGACTTACACATCCGATTTGTACTCCTTAGACCAATAAAGTACGCTTAGTACTTAAAATTCCAACCCACTAAACACAACCACAAAATTCAAAAACTATATGCATTTGGTTAATTGCACAGATGACCTACAGGCCTTTGCTGATAGAACCGTCCAATAGTACAAATGGATCTCATCAGGCAAACAACAAGAACATCCTGGTGTTTCGAATCGTACGCGACAGCACGACGATGCGCTTGGTGGCCAGTTAGTTGTTGTAGGGTTTAACTCCATTTTTCAGCACACAACTGCTATACATAGCGGCCAGTATTAATGGTGGAGGAAGAACCCGGGAAATCCCCGGAAAGAACCACAGACTCACCAGAAGCTACTGACAAGATTTCTTACATACCCACATTGACCGAATCCGAGACTCCAACCCACACAGACAGAGGTGAGATGGCTGTGATCCGTAACGGATAGCATTTAGACCACTCGGCTACTCGATGCCTTCTGTGGCCGGTTGGTGTTACTCTCCCTGGTCGCTTGCTGTGTCGTTTGGTTCCGCTCTCTCCGGGTTTGTCCTATTTTTCCTCCAAAACAACAAATGAAACATCGCACGGAAAACACAAAACGAATGGTACGCGGACCCGTAGTTGGATCTCCGTTTTATATCACGAATAGTGAATCGTTCACCATGTCTTTACTGTTTGCGAATGGGTAAATACTCGTTAGCTTTGTATTCTCCTGCAGATATGCGTACAAAGAAGGGGATGTATATTGGATCATCTATCATAACCCTACTGTGACAAATTGGCGGCGTGCAAAACACACCAACCTCTTTCACTACGGTTCGTTGCTAGGGAATGACCTCCGCGGTGTACTTTACCCAGTGTGGATAGATAGAAAGAAGAATGCAGATCACTGAACAAGTATATTGAAGAAATAACAAAACGAGCCCCCTTTCAATGAACAAATATAAAATTTAATCAGTTTATCAACAGAATTTAAAATGAAAAGAAATCAATGACTTGGTTACAAAAGAAGGAAAATGGTACTAACATGTACTCAAATAAAAAGACCATACAAATTTCTTTAAATGTAAAATTACTCTCAACGTTAAATTACTATCTTCATTGCCAATGAGATGTGACCTTTGAGTGCAACGATGAGAGACTTCATCACCTATTTTATGCGGACATCAAGACTTCCGTTCGTCCCTGCTCTGCCGATTTTTGTCTAGCTGTTTTGTCTTGGACTCTTGTCCGTCGAACTCTGACTTAACAATCGTCTCTGGACTTAGATTTCTGCGTAGAACTTGTTCTGGTCCTGTGATTGTTCAAGGATTTCTCATGTGAATCCAAGAAAGCTGTTTCCTTTTGCCGTTTCTTTATTCGTTTCCACGAATCTCACGTATAGTCCGTCTCCTAACTGAGACATCTGGCCCCTTACTCTATAATGAAAACGTACTTTTTACGAATTCAGAATGTAGAGTTTGCCTACTCGATGAGACAAAGCTCTCGCTTTACTGCCAAATCACGAGATAACGTCTTACACGATCCCGGAATCGTTTAACTTTCCTCGCGAAAGATTAAAGACTGCTGAATTTTCCTAAAGTAAAACCTTTAATTTCTTACAGAGTTACGCCCATAAATCCATATTAAACAATCGGAATAGACTGTTTCCTAAACCTGTTCCGTAGAATTTTTGGATTGACAAGACAACTAAACAACTAATCATGCCGTAATTAACATTACTTTGGACAATCATTTATAGCCAGCTGCCGCCTCTTAACCGGTCGATTTTGGGGAAAGGTCTTATGTCATTCTCTTCTACCGTAGCATCTGACTCGGTCATGTTACGTCGGCTAGAACGAATCCCTTTTGACGTTCAGAGATGAAATGAAAATAATCATCTAACTATCTCTAGCCCTTTCTACTTTAATTAAGTTGACTTTGATACAATTTCTTTACCAAAGGTTCTAAGAGTTTTCAAAATTCAACACATCACATAGGCCCCCCCCTTTAAGAGTAAAATCTGGGATTTTGCTCATCGAATTTTGAAGTTGCAGTTTAATATTTACATGTCCTGAAGTGACCCCTTCACCTCAGACTCAAGTAACCGACTCATGCAATCTGCCCCCACATTTGGGTTTCCACGAATGTAACGTAGCTGGACTTGATATTGTTGTAGAAACAATGACCACCTCATTAAACGCCCATTAGTCAATTTAGCCTGTGCAAGATACGCTAAAGGTTGATGATCGGTTTCTAGAATAAACTTTCGCCCATACAGATAACGCTGAAATTTATGAATCCCAAAGACAATCGCTAGGCATTCCTTCTCAGTGACTGAATAATTACGCTCAGCGGTATTAAGTTTCCTACTCGCGTATGCAACAGGAAATAAGTCCCCATCATGTTCTTACAGTAAAACTGCACCAAGACCTCTGTCAGAAGCGTCTGTACGTAACACAAAGTCCTTTGTTACGTCTGGTAGCTTAACAATGGCGTCTGACGTCAGTCTATCTTTCAACGTTTGAAATGCCCTCTCACAAGCGTCTGACCAAACAACTTTAGTCGGAGATTTCTTTCTCGTCAAGTCGGTCAATGGGCTAGCAATAGCACTGAAATTGGCAATATATTTCCGATAATAACCTGCAAGACCGAGAAGTGAACGAACTTCTGTCTTTGTAGTTGGACGTGCGGCATTCCGAAGCTGCTCAACCTTCGCACTGTCTAGGGTTAATGTATTTTCACTAAGGGTGTGTCCTAGATACGTCAATTTACGAAATCCAATATGGCATTTGGAGGGTCGGGCGGTGAGCCCTGCCTGTTTGAGTCGTTCCAAAACCTTTCTCAACAGAATTACGTGTTCCTCCCAAGTAGCAGTCGCTAACAATAAATCGTCCATAAATTTGGAGACTCCGCTCCCTCTCAGATGTTCTAAAAGTTTCCTCATCATTCGGGTGAAGATACTGGGTGCGTTCTGGACCCCGAACGGCATAACTACCCATTGGTATGTTCCATCTGGTGTTGCGAAAGCAAGTTTCGGACGGTTTTCTTTTCGTACAGGAATTTGCCAATAACCTTTCGACAGGTCTATTTTCAAGAAGTATTTTGCGTTCGCTACTCCGGCAAATATATTCTCATGATCTGGTAACATCTCTACTTGAAATTCTGTGATCCTATTCAACTTCCTGCAATCAATACAAAAACGGTGATCGCCATCCTTCTTCTGTACCAAAACAACCGGTGAACTATACGCCGATTCCGCTGGTTCAATGACCCATACTTGCAGCATAGTTCGAATTTCTTTCCTCACGGTTTCTAACTTCGCATGTGAAAGTGGATAGGGTCTCAGTTTTACTGGTGTTTCATCTAATAGCTTCAGACTGAACTCTTCCAAATCCGTCATACCTGGTTTCTCCGTCAGAATGTCTTCGTACTCGTGAAGTATCTCCTCCACCTCGCCACGTTGGTCTGACGTTAACGTTACGTCAAGGACGACGTCTACCTAAGTTTCGTTCCCCGTCAACGGACAACTAGGAAGTATTTCCGTCACTCCTCCGTTGTCGTCGAGTTCTTCCGTCACAACTGTAGCAACCACGAACTCAGTAGGTGACTCTCTTTCTCGGTAGCGTTTAAGTAGGTTAACCCAGTACAGCTTCTCTTTATCGCCCACCCTGATGCGATAATTCTGTCCACCCTTCTTCTCCGTTACAACTAACGGTCCTTTCCAAGAAACTTGGAGTTTGTTATGTTCTAATGGCAACAACAACAACACCTTGTCGCCTACCTCAAACTTACGTTCTTTCGCCTTCTTGTTGTAGTACTTGGGCTGACGTCCCCTTGCATCACAGAGATTTTTCTGGGCCAAGTTACAAACTTCCTCCAGTTTATTACGGAGGTCAACAACGTACTGATATGTTGTTCTTACCTCTTCGGATGCTTTTTCATCCGTCCACAACTGCTTCAATACAGCCATGGGTCCTCTCACTGTCCTCCCATAAACTAGCTCGAACGGCCAAAATCCAAGACTAGCTTGGGGTACTTCGCGGTACGCAAAAAGTATCGCGGGAAGGTATCGATCCCAATCCCTAGGTCAATTTTCGCATAACTTTTTTTAGAGCTTGTTTCAATGTCCCATTGAAACGCTCCACAAGACCGTTACACTGTGGGTGATAAGGGGTAGTAGTCAGGTGTCTGATAGAAAGTAACCGGTTTACTTCCTCCATCACCTGGCTAACAAACTGCGTCTCTTGGTCAATTAGTATTTCGTCTGGTACCCCAATTCTAGACCAGACCCCTAACAATGCTTCCGCTACCGTAACTGCATCGACGTTCTTTAAAGCAACAGCCTCCGGGTATCGGGTAGCATAATCGACAATCGTTAGCACATAACGATTGCCACTTTCCGCTGCGAGCTTTATCGGACCTATCAAATCCATAGCCACCCGTGAGAAAGGTTCATCAATCAGAGGGGTAGTTCCTAGCGGCACTGGGCGATGTGAGGTCTTAGGTGCCACTCGCTGACACTTGTCACACGACAGACAAAACCTCCTTACATCACCATACACACCTGGTCAATAGAACTCCCTAACTAGCCTATCTCGCGTCTTAGCCACACCCATGTGACTACCTAGTAAAACTTCATGTGCAAGCTTAAGTACTTCATCCCGCTTAGACCGTGGTACAATTACCTGCTTATACCTCTCTGTCCTCTTTCGAGCGTATCGGTACAAGATACTTCGCTTCAGTGCGAACTCTACCTCACCGGCGGGTAAGTTACGCACTGACTTGTCCTTTGCATACCCGCGTATCTTATTAAGGGTAGGATCTTCCTCTTGAAGTCTCCTTAATTCGCCAGGTAGCAAATTATCTATGGGAGAAGTCGAGGGTTTCAACGGTTTTGGCCCTGACCTTCGTCTCATAGACCTAGTCTCTACAGACCCCACGTGTACAGGTGTACACGTCATAGGATTAGGTTGTGGCAATACATACCTACATCCTAAAATAACATCGTGCGACAACCCTGACAAGCACGCTGCTTGAATTCGTCCTTTCACATAGGGCGAATCAAGATTGATATAAACAACTGGAAGGGATTCCCTACTCTTAATTGCAAATTGTAGCTTTACAGTCTTACATGTATAATCAGTAGGTTTAACAAACTTGCTGTCCACGAAAGCTGGATAACTACAGCCGGTGTCGTACAACACAGTAACCTCTACGCCATTTACCGTAGCTGTTGCTGTATTGGGCCACTCCAATAGATTACTGTTTACTAGTATCTGGGGTCACTACATTTACAGTGGGACGGTATCTTCTACAGTTTTTAAGAATATGGCCGGGTTTGTTGCAGCCATAACACACAAGTTCCTCTTTCTTACCAGAGGTTATCTTGTCCATCCCTTGGGACTTACCTGAGCCCCGGGACTGA
The DNA here is from genome assembly GCA_016746295.1 of Potamilus streckersoni. Lineage (NCBI taxonomy): Eukaryota > Metazoa > Mollusca > Bivalvia > Unionida > Unionidae > Potamilus > Potamilus streckersoni. The sequence continues at coordinate 1,235,435 of JAEAOA010001418.1, forward strand.
TCACGGTTGGGATTGTCAGCCCCTGGCTTCCCACCATTTTGATCATTCCGCCTGATAGGTGTTAAACCATTACCTCTCCTGAACTCTGGGACGCTGGTTCGATCCCTGCCACTCCATGTGGTTGGACGAGAGTGTGCAGCTTCATATCGCTCGACCATTACACTAATATCTTCTAAGGTCGCTAAATCACGCTCCGCCAAAAATACAATTAGGTCTTTACGGTATGTGCTGAGGACATGTTCCTTAGCATTTCTTCCCGTATGCCTTCGTATGAAAGTTCGGCTCCGGACATTTTAATCCACTTATCGAAAAGTAAGCGTACACGATAATGAAATTGCGCGTGAGACTCTGTGGCTTTCTTAGTTGACTCTCTGAAAAGTTTACGGAAACTTTCAGCTGTCAGCTCGTAGTGACGTAGAAACGCTTTCTTGAGAGCTTCATAATCATCTATTGCAGCGGGTGCCAAATTATGATAAACCTCCTTGGCAGCGCCTTGCAAAAATGCTGAAATATTAACAGCCCACTGTTCTTTGGGTATTTGATGTATTAAAGCTAACTTTTCAAACTGGGTTAAAAAGTTATCCAGAATTTCATCCTTGTCGTTAAACATAGGCATAGTTATCTGGACGGTACGTCTATCCTCAGTTCTTCTGCTCGAGGGTCCTAACTGTACGTTCAGTTCTTCGCCCCTCCTAGACTCTACTTCGATCCTTAGTCTTTCCATGGCTAACGTATGTTCTCTCTCTTTATTCCTTTCCTCGGCCTTCAATTTCTCACTTTCGGCTTGCAGTCTAGCTAACTCCAGTTCTTTTTCTCTTTCAGCCTGCAGTCTGGCTACCTCAAATTCTTTTTCAGCCTGCAGTCTGGCTATCTCAAGTTCTTTTTCTCTTTCCTTCTCGGCTGCCTCTCTTTCATTCTCTCTCTCTCTCTCTCTCTCTCTCTCTCTCTCTCTCTCTCTCTCTCTCTCTCTCTCTCTCTCTCTCTCTCTCTCTCTCTCTCGGCTGCTTCTCTTTCCTTCACTCTTTCGGCTGCCTGCTGTTCTTTGTACTCTTTGTGACTACGCTCTACAAATTCAGATAACTGTGTCCCTTCATAACCTAATTCTTCGGATCTAAGAGCTTTGAATTCTCGCGCAAGTTGCCGTAATGTTGCCATTCTTGTCTATCTGTCTTGTCGCTAACTCACTTACATAGATTAGCTATCACTAACATGGTTTCTGCCTTCACGAAAACAACTTTCCTATGAATATCAACGAATATTCTAGCTCAGTAAAGTCTTACCTACAGACTTACTTAAAAATTACACAAGTAATTTAAACGGCTTTCGGGCAGTACCAAACTATAAATTATCCCTGAATTCGTATCGTCTGCAACATATGTGCAAATTACCCTGGGGATACTTCCTTAATGATCTCTTCTCGCAAGAGTACTAAGGCAAAATATTTATGGGTTACTTAGATACGGACACCCAACCACGCTTCAGCAATTTCAGGTACGGAATCTTAATTTCTTACAATGTCATGCAACATTTAAGAAATTCTCAAATCATGCATAATTTCAAACATATAAGAATAGGTGTTGACTCAGTTCACACTCGTGGTTTCTTATTTTTACAAATATACAAATTTATCAATGATACTGTGTTGTATTTCTTTCAATATATGTTCAGATCTGCTTTTTTCCACTGTGCAAATATCCCGGACGAGCCCCCACTTATGTGACAAATTGGCGTCGTGAAAAACACACCAACCTCTTTTACTACGGTTCGTTGCTAGGGAATGACCTCCGCGGTGTACTTTACCCAGTGTGGATAGATAGAAAGAAGAATGCAGATCACTGAACAAGTATATTGAAGAAATAACAAAACGAGCCCCCTTTCAATGAACAAATATAAAATTTAATCAGTTTATCAACAGAATTTAAAATGAAAAGAAATCAATGACTTGGTTACAAAAGAAGGAAAATGGTACTAACATGTACTCAAATAAAAAGACCATACAAATTTCTTTAAATGTAAAATTACTCTCAACGTTAAATTACTATCTTCATTGCCAATGAGATGTGACCTTTGAGTGCAACGATGAGAGACTTCATCACCTATTTTATGCGGACATCAAGACTTCCGTTCGTCCCTGCTCTGCCGATTTTTGTCTAGCTGTTTCGTCTTGGACTCTTGTCCGTCGAATTCTGACTTAACAATCGTCTCTGGACTTAGATTTCTGCGTAGAACTTGTTCTGGTCCTGTGATTGTTCAGGGATTTCTCATGTGAATCCAGGAAAGCTGTTTCCTTTTGCCGTTTCTTTATTCGTTTCCACGAATCTCACGTATAGTCCGTCTCCTAACTGAGACAACTATCTTGCCCCTTACTCTATAATGAAAACGTACTTTTTACGAAATCAGAATGTAGAGTTTGCCTACTCGATGAGACAAAATTCTCGCTTTACTGCCAAATCACGAGATAACGTCTTACACGATCCCGGAATCGTTTAACTTTCCTCGTGAAAGATTAAAGACTGCTGAATTTTCCTAAAGTAAAACCTTTAATTTCTTACAGAGTTACGCCCATAAATCCATATTAAACAATCGGAATAGACTGTTTCCTAAACCTGTTCCGTATAATTTTTGGATTGACAAGACAACTAAACAACTAATCATGCCGTAATTAACATTACTTTGAGCAATCATCTATAGCCAGCTGCCGCCCATTAAACGGTCGATTTTAGGGAAAGGTCTTATGTCATTCTCTTCTACCGTAGCATCTGACTCGGTCATGTTACGTCGGCTAGAACGAATTCCCTTTTGACGTTCAGAGATGAAATGAAAATAATCATCTAACTATCTCTAGCCCTTTCTACTTTAATTAAGTTGACTTTGATACAATTCCTTTGCCAAAGCTTCTAAGAGTTTTCAAAATTCGACACATCACACCTACAGTACCGGATTAAAGCCTGTGTAAGCCCTTTGGCTGTCGAAATAGCCCCCTTCAGCAAATTATCCAAATTCAATATTATTTTGATCCGTTTTCGAAGGGTCCCTTAAAGGGGTGGGGCCCATAGGCAGGTGCCTACTCTGCCTACTGGGTACTCCTGCACTGCTCCTGTATCGCGGCATCATCTAGGACTATTAATAGTTGCCTAGAGCCAACATAATAGAAGTTTTAATTTTACACGTCGAACCGATTTCTTGTCGAAGCAGCCAATGATTTACTATTAGTATAGGAACTACGTGGCAGGCACATAAAGCCGTACAAATCGAATCCATTATAACTCCCCCCAAAAAGACAACCAGAATATCTTTCTATAAAGAATGGCCAGGATTATTGTTAAAAAAAGGAATCCAAGTAACACGAATCCGTACATCATTAGTTAGTACATTTTGACAGTATTTTAGTGTGGACCATCTAGATATTTAAGTCTGGTATTTCTAAAGCTTACAGTCAAAATAATTAATTAATGGAAGGGAGGTAGACTGGTGGTGGATGTTCCTTGTAGAATGATACCTACATCTCTACTTTTTTCTTCCAACATTCAACTGTCACTTCTTTCTCAACATAACTCCCACCCCATCCACCCACCCCGAATACTTGTTATCAGAACATTTTGGATAGAATGTTCCATGTAATTTAAATCACACAGATGTGTTTCACGTGTGTATAAGTCAGAAAAAATGGAACATATATTTTGCATCTATTTCGCCCATAATACAAAAGATGAAACTTTAAAAAAAACGGAATCTATATGAGAAGTTCCCGAGTTCCCGAGGTTGTTCTTGAAAAACATTATCAGTGATATACTCTGTCTTATAAATTCACCTTTGACAAAAGTGTCTGTTAAAAAAGATTTCATATGCGGCGCGTTGGGGTAGTGAGTTTCTAATTAAGACATTATAACAATAATTACAACTGAAGTCATCTCTTAGACGTTGAACAGATATAGTCAGTTAAGACATGCTACATTTGCGCATATACAAAAAATGTTCCGGTTGGATCTGCTTGGCTCACGTCAGAGCCACTTACACTAATCCATCCGCAAATAGAAGCAAGACGTTGAGAATGGTATTAACCAGAATCAGCTCAAGACTATAGCCAAAAGCTGTAACCAGAATATTAACTTTTGCATAGATTATGTTTCCTGATCCCGTTGGACAGTTACGTATAACTTAAAAAAAAAAAAACAACCCAGCAACTTATAGATAGGCGGCATGAAAAGTAATAGCGATGATGTTATGTTAATTATTTGTTTCACGTGACCGACGTTGTCAAAAAGTGGCTTAGTCTAGATAAATACTGCCTCGACCTATACTGTAGCATTACGTCATCCGAAGTAACAAGCTTGTCTAGCAGTTTGCAGGTGTTCATTACACTGATTCCAATAGCCTGTTTCAGTGCTTTTATTCAATTTGCAAAACCATCAATAAAACTGGTATCGGAGAACACGTTACCAGCATCACGGAGAGTTACGATTAAAAGCAAAAGAAAAAAAAAATGGTGGCAAAGATATTTGCCCTTCAAGACAAATATTGTCTTCATAATCTAAGCAACGATGAAACGTAAAACAACATTAAAATTATAATCATCATCGTTTTTAGACAGCAAAAAATCTGATCTTGCTGACAGTATTTGATCGTCGCATGAAGGTAGTCATGAATTATTGCAATGTTTGCCTGTGTTATGTATGACAAATGGTAAGGTCGTTTCGATCATCCTTCCTTTGGATATGTGTCCTGATTAAGTATGCTTTACGGGTGAGAAGTGTGTCATTACGTGATCCAAGCATAAAGACTGACGGTTGAGAAGTGTGCTCTTACATCATCTAAGGACAAAAGCCGACATTTGAATTGTTGTCATAAACATCATGCAGTACATCACATATACGTTCTTCGTAATCAGTTATTATTTGCATTTTTCATGGTGAATAGTCTGATATTGTGATTGTTTCATTGTCTATATTTATCCTTTAGTTGTATTCCATCTTTATTTACAAATCCAGCTTGTTACAAGTAATTATAATCAAGATGTGCATTTAGACTTTCAGCTAGTATTTGTGGCTTGGTTCTATATTTAACGGCCCAAGCTTCATTCATCCGTCTCCTTGTCAACCACGCTAAATCCTTTAAGTGTTGCTTTTCATTTAAATATTTCATCCTTATATTTGTGATGTCGCAAGTACTTTAGGTATCCAAGTGTCCAGTCAATTCTGTCTCCATCCAAGTACCCAGTCATTTCTGTCTCCATCCAAGTATCCAGTCTTTTCTGTCTCCATCCAATAATCCAGTCATTTCTGTCTCCATCCAAGTACCCAGTCATTTCTGTCTCCATCCAAGTACCCAGTCATTTCTGTCTCCATCCAAGTATCCAGTCATTTCTGTCTCCATCCAAGTACCCAGTCATTTCTGTCTCCATCCAAGTATCCAGTCTTTTCTGTCTCCATCCAATAATCCAGTCATTTATGTCTCCATCCAAGTACCCAGTCATTTCTGTCTCCATCCAAGTACCCAGTCATTTCTGTCTCCATCCAAGTATCCAGTCATTTCTGTCTCCATCCAAGTACCCAGTCATTTCTGTCTCCATCCAAGTATCCAGTCATTTCTGTCTCCATCCAAGTACCCAGTCATTTCTGTCTCCATCCATGTACCCAGTCATTTCTGTCTCCATCCAAGTACCCAGTCATTTCTGTCTCCATCCAAGTATCCAGTCATTTCTGTCTCCATCCAAGTACCCAGTCATTTCTGTCTCCATCCAAGTACCCAGTCATTTCTGTCTCCATCCAAGAATCCAGTCATTTCTGTCTCGAAGTACCCAGTCATTTCTGTCTCCATCCAAGTACCCAGTCATTTCTGTCTCCATCCAAGTATCCAGTCATTTCTGTCTCCATCCAAGTACCCAGTCATTTCTGTCTCCATCCAAGTACCTAGTCATTTCTGTCTCCATCAAAGTATCCAGTCATTTCTGTCTCCATCCAAGTATCCAGTCATTTCTATTATCCATACAGGTACTCAGTCATTTCTGTATCCATCCAAGTATCCAGTCATTTCTGTATCCATCCAAGTACCCAGTCATTTCTGTTTCCATCCATGTATCCAGTCATTTCTGTCTCCATCGAAGTATCCAGTCATTTCTGTCTCCATCAAATTATCCAGTCATTTCTGTCTCCATTCAAGTCCCCAGTCATTTCTGTCTCCATCAAAGTATCCAGTCATTTCTGTCTCCATCCAAGTACCCAGTCATTTCTGTCTCCATTAATTTGGAAAAAAAACTATCCGATTGGACTTGTGATAGAACTTTTAAGACTATTTGGGATTTAATTCACAATAATAAAAGTTTCTTTTAAATTTTCACCTTGTATTCTAGGAAAATAAATTATCAAACTTCACAAGTTCCTGTGTTTTTTTTTTTTTAGACCGATCACATCTCTTTAGGCATAATGGGATTGCGAACTACATGCAATTTTGACTTACGAATTTAATTAGTTTTACGATGTGCCAGTCTACGCACCTCCAAAAATGAATATTTTTACAAAACAGTACTCCAATAAGCATCGGCAATTTTACAATTTGCAAAAACATATTAACACATCTTTGGAAAGAATTTATGTTAGTGTAGATTTGGAAAGAATTTATGTTAGTGTAGAATTACTTCCAAGAGATATGTTAGATTGACGTCAGGAATTAACGAAGTTATGGTGCTACGTGTTTGGAACTAATTTGTTGCCCTTAACATACTGACGTGACCGCAGAAATGGTCGGCGTAAGGATAATATCCAAAATTGGATAGTAAATTGTCGGAGAGAGAGAGAGAGAGAGAGAGAGAGAGAGAGAGAGAGAGAGAGAGAGAGAGAGAGAGAGAGAGAGAGAGAGAGAGAGAGAGAGAGAGCAGTCACTTATTTAGCCGCAAAGTGATAACTTACTTGATGAATTTTAATAAACTTATTTGTTTTCGCTCTTTTCCGCTGCTTATTTTAAGACCATATTTTCATATCAACATGAACTATAAATTGCCCGCGATACCTTTTATGGTCCATAGTATATTGGTGGTAATGATGGTAAATGTGAACACAAATCAGGACAC